>JANAVB010038375.1:0-89348 GCA_029216955.1 Iris pallida | reverse complement strand
ACAGATGAATATACAAGACCAGAAAGTATCGGAGACAATACATAACGAACAAAAAATCAAACCACAAGGGCCTAGAACTCCCGAGGCAACTCACGGTGAATAGAACATCGAGATCCATCTCAGCTAGCATCATCTTATAGTCCAATAATAGTGAACATGGTAAACTGTAATATATAAGTGATTTAGAGCACAAGACAGTAATCTGATTGGTTTACGCTTGTACATGATTATTCTACGGTAACTCAATTATACGTGAATGCATAATCGACTGTACATGATTAACACCAATGGTTTTAATCACATAACCACTTCTACTCCCCCCTACCCAAATCAATACATAATGATCCGATCATGTTACATTAGGTACATGATTGTTAGTGTGAATATGAAGCACATGTGTGAAACCCAGTTTTAGGATTTGTAATTTATTTTATTATATATAATATTATTTCTATTATTATTAATATTGTGGGTTCGAAAATTATTTTCAAAATATAAATTGAATTTTTGTTGCGAGACCGAGTTTGGACCAGTTACCCGAAACCCAATCCCGATCTGAACCCATTCTCTTTTTTGAAATCCTGGTTACTATATTAATCATTTATAAAAATATATATATAACCCATTGGCCTGGTCACCCACGACCAGGCCAAGTGCCTATTCTACAGCCTCTCTCTCTCTTTCCTACTTCACCTCTCTCCACCACATTAGTTTTCCCCACTCCTTAAAGCACAACCCACCACCACTCCTTCCACTACCAGCATACCACTTCCCCACACGAAAGCACCAGCACCTACTTCACTTTCCCCCACCATCACATAAACCACCACCACCTCCTCTTTTACTCCCCACACTTTTCTCACTTTTCCTCCCAAGTGCTCCCAGCCCCCAACTCCCCTGCCGGACCCGCAACCCGCTGCCCAGCCGGTCCCGGCGCCGCCCCACTCTGGCGCGCATCTTCCCCAACCCGCGCCCAGTCCGCGGCCGCCCCGCGCCCCTGGGCTGCCCTAGCTACGGCGCGCCCCCCCCGACGATCTCCCGCCCCAGACCTAGTCGCGCCCAACTCCCGCGTGCCCTAGCCGCCCCTGCCTCCTGCTCTCCACTCGGCGCTGTCCCGAGGCCGCAGCACCTCCCGACCGGCCAGATCCACCCCCGGCGAAACCCCCTTCGTGTTGTCCCGCCGACCAGCATCTCTCAGCGACCATGATCCCCTGTCATGGCCAGCACCTTTCCGGCTAGACCTCGAGCCCTGTCGACTCCTCCCGCCCGCACTGCCCCGAGTTCTGCAGCGCTTTTCCCGAGCTGATCCACTGTCTGTGTTCCTTTTTATCTATTTTATTGTCACGACCCGCACCCTAGGTAGGGACAAGTGCGTGACCACGCCCAGCCTACACCGTAAAAACGTAGAACTGTAGGTCTACTAGCCAACAAACAATATATAATAACCTATCATCTCCGCACGGAGGAATATAGTATGAAATACTGATAACTCAATCACAATCTAGAAGGAAGAATCATGGCACGAAAACTAGATAGATAAAAACCACAAGTGCAATATCCAGCTCAACAACGAGTGAAAGAGAGAGAGTCATAAAGTATATGGTTATACAATCCTAAATATAATATAACATAAGTAGCAAGCTGGAGACAAGGTCCAGACCAAAATGTCTATTCTAACTAAACTAAGCTAGAGGCTCGTCGGGCGGAGCTAAGCCCTACTGAACCAAGGTCTCCAAGTCTAGGCCACTACGTCATGAGGACCGTAGTAGGTAGGACAATCCTCCTCGCCATAATCTGTAAAGTTTTGTCAACATATCCAGTCAGGATGGAACGAGCACAAATCTCAAATAACAGTTCTAGTTAGACGATATTGAAAATGTAGCAGTAAATAGAGAGAATATACGAGTAAATAATGTGTACATGAATCATGGTAAGGCATGTCAAGACTGTAACTGAATGTAAGAACAAGAAAACAGTATTATCATGTACAAAAATCTGGAACTATATCTATGTGAGTTTAGTATTAGTTTCAACATGTGATCGCTTAGAACTTGATACAATGTTTAGCCTGGCTAATCATACGTGAGTATATGATTAACACTATACAATGATGATACAATATAATACTGTGGGGTATTGATCACATATCTACGCTAACACCCCCATCCCTGACTAATATAGTGGATCCAGTCATGACACGTCATGATACGTGATTCTCTGAAAAGGTAGCTAGCCTTCGCAGGAATCATGTCTATACAATGCACAAGGAACTAGGAAGACTTGCACAAGGCATACCATATATAAGAGGAATAACATCTTATGACGGGATCCAGACAAATACCAATCCGTGTGAACAATGTGTCAAGAGAATAATGATATCTACACTAAATACTAAAAACAAAGACGATATCATAAAACAAAAATATTATCAGAGAATATACTCGCCTGTGATGTGATAAGTCGACTGAGTCCAAGAACAGTGCCTTGAGGACTTATAGATGGAATACTGTATCAATATAATAGTTTAGAAGTGAAATTAAGTCATACTGAGTCAAACTAGGTCAAGACACGTCAAACTAAGTCAATCTAGATCAAACAAGGTCAAACTAGATTGTACAGGGTCAATCTAAGTTTATTAGGCCTAATAAAGTCATACTGGTCAATGCAAGTCAAACATAATCAAACTAGGTCGATTTAAGTCAAAGGTTGACTTACAGTTGACTTTTGGTCAATTGGTCAACTCTGGTCAACCCTATGTCAACTTTAGGTCAAACTTGACTAACATTGACTAACAGTTGACTTTGGGTCAACTGGTCAAGTTTGGTCAAGTTCTAGTAAATTTTAGGCTACGGTTGACTTTCGGTTGACTTTTGGTCAAAATAGTCAACTGTGGTCAACCAAGGTCAAAACTAGTCCAAGTCCACTATTTCTAACCATTACCAACCATAATATCCAAAATTTTGCTATATCTTAAAGTACTAAACCCATATGTTGTGAAATGGGTATTATCCCTACTTATCCCATTTACCCTTTCTACCCTAATACTAAGGCCAAGTAGCTTTTCCTTAGGAGTTCCACTCCCCTTTCTAGGATAGTAGGATACTAACCTACACTAACATTACCTACCAAGTTTTCTAGGTAGAGTGGACATCCAGTCCATCTTACGGTCCATGTTGTCTAATTACCCATTATCTTGGCAAAATCTCACCTTAGCTTCTAACTCCCACTCTAGGCTTTCCTACTTCATTCTAAGCTTTCCCCCACTCTCTATTATGGTATTTAAACCCTCTCCTAAAATCTCGATACCGTATCAGGTGTCTTGATATCTAAAAGTCAAAAGGGGTAAAAATCTCATTATCTTGAGTATCGCAAGATACTCAATGATATCTTGAGATACTGTCACCCTCATTTTACGTATTTCGTATTTATACTTGTAATTGGATTTTGGCATGTATTTTTATTTTTTATCGACTTGTGGAATTTTAGGTTTTCTCGTATTTTGGGTTTCGGCTCGGCTCGGTTTTAGTTGGTTTGGTTTGATTTTAAGCCCAAAGGAACACCTTAGCTATACTCCACCCTCATTCCACCACAACCCACCCTCATTAAATCCCCACCTAACTTTCTCTCTACTCCATAATTTCTATTTATTTCTCCATCTTCTTCCTCCTTCCTCCACCAACACCATAGGCAAGTGCACCTTGCCACCAAATAAGCACCCCATTTTATTTATCTATTAGCTAGATTAGGCCATGGTAACAACATTAGTACTTGGCATTTTGTGATTTGGAGCTTCCATTTTTCTAGATCTAAGTTTTAACCATTTTCGGAATTTCTTGGTTTTGATCATTAAACTTTGATTTTTGCTTGTTTTGAGGCTTCCATGTGAAAGAGAATTCAATTTTACACAAGTTAGAGCTTTGAAAATCTAAATTTGTTTTGATTTGATCAAGTTATGAAGATTTGAAGTTTTGATGTTCTTGAGATTCTTCTTAGCCTGTTGGAGAAGATGACCCTCGGCCAGCGCTCTTTAGCGCAAGGCCGTGCGCAGTTCATCTGTGCGCAGTTCAACTGTGCGCAGTTCATCTGTGCGCAGTTCATCTGTGCGCAGTTCATTTCCTGCACAGTTCAACTGTGCACAGTTCATCTGTGCGCAGTTCATCTGTGCGCAGTTCATTTCCTGCACAGTTCAACTGTGCACAGTTCATCTGCGCAGTTCATCTGTGTGCAGTTCAACTGTGCGCAGTTCATCTGTGCGCAGTTCATTTCCTGCGCAGTTCATTTCCTGCACAGTTCATCTGTGCGCAGTTCATTTCCTGCGCAGTTCAACTCATGATGGTTTGGTTTTATTCCTTGGACTTGGCTTCTCTTTTGTGGATTGGAGTCTTGAGATCTTGTTCCAACAACACGTCTGTCTCGATCCAACTACCTGGTACGGTTTTTTTGGTGTTTTGCTTACGACTAGTACGGTTTTTCATGATTACTGTGAAGTATGATTCTAGTACTTTCTGATCTTCTTTATAGTGACCCGATGGGGTGCCCCTTAACTTTTAACCTGTAATTCATGATTAATCTTGATACTGGATAACTTGATAATGGCCCGTGGTGGCACACTCCTGACTTGTAACTAGTAAACCTATAACTTGTAGCTTGACTTGACTTGACGCTGTTACGATGGCTAACTTGACTGTATAATCAACTCTGACGCCGTTGGTGCTCCTTCTTGCTGCATTGTGCAATCCACTTGTCTTGTCTCGCATCATGTCTAGGACGTGAATCCCTGGTTACCCCGGTCAGGGATTCACACTGAATATGGATTAGGCTAATGACTAGATCAAACTATAGTTCATGGAGAATTTTCAGTCACAGGCAATCTCGTTATCTGGGCGCATTTAAACGGACTTGTAGCCTGCCGACGAGTAGGGCACATTTCAGCACACTGTTATGTATTGCACCCTCTAAGTCACCTAAGGGTATATCGTCTCCTGGACGATGTACCCAATCATACTCTCAACCCGCGGAAGGATAACTAGATAGTCTGCAGGGCTTGGGACTGGGAATTTCTCATTTGCATCTTGTTAGTAATTAGGCTTGTGATAACCCTAGTTAGTTAATTAGTAAGCCGTAGTATTTGCTTGGCCGCTTGTGAATGGATGGTGTCCAGCATTGTCTAAGTCTCGTCTAGTCCCTGTACCTGGTCCTCCTGAACATGATTGTTTTACTTATCTTTAACAATAAATGGGTAGAGACAAGGTGCTATTCAGGCGAAGGGTTACAACCCGGTCCTTGTTTGGTTTATGGGTTGTAACCTGGCTTCCGAATGGTTCCATGTCCCTAGTCGTTTATTGTCTTGTTGTACTCTTATTTACTAGTACTTTCTTCCATTTTCTTATGTTCTGATATGCTGGCTTTTGTTCTTATTTCGTGGCCTCCTTTGTGGCACTTGCTCTTTCTGGGGTTTGACCCAGCTGGTTTTGTGTGGCCAGATTTCTGAGCAGCACCCGAGGATCTACCGAACCTCCAGCCCGATGGTGGCGACTAGAAGGAACCCGGGCTACGAGTGGGTTTTCTATTTTGTTTCGCTCACTCTACTGTAAATTTATTCTTTTGAGGCATTTAGCCGACGAGCACCTGTTAGCTCGATGCATATTTACTTACTGTCTGCCTACGGGCTGTAAACATGATTAACAAATCCTAGGGTTGATCATGTATGACTAAACTCTTGCTAGTCCTGGCATTTTGTACGACTAGCTTCATGATCAACTGAATATGTAATATTTGGGACGCCTTTTATTGTATATTTGGTGGTTAAACATCTTGTAACTATATTACTTGCTTGAGATTGAGACAATAGGCTTGACCTTAAGAGACCATTGGCTTGTAGTAAACCCTCATATCTAGACAGCCGTGACTGTATAGCGAGGATTCCATTTCAATATACGTAGCTGGCTATGTTCGCCCCCGCTCTAGTATTCTGGTTCTGGGGCGTCACATGGTTTAAGTGGTGGCCCATGCAGGTCTTGGCATTCAAGATATGTGAGGGTTTACCGGATAGATGTCTCAATCAGTACTCGTCCTTGATCTCCGTTCATATCCTCTGAATCTCTGATTCTTGCCCTGATCATGTGCTTGTATCGTTGATCTGTCCTAGTCCTTCCTTATTGTTTTCCTGTGTCGTCTTCTTCAGCGGTATTGTACCTGACCCCGCCGATCAGCAAGGTGGAGCACTTCCCGAGGACCAGCAACCCGGAGATCAAGCCCAGCACTCCGGAGTAGCCTCCAGAGTTGTACCTCCGAGGAGAACCCCCAGTTCGGCCCATCCAGCCTGTAGAGCCTGACGATGGCACCTTGGTAGGTCTCATCAGGACCTTGATAGCTTCCAGGATCGTCGAGGAGACGCTTTGCACCAGGTAGTGGCGGATGCTTTGACCAGAGGCAGTCATCCAGGGAACAGCGCGGCCAACAGCTTCAAGCGCTTGAACCCTCCATTCTTCGACGGCAGCGAAGATGCGATTGCCGCGACGCTTGGCTTCAGGATACCGAGGTGGTTCTGGAAGCAGCTAGGACACCTGAGAATGAGAAGGTGGTAGTGGTACGCCTACAGTTGTTGGACTTGGCTCGCAGTTGGTGGCAACGCAAGCCATGGGATTAGTGGCACCCATTGCTTGGGCAGTATTTAGAGAAAGATTCCAGACGAAGTATTTTGATGCTGTAGCTCGGTACGACCTACAGACGAGGTTTACAAACTTGAAGCAAGGAGGCAGAACGGTCGACAGTTATGCATCTGAGTTTTCTAGACTCAGTAGGTTTGCCCCACCTTGGTGGCAACCGAGTTTATAGGGCCCAGCGGTTCCAGCAGGGACTGCATTTGGAGATCTTGTTAGCAGTCGACCAGTTCGAGCACCAGACGTTCGATGTGGTATTGAGAGCAGCTAGGGGTATGAGTACACCTCCCAGAGGATCGTATAGGACCGGAGGTAGGAAGCGGTCCCACAGTCAGATGCACCAATCATCAGCTCCCGCCCCGACAGCTAGGAGTTTGACCATTGGAACTCTGAGGCGGGCGGCCTCAGTAACGTCGGTTCAGCATTCAACCCCGACGTACCCGCAGCAGCAAAAGCAGAAGCAGACTTTCGCGATGGGATTTCTCATTGCGGGAAGCCAGGGCACGTGTTGGCAGATTGTCGCAGGACGCAGGGATTGTGCCTGGCTTGTGGAGCGACAGATCACAAGATAGGAGCCTGCCCGAATAGGGGTAGTTCATCCTCTTCCAACCTAACCAGTCCATCGGTTAGGGGACCAGCACCTATGCAGCAGCAGCAGTACCCGAGGCCCTTATTGCCTCAGGCCCAGGCGTTTTATCAGCAGAACCAGCAGCAGTACACCCAAGCCCAAGTGCAGAACAGACAGAGAGTTTCCAGCAGAGGGACCCGCAGCTAGAGGACAAGGTCAGGCCATGATGATGACTATGGAAGAAGAAGTGGCACCAGGTGAGGTAGTGGCAGGTACTATTCTCGTCAACTCCTCTCCAGCATTGGTATTATTTGATTCTGGTGCATATATTCATTCATGTCTTCACGATTCCCGACACGGATAGGATTGGAGCCCGAGTCATTATCAGTGAGGCTCAATATACTTACTGGTAATGGTCTTGTGGGTGTAGATCGAGTGTTTTCCTCGTGTCGGATCGTAGTTAACGGTAGAGAGTTCCCCGCTAGATTTATAGAATTCCTATGGCAGACTATGATGTAGTCTTAGGCATATTGGTTGAGGAACCAGTATGCTAGGATAGACTGCCATGTTGGCAGGGTTATCTTTAGTATCCCAGGTGAGCCAGAGTTTTTATTTCCAGAGGCGCAGTGGAACCACCATCCCCAGTATTGCGGATGGCCGTAGCAGCAGTACAGTTACCCAGGATAGTTGAATAATTTCCAGATGTCTTCCCAGAAGAACTTCCAGGAATGCCGCCAGAGCGGGAGATCGAGTTCACTATAGACTTGATCCCCGGGACAGCACCAATATCAGAGCGAGTCTACAGGATGGCACCTTCAGAGTTGGAGATTTTGTACAAGATGATTGAAGAACTCAGGACCAAGGATTCATTCGTGCAAGTGGATCGCCTTGGGGAGCCCCGATGCTTCTTGTGAAAAAGAAGGATGGTACATCCAGGTTATGTGTGGATTATCGTACCTTGAACTCAGTGACAATCAAAAAGATACCCTCTCCCGAGGATAGATGACTTGTTTGATCAACTCAGAGGGGCTTCAGTGTTCTCGAAGATAAACTTACGGTCAGGATACACCAGATCAGAGTCAGAGAGCAGGACATCCCGAAGACAGCGTTTAGATCGAGATATGGGCATTGGGAGTTCCTTGTTATGTCCTTTAGAGCGACCAATGCGCCGGCTGTATTCATGGACCTCATGAATCGCATTTTCATGCCTTACTTGGATCAGTTCGTGATCGTGTTCCTAGATGATATCCTGGTCTACAGCAAGAGCGAAGCAGAGCACGAGCAGCATCTCAGAATATTCCTTCAGACGCTTAGAGTGCATCAGTTGTACGCCAAGTTCAGTAAATGCGAGTTCTGGCTCGATCGTATTTCGTACTTGGGTCACATCATTACCCGAGGAGGAGTAGAAGTGGATCCCCAGAAGATTGTGGCTATCGAGTCATGGCCAGTACCTAGTTCAGCGGTAGAGGTTCGCAGCTTCCTTGGATTGGCCGGCTACTACCGGCGATTCGTTTCAGATTTTGCAAGGATTTCAGTACCGATGACCCAGTTGACCCGCAAGGATGTGCAGTTCGCTTGGACAGTAGAGTGTCAGGAATCATTTGAGAAGTTGAAGCGAGGTTTGATAACGGCTCCTATTCTCACACTTCCAGATGGGACCGGGGGATTCACAGTTTATTGCGACGCTTCAGACAGAGGATTGGGGTATGTCTTGATGCAGCATGGGAAGGTAATATCTTTACATCGCGTCAACTTCGTGATCATGAAGAATTACCCGACCAACGACTTGGAACTGGCAGCAGTAGTGTTTGTACTCAAGCTTTGGCGGCACTACTTGTACGAAGATAGAGTGGAGATATTTACAGATCACAAGAGCCTGAAGTATGTTTTCACCCAGAAGGACCTTAATATGCGGCAGAGAAGATGGCTCGAGCTATTGGTAGACTACGATGTGGACTTACAGTATCACCCAGGGAAGGCTAACGTTGTAGCAGATGCGTTGAGCAGGAGAGCCGGAGTTTACTTCCTAATGGCGCAACCAGAGTTATTGGCAGATCTTCAGAAGATGGGAATTGAAGTGGTTCTTCCTACCAACGTGGCGTTGATAGCCAGTCTACAGGTTCAGTCCAGCATAGTTGAGAGGATCCGGATGGCGCAGTCTACAGATTCCAAGATTCAGCAACTCAGAGCAGAGTGTGATGCAGGAAGAAGGCCAGAGTTGTGCATTTGAAGATGGTACACTTCGGCACGACACTCGTCTTTGTGTACCCGGTGGAGATATCCGACAGGAGGTCATGGCAGAAGCTCACAGTTCACAGTATTCTATTCATCCCGGTGGCACAAAGATGTAGTGATATTCGTCAACATTTCTGGTGGAATGGCATGAAGAGGAAGATAGCCCGGTTTGTCTTTCGGTGTTTGGTTTGCTAGCAGGTTAAAGCTAAACATCAGAGGCCCGCTGGACTTCTTCAGCCCTTGCCGATTCCAGTGTGGAAGTGAGAGCATGTGACCATGGATTTTGTGACTGGACTGCCTAGATCCCCAGCTGGTCGAGATGCTATTTGGGTTATAGTTGACCGGCTCACGAAGGTGGCTCATTTTCTCCCATTCAGAGTTGGGCAGTCTACGGCTCAGCTAGCAGAGATGTACCTCAGGCAGATTGTCAGGCTTCACGGAGTGCCCGTCAGTATCACCTCGGACCGAGATTCAAGGTTTACATCACACTTTTGGCGTAGCCTGCAAGAGAGTTTGGGAACTCGTCTCCAGTTCAGTTCGGCATATCATCCGCAGACAGATGGTCAGTCGAGCGTACAATCCAGACTCTTGAAGACATGTTGAGATCTTGTACACTTGACTTCGGTGGTTCGTGGAAGATCACCTGCACCTGGTGGAGTTCTCGTACAATAATAGTTTCTAGGCCAGCATCCAGATGGCACCATTCGAGGCACTGTATGGCAGGAAGTGCAGGTCCCCGCTAGCATGGGACGATGTCGGAGAGAGGCAGATGCCCGGTCCAGAAATACTTTTCCAGACAGTTGAAGTAGTCAAAAAGTCAGGGATCATCTTCGAGTTGCCCAAGATCGCCCGCGACATTGGGCCGATGCTCACAGGCGTCCCTTAGAGTTTGCTATCGGCGACCATGTATTTCTTAGGATCTCGCCTAACCGCGGCATCATTCGCTTTGGCGTGCGGGGAAAGCTTAGTCCTAGGTATATAGGGCCGTTCGATATCCTGGAGCGAGTAGGAGATGTATCCTATCGTCTTGGTCTTCCGCCGTCGCTAAGTGAGGTGCATGATGTATTCCATGTGTCCCAATTACGACGGTATATCCCGGACCTGAGCCATATCCTAGACCATTCTGAATTGGTTGTTGGTACCAACCTTTCGTATGAGAGAGGCCGTGTCTATATTGGACCGAAGGGAGAAGATACTCAAGAACAAGACTATTAACTTAGTCCGTGTTGCTTGGGTCATCACTCTCTATGTGAGTCAACGTGGGAGCGCGAGGACGACATCCGATCGCGATATCCCGACTTGTTTGACTCGTAAGGTATAACGTCTTCCTTATGCCTTATACCTTCCATCCCTTGCTTGCATGTATGATTATATGATTGAACTGCTTAGCGTAGATTGTTGGTGCTTAGTGTAACTTGTCATGGCAGTCTCTAGCTCCTTGATTAAATTTCGAGGACAGAATTCTTTTAAGGTGGGTAGAGTTGTCACCCTCATTTTCCGTATTTCGTATTTATACTTGTAATTGGATTTTGGCATGTATTTTTATTTTTTATCGACTTGTAGAATTTTGGGTTTTCTCGTATTTTGGGTTTCGGCTCGGCTCAGTTTTAGTTGGTTTGGTTTGGTTTGGTTTGATTTTAAGCCCAAAGAACACCTTAGCTATACTCCACCCTCATTCCACCACAACCCACCCTCATTAAAATCCCACCTAACTTTCTCTCTCCGCCATAATTTCTATTTATTTCTCCATCTTCTTCTTCCTCCTTCCTCACCAACACCATAGGCAAGTGCACCTTGCCACCAAATAAGCACCCCATTTTATTTGTCCATTAGCTAGATTAGGCCATGGTAAACATATTAGAACTTGGCATTTTGTGATTTGGAGCTTCCATTTTTCTAGATCTAAGTTTTAACTATTTTTGGAATTTCTTGGTTTTGATCTATTAAACTTTGATTTTTGCTTGTTTTGAGGCTTCCATGTGAAAGAGAATTCAATTTTACACATGTTAGAGCTTTGAAAATCTAAATTTCGTTTTGATTTGATCAAGTTATGAAGATTTAAGTTTTGATGTTCTTGAGATTCTTCTCAGCCTGTTGGAGAAGATGACCCTCGGCCAGCGCTCTTTAGCGCAAGGCCGTGCGCAGTTCAACTGTGCGCAGTTCAACTGTGCGCATTTCATCTGTGCGCAGTTCATCTGTGCGCAGTTTATTTCCTGCACAGTTCAACTGTGCAAAGTTTATCTGTGCACAGTTCATCTGTGCGCAATTTATTTCCTGCACAGTTCAACTGTGTACAGTTCATCTGTACGCAGTTCATCTGTGCGCAGTTTATTTCCTGCACAGTTCATCTGTGCGCAGTTCAACTGTGCGCAGTTCATCTGTGCGTAGTTCATTTCATGCGCAGTTCATTTCCTGCACAGTTCATCTGTGCGCAGTTCATTTCCTGCACAGTTCAACCCATGATGGTTTAGTTTTATTCCTTGGACTTGGCTTCTCTTTTGTGGATTGGAGTCTTGAGATCTTGTTCGAACAACACGACTGTCTCGATCCAACACGACCTGGCACGGTTTTTTTTGGTGTTTTGCTTACAACTAGTACGATTTTTCGTGATTTCTGTGAAGTATGATTCTAGTACTTTCTGATCTTCTTGATAGTGACCCGATGGGGTACGCCCTTAACTTTTAACCTGTAATTCGTGATTAATCTTGATACTGGATAACTTGATAATGGCCCGTGGCGGCACACTCCTGACTTGTAAGTTGTAAACCTGTAACTTGTAGCTTGACTTGACTTGACGCTGTTGCGATGGCTAACTTGACTCGTATAATCAACTCAGACGCCGTGGGTGCTCCTTCTTGCTGCCTTGTGTAATCCACTTGTCTTGTCTCGCATCATGTCTAGGACGTGACTTCCTGGTTACCCCGGTCAGGGATTCACACTGAATAGGATTAGGCTAATGACTAGATCAAACTATAGTTCATAGAGAATTTCCAGTCACAGGTAATCTCGTTATCTGGGCGCATTTAAACGGACTTGTAGCCTGCCGACGAGTAGGGCATATTTCTAGCACACTGTTATGTGTTGCACCCTCTAAGTCACCTAAGGGTATATCGTCTCCTGGACGATGTACCCAACCATACTCTCAACCCGCGGAAGGATAACTAGATAGTCTGCAGGGCTTGGGACTGGAAATTCTCTTTGCATCTTGTTAGTAATTAGGCTTGTAATAACCCTAGTTAGTTAATTAGTAAGCCGTAGTATTTGCTTGGCCGCTTGTGAATGGATGGTGTCCAGCATTGTCTAAGTCTCGTCTAGTCCCAGTACCTGGTCCTCCTGAACATGATTGTTTTACTTATCTTTAACAATAATGGGTAGAGACAAGGTACTATTCAGGCGAAGGGTTACAACCCCGGTCCTTGTTTGGTTTATGGGTTGTAACCTGGCTTCCGGAATGGTTCCATGTCCCTAGTCGTTTATTATCTTGTTGTACTCTTATTTACTAGTACTTTCTTCCATTTTCTTATGTTCTGATATGCTGGCTTTTGTTCTTATTTCGTGGCCTCCTTTGTGGACTTGCTCTTTCTGGGGTTTGACCCAGCTGGTTTTGTGTGGCCAGATTTCAGAGCAGTACCCGAGGATCTACCGAACCTCCAGTCCGATGGTGGAGACTAGAAGGAACCCGGGCTACGAGTGGGTTTTCTATTTTGTTTCGCTCACTCTACTGTAAATTTATTCTTTTGAGGCGTTTAGCCGACGAGCACTTATTAGCTCGATGCATGTTTACTTACTGTCTGCCTACGGGCTGTAAACATGATTAACAAATCCTAGGGTTGATCACGTATAACTAAACTCTTGCTAGTCCTCGCATTTTGTACGACTAGCTTCATGATCAACTGAATATGTAATATTTGGGACGCCTTTTATTGTATATTTGGTGGTCAAACATCTTGTGACTATATTACTTGCTTGAGATTGAGACAAAAGGCTTGACCTTAAGAGACCATTGGCTTGTAGTAAACCCTCATATCTAGACAGCCGTGACCGTATAGCGAGGTGGATTCCATTTCAATATACGTAGCTGCTATGTTCGCCCCCGCTCTCCAGTATTCTGGTTCTGGGGCACCCATATACCCTTCTTCTAATCTCCAACGAAACCCCGATTTTAACTTAGGAGCCTACCCACGAAATCTAATTTACATATCTAAGTCTCATCTCAAATTTGGACGCGTTTCGACACTCGGAACTCAAAATCACTTTTCTACTCTATCAACTATTCTCTACTTCTCTCCATATCTAAACTCTAACCCACTATTCTAACCCTCTTATCTCATTCCACAAATCCACTCATAGGCTATTTTTAGGGGGATATATATGGTTATATATATAGGTGTATATGTAGGTATATAGGGGTATATATATGTATATATAGGGGGTTTTGTGGGGGTTAAAGGGGGCTAAAGGGGGGCTGCTTGGGCTGCTACTGATGCTCATTTTTGCTGCTGCTGCTGTTTTTCCTTGTCACGACCCGATCCCAATAATTGGGTCGAACCGGATCATGCCCAGCCTGCACCGTTGTTGAGACGGCGGCAGTAAGCTGTTCCATTAGCAGGTAACCACAACAACATCTATATTTGTCACAACTCAAAAAACTGGAAATTTAAAACTTTATTAAACTTTTTACAATGAAATAAAAGATACAACTTAAACCATTTCTACGTACATCAAGAAGAAAAGAAAACTCTAGGCAAACAGCTCATCAGTCTCGAAATCCTCGTCTTCTAGTTGGGATCGCGGAACAAAGCCTCATCAGTGATACCTAAAATGTTGGGTCTCCAGTCAGGAGGGAGCAAAGTACAATTCATGCTAATTTGACAATTGAAATAATAAATCATGCACTTTTAAACAGTTTTGAAATCAACAATTAAGCAGTTACAGTTTTAAAATAGTTACAGTTCTGTGATGTGAATAGGCAATGAAATATGACCGGCTTGGGCTTGTTACAGTAAAGGATATGGGATTTGTTACAGTAAAGTTACAGTATGGTCATACTCATTACACTATTCCTCCAGACCCCAATAGTTACAGTAGTTACAGTCAGTGCTAGTGTTGCATCGTGGTTTAAACTTGCAATAAAACGATTACTAAATAATTGTAAACTAACACGAAATGTACTTGCCTCAATTTTGACTGGACTAGAAAGGTTGATACGTCGGGATGGAAGTTCAGACTCTTCCTCGAAATCCTACATTCGATAAGCTGTCTCAGAAACCAAGAATTGTCAATGCTAACTAAGCTAGTTGCAATCTCTAAACTGTTCCCTAGTCAATTTTAAATCTTTTAATTAGCTAACACAAGCAAAACGCGATTATTAGTGCGTTGATTAAATACGAGGGAAAAAGATCGTTTTAACTTTTGAATTCGGAAAACTCGTCGATGCCAGATTAATTATTAAAACTTGGTATTTTCATAGTATATATAAAGCTAATTTTTTCTTATTTAGTGAGAAATACATGATTTTAATTAAATAAAAACTTGTCAATTTTAGGTGAGAAAATTTAATTATTTTTATACAAAATACTTTTATTCAATTTACTCGTTAAATAGTAAAAACACGCAAAACCAGAAATAACAAAAATCTAAGCTACTAATTACAGTTACAGACCACAGCCAGCTGGGCTTATGCCCATTACAATTTATTTACATAAATTGAAATAAGACAAAACGCCGTTAGTCCTAAACTTTAAATAGTTAAAATAAACAGAATTAAATAGTAAAAATAAGGATAAAAGTCTCAGATGGTCCAATCCTCAACTGGGCCAATGCCTCAACGTCCGGTGGAGCCGGTTTCGTTTGCACTTAGCCGGGTCCATTGATCGATACGGTCGTCACCCAAATCCAAATATTAAATAAAATTCAAAAATACGTTTTAAATTCATTTTAAAATAAATCTAGAATTTACGGAAAAATCCGGCAGCATCTCTCTGTTTTTGGTCAACCCAAAAACTGGGAAATAGCGCCGATCATTTCCTAAATTCCAAACCAGGGAAAAACTCGAATTTATATATATAAAAATCCACAACCAATCCACAGAATAATCGGAACACCCGAAATAATTTCGGAAGTCCGATTCCAATTCCACAAATCACAGGACGCTACCGAAAAATCCGGAAAGCTAAAACATACCAAAAATCAATTCCCGAAATATTTCGGGAATCCAAAATATTCACAGAACCTTTCCGAAAGTCCCGAAAAATTACGACGTCGCTAAAACCGAATTCCCAAAGGGAATCGGGGACCATTTCTCATCATCGACTGAAATAAAATGAGCGGGACAGGGGGGTTATACCTCAAGTTGCTCGGTAGAGCTCTCAGATGAAAATAGAAAGAATATAGAGCTCCGAAACAGCGAATAATTCCCGAAACAGCGCTGGAACAGCAGCGTCCAGCAGCGTCGTTGTCGAAAATCAGGAGATCGGGAGTGCGCGGCTAGGGCACGCACCTAGATCAGCGAGGAAGCCAAATGGTGCTGTCGGAAAGCTGGAACAGTAGGAAAAGAGGGCAGCGGCTAGGGCAGCGGCCAGAACGCGAGGGGCGCGCTAGGGCGGTTGTCGAGGGGAGCTCGGCGGGGTTGGGCCGCACGGGGCGGCTAGAGGCGGTCGGCTGGAGGGGAATCGGCCAGAGGGCCGCGAAGGGGCGCCGACGGGTTCTGACCCGGAGGGGCCGTGCGGGCTTGGGCGTGGTCGGGGCTGGAGTGGGGTACGGCGGTCGGCCGAGGGAGTGGCACGGGTCGGCGCTCGCCGGAGGGCTGGTGCGCGCGAGGGGTCACCGAACGTCGGCGAGGAAGCCGACGGGGAACGCCGTACGGGGAAAGCTCTGGCGGGGAGAGGGTTTGAGGAGGAGAGGGTGAGAGCAGAGTCTATTCTCTGTGAAGAATGAGAGGGGAGTAGTTGGAGAGGGAAAGTGAAAGAGGGAAGAGTATTTGTCTCCTGTGAATGAGAGGAGTGGGGGTCGTGAGAGTAATAAAGGGAGAGTGCGGTGAATGTGGTGAAGAGTTGTGGAGTATTCTTGGACGGAGTGAAAACAGGGAGAAAATTATGGCTGACTTGACCGAGTGGGGAGAAAAAGTGTAGGTGCTGGTCCATCGGGACCAGCTCACCAAGTCTATATATTTTTTTAAAACATTAACCAGTCAGATTTGAAATGGGAAAAAGAGATTGGGTTTGGCTCAGGCCTGGGTCTGGGTTCGGACTCGGGTCTGGGTCTGAATTCAAAAATCCATGTTATATAATTTTTTGAAATCATTTACACTCAGAAAAATATAATAATAATAATAATAATAACTAAACACTAATAATAATTATTCACAAAATATGGGTTTCACAATCTTCCCTCCTAGAAAATTTTGTCCTCAAAATTAAAGGCAGGGTAGGAGAATCAAACAGGTACGGGTACTATCGTAACTCAGGTCCAACAATAAGAATTTCCAAGGCAGTCGTGGATGAGACGGTTTATGATATCATCCATGTAGAAAAATACAAAAGCGAACCAAAGTACACGAGGTTGATCAGACCATCATGCACCGGTCCTGATTACAATATATTAGTAGGTGCACCCAATAAAATATTGTCATGATCAAGCTTGATAAAGAGATAGCTTGCAAAACTAGGCTGACTTAGCAGCATCAGTCAAGTTTAGAACGAAAGAGAAGTATGAGTTTAATGATGGCTCAAATTCTGATCTTCTTCTCACCTCTGACTACGCTTGCAACTGGTTTCTCTGGCACTGAAAGGTTGAGTCCAATCTTCAGCTCTGAATTATCCAATATGGGACTCGGATCCGGAATGTAGCGTCTGAGCTGGCTCAACTTTCCTGCTCTGCTAACACTGATCGTTCCTCTGGTAGGAGAAAATCTTCACAAAAGACGCTATCTCCTTCTTCAAACTCCACTGATTGACGATGCTAACTTGGTAGTTGTTGTAAGAAAACTCTACCAATTTTAAATGATCTTCTCCAAGACCCTCCAATTTCCAAAACTCAAGATCTAACATATCTTCAGGCGTCTGGATTATCTTCTTTGATTGTCCGCCGATTTGTACTCCATAAATCCGGTAGGGGTGCCTCTCGTACAATGCTGCCAACTTCTCGGTGAATAAACTAACCTTGAGGGGAATAAAGTGTGCTGACTTAGTCAGTCGGTTCACTATAATCCAATTGGTGCCCTTCCCTCCTTGGGAACAAGGTAATCCTTACTCAAAGTTCATTGTTATATGCTTCTACTTCCACTCCGAATTGTCCAGCGGCTGCAACAAACTTGTTGTTCTCTTGCTAAATTCCTCATGTTGGCAAATTCACATCTAATCCCATACCTGGAATTATCCTTCTTCATTCCATAGCACCAATCAATAGAGGCATATTCTGATACATCTTATTAGCTCCTGAATATATGGAATACTGCGACTGGTGCATTTCTTTCATCAACTCGTTCCTCCGTTTGTCAGCCGATACGTAAAGTCTCGTACCATTCTTCAGAGCTCCACTGCTGATCAATTTAGAAACCCTCAAGTGTTTCTGCCAACACTTGATCTCTAAGCCTGCAAAGTGCCTCGTTTTGAAACTACGTCCTCTTGATTTTGTCCATCAGCCTCGAACTTCATCAACACTGAATCAGCATCCAGCTCCGTCCTTCTATCTCCAGGTAGTATAACCTCCAGTCCAAGCTTCTCGACGTCTTCGAGTAGGTGCCACTCCTTGGTTAAGAACATCGCCACTTGGTATCGACTAAGTGTATCAGCGATCACATTAGCCCTACCCGGGTGGTATAGCGGGTCGATGTTGAAATCTTTCATCAGCTTCAGCCATCTTCTTTGTCTAATATTCAGCTCTTTCTGAGTGAAGACATATTTCAGACTTTTGTAGTCCGTATATATTTTTACTCCCTTTCCATAAAAATTATGCTTCCATAGCTTTAAAGTAAAGATAATTGCAGTAAATTCCAAATTAGGTGTGGGATAATTCTTCTCATGAGTCTGTAGTTGCCTAGATGTGTAAGCAATTACTTTCTCATGTTGATGAAGAACGCAACCCAGTCCTTTTCCAGAGGCATTACTGTAAATTAAGAAACCACCGGTTCCTGCGGGTAGTGCAAGGATTGGTGTAGTGGTAAGTCTCTTCTTCAGCTCCTCAATGCCGCCTGGCAATCTTTCGTCCAGATGAACTCTTTATTCTTCCAAGTGAGCTTCGTCATCGGCTCAGCAATCTTGGCGAAATCCTTCACGAACTTCTGATAGTAGCTAGCCAAGTTCAAGAAACTTCCGAATTGAACTTGGGGTATACCACTTTTCAACAACAGCTATCTTCCATCGAAATTTCTTCTCTTGACAACATGGCCAAAAATCCACCTTGTCAAAGAAAATCCACGTTCAGATAACTTACCATAAAACTTCTTTTTCTTCAAAGTTTCCAAAACTTTCCTCAGATATTCTTCATGCTCTTCTTCAGTCTTCGAATATATCAGAATGTTATCTATGGAGAAGATAAACTGATTCAAATACTCATGAAAAACTCTGTTCATGAGATTCATGAACACAGTAGGAGCATTTGTCAGTCCAATGTCATGACCAAAGAAACTACCCATACTTGGTGTTTGAACGCCGTCTTGGAAATATCCTCATTCCTGACTTCGATTTGATGGTAGTCAGATCTTAAATCAAACTTCGAAACACCCTAACTCCACACAAATGGATCAAACAGATCCTCGATCCGGGCAGAGGGTACTTGTTCTTTAGTGTCTGGTAATTGATGCACATCCGTTGTTCCATCCTTCTTGGGCACAAACAAGATAGGTGTTCCCTAAGGTAAAGTTCCATCTTGGATAAATCCTAGAGCCTTCATTGATCTGGTCTTTCATCTTCTTGGCCTCCTTCGGGTTGACTCTGTAACATCCTTTAGAAATAGGAAAAGAGCCGGGAACTAGGTCAATGGTGAATCCTATGTCTAGATTTGGGATAATCCGGGAAGACTATCAGGAAAACATCTGCCATAAAGGTGTAACTAAGAATTTTATTCATGTGGGGAATTACAGCAAAAACTCTTATGATTGATCTAAGGACATCCTGTTACAACTTCCAAAATTAGATAATACTATTCAGCAGTCCTAGGTACTATTCTTCATGGTTCTGGCTCTTGCATGAGCAGTCTCCAACTGCTTCATCTTCTATGAACCTCGAGTATGCATCATGCCTTATTGTAGGAGGCAGGGTCTGCTGGATAGGAAGAGAGTCCCTAGGTTGTGGCCTAACAGGTGTTGCTGGGATAGGTATTCTGGTATGATGGAAAGATAAGGGGCAATCCTTTACCCGATGTTCAGCAGATTCACATACCAAACATTTCCCCAATCTCTTACGACAAATATTGGCTTGGTGACCAGGCCTTTTACAGTAGTCACAAACCAATAGCTTCTTACGATATAACTGCCGGATAGGGCTCAAAATGTCTTCTAGATTTCAGGGGTACCCCTCCTAGGGTGAGGTTCCGCTCCAACTTGGTTTAAGATAGCCAAGGCTACATCATTGACGTTCTTCATGTCTTCTCTCGTGATATTCATCTGTTCCTGCTGGGCTTCATCTTGAGCTTTCTGGGACTCCATGATTACTTGAAATAGGGCAACCATTTGGGAGGTGTTTGCTGGTACTGGTGGAGCAACAGGAATGGGTACTTCCCCAAGGAAATACAACTCAGTTTGAGAAGAGGTAGGAATCGCTAGTGTAGTAAAAACTTTACTGGATGCATTATGGGGACGGTCAATCAGCTGCGAGGGAATAAACCCTGGACTTGGTTGAGGAGATGGGGTATGATCCGGAGATGACACCTCATCGCCAGCAGGATTGGTCTTGTCAATGGTCATTCTCTGGATGGTTTAGGATGCAAACATAAGCAAGGTATCCTACCAGTCTATAACCAAACAAAAATATTTATTTATAATATATTTCGGTCCTATATTGTGACAAATTGATGTTCTAGTGTTCTAATTATTTCTAAATATGTTTTCCTAAGTTGTTGTTCAGACCTGCATGGACTACCACTAAAAACATGTCACGACCCGATCCCAAATAATTGGGTCGAACCGGATCATGCCCAGCCTGCACCGTTGTTGAGACGGCGGCAGTAAGCTGTTCCATTAGCCGGTAACCACAACAACATCTATATTTGTCACAACTTAAAAAACTGGAAATTTAAAACTTTATTAAACTTTTTACAATGAAATGAAAGATACAACTTAAACCATTTCTACATACATCAAGAAGAAAAGAAAACTCTAGGCAAACAGCTTATCAGTCTCGAAATCCTCGTCTTTTAGTTGGGATCGCGAAACAAAGCCTCATCAGTGATACCTAAAATGTTGGGTCTCCAGTCAGGAGGGAGCAAAGTACAATTCATGCTAATTTGACAATTGAAATAATAATAGAATCATGCACTTTTAAACAGTTTTGAAATCAACAATTAAGCAGTTACAGTTTTAAAACAGTTACAGTTCTGTGATGTGAATAGGCAATAAAATATGATCGGCTTGGGCTTGTTACAGTAAAGGATATGGGATTTGTTACAGTAAAGTTACAGTATGGTCATACTCATTACACTATTCCCCCAGTCCCCAATAGTTACAGTAGTTACAGTCAGTGCTCGTGTTGCATCGTGGTTTAAACTTGCAATAAAACGATTACTAAATAATTGTAAACTAACACGAAATGTACTTGCCTCAGGTTTGACTGGACTAGAAAGGTTGATACGTCGGGATGGAAGTTCAGACTCTTCCTCGAAATCCTACATTCGATAAGCTGTCTCAGAAATAAAAAATCGTCAATGCTAACTAAGCCAGTTGCAATCTCTAAACTGTTCCCTAGTCAATTTTAAATCTTTTAATTAGCTAACACAAGCAAAACGCGATTATTAGTGCGTTGATTAAATACGAGGAAAAAAGATCGTTTTAACTTTGAATTCGAAAAACTCGTCGATGCCAGATTAATTATTAAAACTTGGTATTTTCATAGTATATAAATATAAAGCTAATTTTTTCTTATTTAGTGAGAAATACATGATTTTAATTAAATAAAAACTTGTCAATTTTAGGTGAGAAAATCTTAATTATTTTTATACAAAATACTTTTATTCAATTTACTCGTTAAATAGTAAAAACCCGCAAAACCAGAAATAACAAAAATCTAAGCTACTAATTACAGTTACAGACCACAGCCAGCTGGGCTTATGCCCATTACAATTTATTTACATAAATTAAAATAAGACAAAACCGCCGTTAGTCCTAAACTTTAAATAGTTAAAATATAAACAGAATTAAATAGTAAAAATAAGGATAAATATAGAGTTTCAGATATGGTCAAATCCTCAACTGGGCCAATGCCTCAACGTCCGGGTGGAGCCGGTTTCGTTTGCACTTAGCCGGGTCCATTGACCGATACGGTCGTCACCCAAATCCAAATATTAAATAAAATTCAAAAATCCGTTTTAAATTCATTTTTAAAATAAATCTAGAATTTACGGAAAAATCCGGCAGCATCTCCTCTGTTTTTGGTCAACCCAAAAATTGGGAAATAGCGCCGATCATTTCCTGCAAATTCCAAACAAGGGAAAAACTCGAATTTATATATATAAAAAATCCACAACCAATCCACAGAATAATCGGAATGACCCGAAATAATTTCGGAAGTCCGATTCCAATTCCATAAATCACAGAACGCTACCGGAAAATTCGGAAAGCTAAAACATACCAAAAATCAATTCCCGAAATATTCCGGGAATCCAAAATAATTTACAGAACCTTTCCGAAAGTCCCGAAAAATTACGACGTCGCTAAAACCGAATTCCCAAGGGGAATCGGGGACCATTTCTCATCATCGACTGAAATAAAATGAGCGGGACAGGGGGGTTATACCTCAAGTTGCTCGGCTAGAGCTCTCAGATGAAAATAGAAAGAATATAGAGCTCCGAAACAGCGAATAATTCTCAAAATAGCGCTGGAACAGCAGCGTCCAGCAGCGTCGTTGCCGAAAATCAGCAGATCAGGGAGTGCGCGGCTAGGGCACGCACCTAGATCAGCGAGGAAGCCAACAGGGTGCTGTCGGAAAGCTAGAACAGCAGGAAAAGAGGGGCAGCGGCTAGGGCAGCGGCCAGAACGCGAGGGGGCGCGCTGGGGCGGTTGCCGAGGGGAGCTCGACGGGGTGTGGGCCGCACGGGGCACGGCCAGAGGTGGTCGGCCGGAGGGGAATCGGCCAGAGGGCCGTGAAGGGGCGCCGGCGGGTTCTGACCCAGAGGGGGCCGCGCGGGCTTGGGCGTGGTCGGGGCTGGAGTGGGGCACGGCGGTCGATCGAGGGAGTGGCGCGGGTCGGCGCGCTCGCCGGAGGGCTGGCGCGGCGAGGGGGTCACCGAACGTCGGCGAGGAAGCCGACGGGGAACGCCGCACGGGGAAAGCTCTGGCAGAGAGAGGGTTTGAGGAGGAGAGGGTGAGAGCAGAGTCTATTCTCTGTGAAGAATGAGAGGGGAGTAGTTGGAGAGGGAAAGTGAAAGAGGGAAGAGTATTTGTCTCCTGTGAATGAGAGGAGTGGGGGTCGTGAGAGTAATAAAGGGAGAGTGGGGTGAATGTGGTAAAGAGTTGTGGAGTGTTCTTGGAGGGGAGTGAAAACAGGGAGAAAATTATGGCTGACTTGATCGAGTGGGGAGAAAAAGTGTAGGTGCTGGTCCATCGGGACCAGCTCACCAAGTCTATATTTTTTTAAAACATTAACCAAGTCAGATTTGAAATGGGAAAAAGAGATTGGGTTTGGCTCAGGCCTGGGTCTGGGTTCGGACTCGGGTCTGGGTCTGAATTCAAAAATCCATGTTATATAATTTTTTGAAATCATTTACACTCAGAAAAATATAATAATAATAATAATAATAACTAAAACACTAATAATAATTATTCACAAAATATGGGTTTCACATTCCTGCTGTTGCTGCTGCTATTAAATGCTATTTTGGGGGGGGGGGGACAACAGCCCCAAACTCCCCCCCTAGCTGCTGCTAATGCTCTACTCTCTCCCTCTCATTCCCTCTAATTCCTCTCTATAAATCCTCCTCTATCTCACTATATATATATATATATATATATATATATATATATATATATATATATATATATATATATATATATATATATATATATGTATGTATATCCCTCTCCTATTTATATATATATCACACTCACACACACATTCATATCTACATATATACACACACACACATAGATACCTATATCTTTATATAGACACACACACACACACACACACACATATATATATATATATATATATATATATATATATATATATATATAGACACACACACATATGGATATCTATATATATGGGCACACACACACTCACACACATGGACACACATATATGTGGACACACACATATACACACACACACACATATACTCCTAAACGACCCAAAACCTTATCCGAATACCCAAATCTTGCTATTCTACCCTCGCGCACGCAAGCGGAAACGAGAAACGAGGTCCGAATAGCCAAACGGCCATTTTGGCGACTTCGGGGTGTCCGATTCGAGATACCGCGTGATACGGACACCAAATCTATCCGGATTCGACCCAAACTCTACCCACGAGTTCTAAATAATGATTAGAACCTATTCTAAGTACTAGCTTGCCAATTCTAGTGTTGGTGCAAAAAGTCACCCGTGTGTTGGAACCCGAAAACCCCGAAAAAGCCTATTTTTATGATTTCTCTCAAAACGATCCCACGTATCCAAATATGGACATGTACCTAGCCTTATCTCACCCAAACTAACCTAATTAGGTCTAATTAGGTTAGGGGTAACACCTAAACATGTCAATTTAGGATTTTCCCCAAAATTGGCACTAAACCTAGCCCGAAAGTCCCGAATTGAGTCCAATGGGTTCCAAACCTCTTCTAATGGGTTGTCCTACGCCTCGGGTATCCTCTAATATGCAAATAACATTAATTAGGTGTAATTACAAGAGTTAGAGTTAGGGTTTACCTTTTGGGAGTTGGAATCCCAAGAAAAATCCCCAAAATTGGTTCTTTTTAGGTCAAGAGCCAAATCTAAGCTTCCAACCCCTCCATGCTAGGTTCTACTGTAAAACCCCCAAATTTTGTGAATTTTTTTGTTATTTTGGCTTAAATTGAATTTTACTATTTTTTTTATGAAATGTAAATTTATTTGTTTATTGTTTTTATTTTTGAATAATATTAACGATAGATTTTTACATGAAATTTTTTATCCTACAAATATTTGTGAGATATTCATTTATGTATATATTATGAGGGTTAGAGATTATTTTGTCAAAGGTTTTCATTGATTAAATATAAAGAATATTTTCATATAATAAATAAAATTTCCCTTGGTATATAATATATGCCTAATCTTTTTTTAAAAAAAATTATTTTAATATTTTATACTAGAATGGTTATGATTAATATTAATATAAAAGTGTATTAAATGTTTTAATAGGAATAATTTTTATATGCTGACTCATATTTTAGATATGTATATATATGCAGATATAAGCATATATCAAATATAGTTAGTAAATGTAGATATTTTTTATTTTTAAAAAATATTTTTTAGCTACTTTGGGCTTTTATTAGTTTATATATATATATATATATATATATATATATATATATATATATATATATATATATATATATATATATAAGAATGAAAAAAAAAAGCTGTGGTGGTCGGCCCAAGGACCGACCACAGCACTTAGCCGCAAACCCTCAGCCCGTTTAGGTTGTCTTGTAAAAAAAAAGGGCAAAACAACACGTGAACAGTAGGGGGGGCACTGTAGCTCTTCCCCACAAGAGCCGAGCCCGCGCCCCCCTTGGCTAAACAGAGTAGTCTTTTTTTTTTAGTTTTTCCGGTTTTGAATACAACCAAATCCTTATCCAAATCTTTTCAAATTTTTTTCCTATCCAATCCTAGTTAAATTCTCCTCCATCTAAACCCCAATTTGACCCCAAAAACTATACGAATTCAATTTAATCTCGGATTAAAACCCTGGGTGTATATATAAACCCATCCATAGAAAACTTTGGAAAAACCCATCAAAAACTCATCTTGATCCTCAAGTGTTCGTCCCCAAGCTGTCTCCGACTTTCTACGACTCCTCCAGGCCACCTGCAGCCTGGTAGTTGTCGACGGATCGCCGGAGAACCGTCGAAACTCGAAGAACAGAGCACCTCTCTGTTTGTTGAGCCAACACTCAAGGTACCTGCCTTCGTTCAATTATTTCTCTGCTTATAGTCGATGGTTTATCGATCTATAAAACCCTATTCAGAGCCCATATAACCCTCAACAACTCCTTTCAAATAGTTTGGATTAAACTACAGCAAGTTCCAGGAATAATCGATTTAAAAATCACGAAAAATCCACGTCTTATCCTCATAATTTGACAGTTTTCTCGATTTAAAACCCTATATTGGAAGGCCAATAACTTCCAAGTTTTAAAATAATTTAAGGATCGGTCTGAAGAGAGTTAAAGCCAATATAACCGAGATTAAAACCATTAAGTTAGTTTTAATTATTGCCTAGTATATTCTGTGATAAATCAGTTTGAAAATCCCGAGAAAACTAGTTTTCGAAACCTTAAAAACTTCGATACGAGGTCCGTCCTGACAAACCGGACGACCCCGTCACAAACCGAAGCTACCGAAAGGTGCGTATCGACTTTTTGGACGTGTGGGCTTTGATAAAATTCGAATTGGTCGCGTGTGCGCGACGAATTTGACCCGTATCCGTCGAAGAACGCCGTATCGGCCCATTCCGAAATTTCCCAATTACTTTGTGCACACTCGTCAAATCGTGACAAAACTTGTGCCATTGGACTCGAAATATTTTTCTGGTCCTGCATGCCAAGTTTGGTCCAATTCTGAGAAGGTTGATCGGAACGTTAAAATTGGCGGGACCGCGACCCACTCCATCGGGCAATTTTGTGCACAGCTCATCGGAATCCAAAATTGGACATACCGTTAGGTTCGTCTCCTCAAACCAAATCCGTAGACATGTAGTTTGACGACTTTAGAGACCGTAGGTTCTGGCACGCATTTCGGTGCAAAGCGGGTCCAACGGCAGATATCGTTTTGACCCAAAATTACGATTTTGCCCCTGTTCCGGAATTGGACTTTCAAACAGGCGTTTCCTAGGTATATCTTCTTCACTGAGAATTTTTTTGATGTTTGTTTCAGCGTTCGGGAACATTTGTGGAGGTTCCACTCTTGTAGCTTATTCTCACTTGCTAATTTCATCTACTGAACGTCGTCAAAACACCTTCCAATCACCAGGCAAGTATACCTTGCTATATTTACTGTCATATTATTTATTTTTAGCATTTATTTACTTTGTTTCATATTTTTATAAACTGTGCGTCCAAGTCACACTTGGGTGCAAGCGACTTTATCAGTCGTTTCTTTATTTTATTTTTATTTATTGTATGTCGACTTAGTTGTAGTGGACTACCTTTCTATCGTGGGATATTCTTATATCTCCATTGGCCATGACACTCACACTACACGATTGAGACATGTTGCTAGGGGCACGACTTGCATATTGACTGGCCATCTCTATGTAAGAAGTCGTGTGACAGATAGATGATCGTAACTGCTATGACTAGGGTTTTAGAGATTCAAGCAGTTACAAAGCTGGACGAGCCATGGACATGACTTGAATAGTGTGGGAAATATTGGGGAAGGACAGTCGCTAGTGCGTATGAGAAGCCAAACAGGTAAACCACAGTCTCCGGATGGAACTGTGGCGATTTATTTGCAGATGCCCTCTGACGTTTTAGACGTTACGAACAGATACAGATGACTGGATGACAGTTACGTACACATAGCCTAAATCCCACCTATGCGCATGAACTTTGTCCTCTAAATTGCACAATAGATGGTTAGAATTCCTTTTACATATTGGTGTCTAGGAGAGTCTTGCATTTTATTATTATTCTGACAGTTTATATTAGCATGTTCTTCCTGTATCTTGTTACGTCCCTCTGAGGACCTGGTGATCTCTCCAGGTATAGACGACGAGCAGTATCCGGAGGAGTACGGTTCTGGACTAGATTCTCCATTTGCAGCCGAGGAGGTCTCGCCTTCGGAGCCTATTTGATTCTATTCTTAGTTGATGGACTTATGTAGTTGATACTCTTTTTCATATTCATTTCAGTTGATTTTTTTTCAGTAGCTCGGTAGTGGATTTTTTTCCGCCCGACAGATATTTCTCTTTATTTTGAGTTGAGACATTTGGTTTGTTATTTCTCTTATTTATCATTGTGGATAGGATATAAATACTGCCTGTGACCATATTATATTGTTATGAGCTGGAGCTCTTTTATTACAGCTTATGTGTGTACACATAGATTATATATATTGGAGTAGTCTGCGTATGCATACAGCTGGCATGTACGTATTTTCTAGTCCTACGTATATTGGGACTGGGGCGTGACATGTTTTTATGGTGGCCCATGCAGGTCAAGATAAATTGTTTGGTTACTTTACCATACCAAGCAAGTCTGCATATAGGAATAGAGTTTAGGAATCTCATCCACATGCTTAATCACCTTCCTTGATTTCAAATTTCGGATTCTCGTTTGACTGCTTGTCTTGCATCTAACTTGATCTTGTCCTAACGTAATCTCTATTTTCGTGCCAATATGATGAATCTTCGTAGTGGTCGCTCTACTCCTCTCACCATTACTGATGGGAACACCACTGCTCAAGAAGGACCAGTGGGTCAGCCACCCAGGTCCCCTACTACTCCAGCACCATCCGGACTGCAGCTTGTGATGATGCCACCCACTACCCAGCAGCAAGTCCCGGCACCCCAAGTGGGACAGACAGGCCCCGAAAATCCTGCATCTCAAGAAGAGTACCTGCCACTCCCGCCAACCTATCCACCTCAGTTCCTATCACAGATTCTACCTCCATATCCACCATCATGTCCACCACACCAGCCTCCACAGTATCCACCATCATATCCACCACATCAGCCTCCACAGTATCCACCTCAGCAGCCTCCCCAATCTCCACCATCATATCCACCCCAACAGCCTCTACAGTATCCACCACCATATCCACCCCAGTATCCACCACAGTATCCACCTCAGTATCCTCCCTCATACCCACCATAGTATCTTTTTCCATATCCTTCATATCCACCACAGTATGGGCCATAGGGTGTCCCACAGATCATGTCCCAGATGCCATACATGCCCCCATAGCAGCCCATGCCTCAGGCTGGTGGGACTACTACAGATCAGATCCTCCAAAGCTTAGTACAGGCTCAGATGCAGCAGAGCGAGGCTATCAGGAGGAGTTTAGAGACAGCACTGACCCGAGCACCCCAAGCCTCTGTGGGTACTATCGAAGGGTTCCGTAACATGAATCCTCTACACTTCAAAGGCACTGAAGACGTCATTGGAATTACCAATTGGCTGGTGAAGACAAAAAATCTCTTGAAGGCTTCGGAGTTATCTGCAAACCTATGGATGACAGCAGTAAAGTTACAATTGGAAGGAAATGCTTATGATTGGTGGGCCGCAGAGGAGAAACGGCTAGGAGTTGATCAGTCATAGGAAGAATTTAAAGAGTTGTTCAATAAGAAGTTTTTCTTCGACACTGCCAAGGACGTACTTTATGACCAGTTCCTACATCTAGAGCAAGGAAGCATGACAGGTGATGAATACGACGCCGAGTTCAGTCGGTTGAGTCGTTTTGCTTCCGGATTAGTTTCTACAGAGTTGGAGAAAGCCAAGAGATTCCATAAGGGATTGAGCATAGAGCTTCAACGATATACTAGTTCTGAGTCCCGAGTCTCACAGGCAGCAGTATTGGCCGAAGCAAGGACCCAAGAGGCCATAAATAAGAAGGCACAACAACGACGATCTGTTTCGACCGTTGCATCAGCGAAGACGACACCAGCAGGGCCCAACCGACATCCAGTGACGCAGCAGCAGACTAGAGCTTCCCCAGAACCAGTGAGGGAATTACATACATATCATTATTGCGGTAGAAAGGGTCATTTCCAAAGGGATTGTCGTCGTAGGTTGGGATTGTGTATGGCTTACGGGTCAAATCAAAACCAAGCTCGAGATTGTCCTTCTAGATGACAGCAGATGCAGGGAGTAGCATTACCAGCACCAGGAGGAGGTGCACCACGCCCGCCAGCAGCTAATGCATATCCAAGGGGCAACCAAAACATGGGACAAGCCTTCAGCATGATCACCGCGGGGCCACCAACCCAAGTAGCCATAGAAACAGGTATGACATCTTAGATACATTACCATTGCATGACCATGATCATAGAATGACTTAGAAATTTTATGGTATAAACCTTGATAGTTATAGAAACACGAGGGTATCCTATCTAGTTAGAAACCACCACCACAATCCTTATAAGTACTATGATTTGTTCCACTCCCTCGTATCGTATGTCAACATAATGTCCTGCCAAAATGCGGAGGCACGAAGGCGACATACACAACCGTTTACCTCTTTTGCATGAAAATTGTGACACAATTTTCACGCTCTATTCTTCCTCCGTCTACACTTCGTTTCCACACATCGTGCGTTATTTTTATTTCGAGGACGAAATTCTTATAAGTTGGGTAGGATGTAAAACCCCCAAATTTTGTGAATATTTTTGTTATTTTGGCTTAAATTGAATTTTACTATTTTTTTTATGAAAAGTAAATTTATTTGTTTATTGTTTTTATTTTTGAATAATATTAACGATAGATTTTTACATGAAAATTTTTATCCTACAAATATTTGTGAGATATTCATTTATGTATATATTATGAGGGTTAGAGATTATTTTGTCAAAGGTTTTCATTGACTAAATATAAAGGATATTTTTATATAATAAATAAAATTTCCCTTGGTATATAATATATGCCTAATCTTTTTTTAAAAAATTATTTTAATATTTTATACTAGAATGGTTATGATTAATATTAATATAAAAGTTTATTAAATGTTTTAATAGGAATAATTTTTATATGCTGACTCATATTTTAGATATGTATATATATGCAGATATAAGCATATATCAAATATAGTTAGTAAATGTAGATATTTTATATTTTTAAAAAATATTTTTTTTAGCTACTTTGGGCTTTTATTAGTTTATATATATATATATATATATATATATATATATATATATATATATATATATATATATATATATATATATATATATAAGAATGAAAAAAAAGCTGTGGTGGTCGGCCCAAGGACCGACCACAGCACTTAGCCGCAAACCCTCAGCCCTTTTAGGTTGCCTAGTAAAAAAAAAAGGGCAAAACAACACGTGAACAGTAGGGGGGGGGAGCACTGTAGCTCTTCCCCACAAGAGCCGAGCCCGCGCCCCCCTTGGCTAAACAGAGTAGTCTTTTTTTTTTTTAGTTTTTCCGATTTTGAATACAACCAAATCCTTAACCAAATCTTTTCGAATTTTTTTCCTATCCAATTCTAGTTAAATTCTCCTCCATCTAAACCCCAATTTGACCCCAAAACCTATACAAATTCAATTTAATCTCGGATTAAAACCCTGGGTGTATATATAAACCCATCCATAGAAACTTTGGAAAAACCCATCAAAAACTCATCTTGATCCTCAAGTGTTCGTCCGCAAGCTGTCTCCGACTTTCTACGACTTCTCCAGGCCACCTGCAGTCTGCTAGTTGTCGACGGATCGCAGGATAACCGTCAAAACTCGAAGAACAGAGCACCTCTCTGTTTGTTGAGCCAGCACTGAAGGTACCTGCCTTCGTTCAATTATTTCTCTTCTTATAGTCGATGGTTTGTCGATCTATAAAACCCTATACAGAGCCCATATAACCCTCAACAACTCCTTTCAAATAGTTTGGAATAAACTACAACAAGTTACAGGAATAATCGATTTAAAAATCACGAAAAACCCACGTCTTATCCTCATAATTTGACAGTTTTCTCGATTTAAAACCCTATATTGGAAGGCCAATAACTTCCAAGTTTTAAAATAATTTAAGGATCGGTCTGAAGAGAGTTAAAGCCAATATAACCGAGATTAAAACCATTTAGTTAGTTTTAATTATTGCCTAGTCTATTCTGTGATAAATCAGTTTGAAAATCCCGAGAAAACTAGTTTTCGAAACCTTAAAAACTTCGATACGAGGTCCGTCTCGACAAACCGGACGACCCCGTCACAAACCGAAGGTACCGAAAGGTGCGTATCGACTTTATGGACGTGTGGGCTTTGATGGAATTCGAATTGGTCACGTGTGCGCGACGAATTTGACCCGTATCCGTCGAAGAACGCCTTATCGGCCCATTCTGAAATTTCCCAATTACTTTGTGCACACTCGTCAAATCGCAACGAAACTTGCGCCATTGGACTCGAAATATTTTTCTGGTCCTGCATGCCAAGTTTGATCCGATTCTGAGAAGGTTGATCGGAACGTCAAAATTGGCGGGCCCGCGACCCACTCCATCGGGCGATTTTGTACACAGCTCATCGGAATCCAAAATTGGACATACCGTTGGGTTTGTCTCCTCAAACCAAATTCGTAGACATGTAGTTTGACGACTTTAGAGACCGTAGATTCTGGCACGTATTTCGGTGCAAAGCGGGTCCAATGGCGGACATCGTTTTGACCCAAAATTACGATTTTGCTCCTGTTCCGGAATTGGACTTTCGGACAGGCGTTTCCTAGGTATATCATCTTCACCGAGAACGTTTTTGATGTTTGTTTCAGCGTACAGGAACGTTTGTGGAGGTTCCACTCTTGTAGCTTATTCTCACTAGCCAATTTCATCTACTGAACGTCGTCAAAACACCTTCCAATCACCAGGCAAGTATACCTTGCTATATTTTCTGTCATATTATTTATTTTCAGCATTTATTTACTTTATTTAATATTTTTATAAACTGTGCGTCCAAGCCACACTTGGGTGCAAGCGACTTTATTAGTCGTTTCTTTGTTTTATTTTTATTTATTGCATGTCGACTTAGTTGTAGTGGACTACCTTTCTATCGTGGGATATTCTTATATCTCCATTGGCCATGACACTCATACTACACGATTGAGACATGTTGCTAGGGGCACAGCTTGTATATTGACTGGCCATCTCTATGTAAGAAGTCGTGGGACGGACAGATGATCGTAACTGCTATGACTAGGGTTTTAGAGACTCAAGCAGTTACAAAACTAGACGACCCATGGACATGACTTGAACAGTGTGGAAAATATTGGGGAAGGACAGTCGCTAGTGCGTATGGGAAGCCAAACAGGTAAACCACAGTCTCCGGATGGAACTGTGGCGATTTATTTGCAGATGCCCTCTGACGTTTTAGACATTACGGACGGATACAGATGACTGGATGCCAGTTACGTACATATAGCCAAAATCCCACCCATGCACATTAAAGTTGTCCTCTAAATTGCACAATAGATGGTTAGAATTCCCTTTACATATTGGTGTCTAGGAGAGTCTTATATTTTATTATTATTCTGACAGTTTATATTAGCATGTTCTTCCTGTATCTTGTTACGTCCCTCTGAGGACCTGGTGATCTCTCCAGGTATAGACGACGAGTAGTATCCGGAGGAGTACGGTTCTGGACTAGAGTCTCCATTTGCAGCCGAGGAGGTCTCGCCTTCGGAGCCTATTTGATTCTATTCTTAGATGATGGACTTATGTAGTTGATACTCTTTTTCATATTCATTTCAGTTGATTTCTTTTCAGTAGCTCCGTAGTGGATTTGTTTCCGCCCGACAGATATTTCTCTTTATTTTGAGTTGAGACATTTGGTTTGTTATTTCTCTTATTTATCATTGTGGATGGGATATAGATACTGCCTATGACCATATTATATTGTTATGAGCTGGAGCTCTTTTATTACAGCTTATGTGTGTACACGTAGATTCCATATATTGGAGTAGTCTGCGTATGCATACAGCTGGCATGTACGTATTTTCTAGTCCTACGTATATTGGGACTGGGGCGTGACATCTACTTAGATAAAAATCACAAATAAGAGATAAACAAGGGTTAGCACCACGATTAGGGAGAGATCTATAGTTTGGAAGAGAATTAGAAGAGATTTGACTTACTTTTGAGCCTAAAATCCAAAGGGGAAGGAAAGGGATCCTTGTAGAATGAGAGAAAGGAAGAGAGAGTTTTTCTTGTAATAAGAAGAATGGAGGGGTGTTTGCTGCTGTGGCCGGCCATGTAGGGGGGGCTTGGAGCATTTGGCAAATGTCCAAAATGCCCTCCAAGCCTCCTCTAGGTCAAAATTGACTTAAACAATTTTTCGGGGTTGAAAAAACCAAGTTAAAATCTACAAATTGATCGATTAAGTCACGAGAAAATTGTCTAAAGGTATCAGACTAATTTGTGGGATTTTATGGGCCATATCTAATTTAAGTTTGGGTCCCAATCAGAGTCTAAGCTACCCCGGGTCCCCGATACAAGTCGGAATGAGCTGAAATTCGAATCCGACTCTAAAAATTCTCAAATAACAATATAATTAAATAAAAATTTCTAAAATTTCTAAAAATGAAAAATAACCATTTTACCCTAAAATTTGAAAACAGGCAGTTACAAGTCTACCCCCCTTAGAATAATTTCGTCCTCGAAATTCAAAACGGTCGTACTCTTCTCTAGGTCAAGCACCCAACAATCAAGGTCTACTAAATTTTATCCTAAGTTATATAACATGTAATCCAGGATATCAGAACACATGCATGGTTTTAAATCTCTACAGTATCATGTTATTGCAGTCTTCATTGAGGTTTTCTATTTAATCTAGCATGATCATCACATATTCAAAATAAAGGTACTAAGAAAGCAATCATCAATCAATGGGCAGAAAGAACAGGTAAAAAGAAAGAGCAAGACCCTACCTCCTAGTCCAATGCCTGCAGGATCTCTCTCTCTCTCTCTCTCTCTCTATATATATATATATATATATATATATATATATATATATATATATATATATATATATATATATGTATGTATATCCCTCTCCTATTTATATATATATCACACTCACACACACATTCATATCTACATATATACACACACATACATAGATACCTATATCTATATATAGACACACACACACACATACATATCTATATATATACACACACACACACATGGATACCTATATCTATATATAAACACACACACACATACATATATATATATATATATATATATATATAAATAAATAAATAAATAAATAAATAAATAAATAAATATATATATATATATATATATATATATATATATATATATATATATATATATATATATATATATATATATAGACAAAAAAAATATATATATATATATATATATATATATATAGACACACATACATATGGATATCTATATATATGGGCACACACACACTCACACACATGGACACACATATATGTGGACACACACACATATACACACACACATATATACTCCTAAACGATCCAAAACCTTATCCGAATACCCAAATCTTGCTATTCTACCCTCTAGGGCATAGACACGTGCCCCACACAAGAAATCTATCTCGCGTACGCGAGCGAAAACGAAAAATGAGGCCCAAATGGCCAAATGGCCATTTTGGCGACTTCGGGGTGTCCGATTCGCGATACCGCGTGATACGGACACCAAACCTATCCGGATTCGACCCAAACTCTACCCACGAGTTCTAAATAATGATTAGAACTTATTCTAAGTACTAGCTTGCCAATTCTAGTGTCGGTGCAAAAAGTCACCCGTGTGTTGGAACCCGAAAACCCCGAAAAAACCTATTTTTATGATTTCTCTCAAAACGACCCCACGTATCCAAATATGGACATGTACCTAGCCTTATATCACCCAAACTAACCTAATTAGGTCTAATTAGGTTAGGGGTAACACCCAAACATGTCAATTTAGGATTTTCCCTAAAAATGGCACTAAACCTAGCCCGAAAGTCCCAAATTGAGTCCAATGGGTTCCAAACATCTTCTAATGGGTTGTCCTACGCCTCGGGTATCCTCTAATATGCAAATAATATTAATTAGGAGTAATTACAAGAGTTAGAGTTAGGGTTTACCTCTTGGGAGTAGGAATCCCAAGAAAAAGTCCCAAAATTGGTTCTTTTTAGGTCAAGAGCCAAATCTAAGCTTCCAACCCCTCCATGCTAGGTTCTACTTAGGTAAAAATCACAAATAAGAGATAAACAAGGGTTAGCACCAAGATTAGGGAGAGATCTATAGTATGGAAGAGAATTAGAAGAGATTTGACTTACTTTTGAGCCTAAAATCCAAAGGGGAAGGAAAGGGATCCTTGTAGAATGAGAGAAAGGAAGAGGGGGAGAGTTTTTCTTGTAATGAGAAGAATGGAGGGGTGTTTGCTGCTGTGGCCAGCCATGTAGGGGGGGGGGGCTTGGGGTATTTGGCAAATGTCCAAAATGCCCTCCAAGCCTCCTCTAGGTCAAAAGTGACTTAAACAATTTTTCAGGGTTAAAAAAACCAAGTTAAAATCTACAAATTGACCGATTAAGTCATGGGAAAATTATCTAAAGGTATCAGACTAATTTATGGGATTTTATGGGCCATATCTAACTTAAGTTTGGGTCCCGATCAGAGTTTAAGCTACCACGGGTCCCCAATACAAGTCGAAATGAGCTGAAATTCGAACCCGACTCTAAAAATTCTCAAATAACAATATAATTAAATAAAAATTTCTAAAATTTCTAAAAATGAAAAATAATCATTTTACCCTAAAATTTGAAAATAGGCAGTTACATTTATCATCTGAGAGCTCTAGCCGAGCAACCCAAGGTATAATTTCGGTCCCGTTCCATTTAGTCGGTAGTCGATGATGAGATTGGTCCCCGATTCCCTCCCGGGAATTCGGTTTTAGAGTGACGTAGTAACTTCGGATTTTTTCGGAGATGTTTTGTGATGTTCTGTGTTTATTTCGAATTTTTCCGAAATATGTTTTCTGGATTTTGGGCGATGTGGTTTCCGATTTCATTTCGGGAATTCCGGAAACTATATTTCGAATTTTCGATTAAGCTTCGAGAATTCTGTGAATTTAATTTTGGTGTAAAATGGTTTGGAAGTTAATTTCTGGGTGTTCCCTGGTTTGGGACTTTTTATGGGTGTTTCGGTGCATTTTCCCAGTTTTGGGTTGTCCCGAAAATAGAGGAAATGCTGTCCAAATTTTTATAAAATTTTAGAAATGAATTTCAAATCGGTTTTCGAAAAATATTTTATTTAATTAGATTTTTGGGCGACGACCATACGGTCCGTGGGCCCTAGCGAAATGCAAACGAAACCGGTTTTACCCGGACGTTGAGGTATTAGCTAATAATGACAATTGGACCAAGTCTGAGACTCCTAAGATTTTATTTATTTTATTTTTAATTTCGTTTTCAATATTTAAAATACGGGATATTAGTCAGAGCTAACTAATTTTCTCTTATTTTAATTTATGTAAAGTTTGTAAGGGCATAAGCCCAGATTCCTATTCTGTCAACTGTGCCCCTGTATTGCGTAGTCTAGATTTTTCATTTATTTTCTTGGTTGATTTTTCCTTTATTTTTTGGTTAGTTTATCTTCTTCGTAATTAGGCGCTTAGTTATATAAACGGCTAGTAAATATTTTTGTATAAATTAATAAGGATTTTTCATGATATATTAACTTGAGTAAAATATTGATTATTAACAAAACTCACGTTTTATCATTGAAAGAAAATGTAGTTTTATATGTATAATATTAAAAATACAAAGTTTTGCGAATTAACCGATAACGACGATTTTTCCAAGTAAAACCAGAAACTGGCTATCCAACTAAATAAGAACCAATGTAGTACGCGTCATAAACCGTTAGCAGTAGACTAAATAAACAAACTTAAAATCTGACCAGGACCTGCTACTAGAGATTACAACTAGCACACCTAGCTTGGTTTCACAATGGTTCTAAGTCAAGTTCTCCAACTGTAGGATCTCGGAGACGAACCTAGCATCTTCCCGGAACCAACACCGTTTCCAGTCATAAACAAAGGCAAGTACATTTTGTGTTAGTTTACAATTATTTAATAATCGTTTTATTGCAAGTTTAAACCACGATGTAACACGGAACTCTCTCTAAGAGCACTGATTGATTAACTGCTGGGTACTGGAGGAGTAGTGTAATGAGTATGACCACATCCAAAGTAGTATAATGACTGTATTAGCTTACCCCTCATACACACGGGGATAAGCCATATCGTATCAATAGGATACAACTGTACAACCCAAGCCGGTCATATTTATTGCCTATTTACATCATAATATTTTAACTGCTGGAGAACTGTTTATTTCAAATTGTTTAAAATTGCATGAACCTATTATTATTTTAATTGTTAGATTATCATGAATTGTACTTTGCTCCCTCCTGATCAGAGATAACATTTTTAGGGGATTTTGAGGATGCTGAGCTATTATACAACAGCTATTATGACCCGGTTCTGTACCCTGTGGTATTGCCAGAGTCCCCATTGGAGGACGCAGGACCTGAGGTCGACGAGCCGAACGCTTAGCTAGATTTTTTCTGTTCCTAGATTTGTTGTTTTAGAATTTTGTTAATTTGAATTCAGCATTCTTTTCAGTTCTTTTACTTTTCAGTTGTATTATTCAAATATTGAATAAAGTTTTAAATTCCCGAATATTGAGTTGTGACAAATATGTAGATGTTGTTGTGATTACCTGCAATAGTGGATACAGCTTACTGCCGCCGTCTCAACAACGGTGCAGGCTGGGCATGATCCGGTTCGACCCAATTATTTGGGATCGGGTCGTGACATGTTTTTAGTGGTGTCCCATGCAGGTCAAGAACAACAACTTAGGAAAACATACCTAGAAACAATTAGAACACTAGAATATTAATTTATCACAACATAGGTCCGAATTATATATATAAATATTTTTGTTTGATTATAGACTGGTAGGATACCTTGCTTATGTTTGCATCCTAAAATTTCCAGAATATGACCAAGGAAAAGACCACCCCTGCTGGCGATGAGGTATCATCACCCGAACATACCCCATCTCCTCCAGCACATCCAAACCCCTCACCTTTGCAGCTGACCGACCGTCCCCATCAATCACCAGCACTTCGCGGCGTTTACGCTACTATATCTCAAGCGGCAAACCCTACACCTGCCCGGACTGAGCCGCAGTCCTCTGCGGTAGTGCCCGCACCAGCTGCCCCACCAGTGCCCGTAGATCCTATCGATCTAGTGGGCATGCCACGAGGAGTGCTTGAAGCCCAGAGAGCCCAAGCAGAAGCTCATCGAGAACAGACCGCAGCCCAAGCTGAAGCCCATCGCGAGCAGACCATGATCATGAGAGAATGCATAGAGAATGCCCATAACGTGGCTATGGCTGCCCTCGAGAGAGGAGCAACAACTTCATTGGAGCCCCGACCTGCCAAGGTAAACATAAATCCAGGAGTTAAGTTATGTATCATTAGGCCATTCTTTTGATAAGAGGCGTATTATTATATGAAGGTCGGCGATATAGAGAGCTTCAAGAAGCAGGGCCCTCGACCGTTCAAAGGATCCGAGGGTATCATCTACGCAGATGAATGGCTAGACAGCATGGAGCGTCTCTTGAGCGTCGCTCGACTCCCAGAGGACCTCAAGACCGAAGCAGTAGGACTCCAGCTGCAAGATGTAGCAAGCACCTGGTATCGGAATGAACCCCGACTCCAGGACAAGCAGCTTGACTGGGACACCTTCAAGAGGCTGTTCCGCAGGAAGTTCTTCCCAACATCAGAGATGCGGGAGATGGAAAGACAGTTCCAGGACCTAAAGCAAGGAAATATGACGGTTGGAGAGTATACGGCAGAGTTCGGCCGGCTTAGCCGCTTTGTCTAGAACTTGGTTGCTGACCCCAAGGATCGTGCTGAAAGATTCAGGTATAGACTAAAGGAGGAAATTTGTACCCCTATGATTGCAGGTGGCGCCAAGACATATGAGAAGATTCTGACATGAGCTCAGGACGTGGAGAAGAGCCAGCCTTCTCGTTCAAAGAGAGAGTATCCTGGAACTAGCAACTTCTATGGTTACCAGAAGAGACCCGACAACAACAACAGGCCTTCGTACCATCAGCAGCAGCACCATCAGGCAAGGACCAATGAACGAGTGTCTCAGAAGCAGATCCCTGTCTGTGATTTTTGCAAGAGGCCAGGACATCAGTCGAACATATGCAGGAAGAGGCTAGGATACTGCCTAGTCTGTGGGTCTACCACCCACCAAGTGAAGGACTGCCCCTCGTCAGTTCACCGGACCGGAGCAACTCAGCAAAGAGCTCCCCTACCCACTCAGCAACAACGGTTCGGACAACACCAGCAGAAGACCGGGCGAGCTTTTGCCCTAGCAGCAGAAGAGCAAGAACCAGAGAAGGAACCCACCGCTGATGTCATTACAGGTTCCATTTATGTGTTTTCACATCCTGCTCTAGCATTATTTGATTCGGGTGTATCACACAGTTTTATATCATCAAAGTTTATTTCTGCACACTACCTAGATACGGGACTTAGCAAGGTGATTAGTAGAGTTATGACCGGTGGTGGACCCATACCCATCACTGAGGCTTGTAACTGTCCCATAACTATCTCATGGCACCAATTCTTAACACCCTTACTTGTGATGCCCTTGCCCAACTATGATGTAGTCCTAGGGATGGACTGGTTAAGTGAGCAGCATGTGCTGATAGATTGTCATAGAGGATGTGTAATCTTCAGCCCACCAGGAGAACCGGAGTTTGAAATCTCTCGAGCTCCAGAAGACATGAAGAGTGTTACCTACTCCTCTATCACCGAAGAACCCGGGCCTCCTCACCCTATTATAGCAGAATTCATGGACGTCTTTCCAGATAATCTTCTAAGATTTCCGCCAGATCGAGGTATGGAATTCACCATCGACCTAGTACCTGGCTCTTCCCCTATTTCTCGGGGATGCTACAGAGTCAATCCTAAGGAGGCAAAGGAGATGAAGGACCAGATTGACGAACTGAAGGCACAAGGATTTATCAGAGACGGGGCTTCACCCTGGGGAGCACCAGTTTTGTTCGTGCCCAAGAAGGATAGAACCGTACGGATGTGCATTGATTACCGGGCGCTGAACAACATCACCATCAAGAACAAGTACCCTCTGCCCCGGATCGACGACCTATTTGATCAACTGAGCGGAGCCAAAGTATTTTCAAAGATAGATCTCAGATCAGGCTACCACCAAATCAAGGTCAGGAAGGAGGATATCCCGAAAACGGCATTCAACACCAAGTATGGGCAATTTGAATTCTTGGTCATGCTGTTTGGACTGACGAATGTTCCTGCGGTATTTATGAACCTTATGAACAAGGTCTTCCATGAATACCTGGATCAGTTTGTTGTTGTCTTCATCGATGACATACTGATCTACTCGAAGACTGAAGAAGAGCATGAAGAGCGCCTGAGGAAAGTTCTGAGCACCTTGAGGAAGGAGAAGCTCTATGGTAAGCTATCTAAATGCGAATTCTTTTTAGACAAAGTGGAATTTCTGGGCCATGTTGTCACAGAAAAAGAAATTTTGGTGGATCCAAAGAAGATAGCTGCTATTGAGAAGTGGACTGCACCAAGTTCGGTTGCAGAAATCAAAAGCTTTTTGGGATTGACAGGCTACTACCGGAAGTTCATGAAGGATTTCTCCAAGATTGCTGAACCAATGACGAAGCTCACTAGGAATAACGAAGAATTCATTTGGTCTGAAGCTTGCCAGCCAGCTTTTGAGGAACTGAAGAAGAGGCTTACAACGGCGCCGATACTTGCGCTACCCGGAGGTACCGGTAGTTTCTCAATTTATAGTGATGCTTCCGGTAAGGGATTAGGCTACATTCTTCAATAATACAGAAAATTAATTGCTTACGCATCTAGGCAATTACGGACTCATGAGAAGAACTATCCCACACATGATTTGGAGCTTGCAGCGGTAATATTTGCATTGAAGCTATGGAAGCACTACCTTTATGGAAAGAGAGTAGAAATATTTACAGACCACAAAAGTCTTAAATATGTTTTCACTCAGAAGGAGCTGAACATGAGACAGAGACGATGGCTGGAGCTGATGAAGGATTTTGACATCAACCTGCAGTACCATCCGGGTAAGGCTAATGTTGTTGCAGATGCACTTAGTCGATACCCGATGGCAATATTCTTGACCAAGGAGCGTCATTTGCTGGAGGACATGGAAAAGCTTGGACTGGAAATTGTACTGCCTGAAGAAGAAATGAAGAAACTGGAAAGAGAAGCCATTGTACCAGGAGCTGAATCAACAATGATGCAGTTGCAAGTGCGTTCAAGTTTAATGGACAAAGTCAAGGAGGCATAATTCCAAGACGAGACACTTTGAAAACTCAGAGACCAAGTGCTGGCAGGAACACTTGAAGGATTCTCAATCGCCAGCGACGGAGCACTGAAGAATGGTACGAGACTTTCCGTACCAACTGGCGAACTGAGGAACGAGCTGATGCAAGAAGCGCACCAGTCGCAGTATTCCATACATCCTGGAGCCAACAAAATGTATCGGGATATGCGTACTATAGTGTAGTGGTACGGAATGAAGAAAGATGTATCCAGGTATGTGGCTAGATGTTTAATTTGTCAATAAGTAAAAGCTAGCAGACAGAGACCAGCAGGACTATTGCAGCCGTTTGATATCCCGGAGTCGAAATGGGAGCACATAATAATAGATTTTATGTCGGGACTGCCTCGATCCCAAGGAGGGAAGGATGCCATTTGGGTAATCGTGGACCGACTGACGAAGTCAGCTCACTTTATCCCCTTCAAGGTTGGTCTATCTACCGAAAAGTTGGCAGCACTGTACATGCGGCACATCTACCGGATTCATGGAGTTCCTGTCTGACAGAGATACTAGATTTACCTCTCACTTTTGGAAGAGTTTGCATGACAGTTTGTGAACACAACTGAAGTTCAGCATCGGCTACCATCCCTAGACTGACAAACAATCGAAGAGAACAATCCAGACGCTAGAAGACATGCTGAGATCCTGTGTCTTAGAATTTGGAGGGTCTTGGGAAGACCATTTGCACTTAGTAGAGTTCTCCTACAACAACAGCTACCAAGCTAGCATCGGTATGACACCGTTTGAGGCACTCTATGGATGTCGTTGTCGCACTCCACTTGCTTGGGACAACGTCAGAGAACGGGTATTGCTTGGACCTGAGATGGTGACCGATGCAGCAGAGAAGGTAAGAATGATCAGAGACAAGCTCAGGATTGCCCAGGACAGACAGAAGCATTGGGCCGGTAACAGCCGACGGCCTTTGGAGTTTGAAGAAGGTGACAGTGTGTTTGTGAAGATCTCTCCTACCAGAGGAACCATCCGTTTCGGCAGAGCAGGAAAGCTAAGTCCCAGGTGTATTGGTCCTTTTGAAGTACTCAACAGGATTGGAGAAGTGGCTTATCGGGTGGCTCTACCCCCAAGTCTTGAAGGCGTCCACAACGTCTTCCACATTTCGCAGTTGAGACGCTACATCCTGAACCCGAGTCACATCTTAGACCATTCGGAGCTGGAAATTGGATCCAGCCTCACAGTGCCAGAGAAGCCAGTGGCAATTTTGGACAGAGGCGAGAAGAGAACCAGGAACTCTATGACGCCGATAGTCAGAGTCATGTGGCGACACAACTCATCGGGCGAGTCGACCTGGGAGCGAGAAGATCAAATGCGGGAGCAGTATCCGTACCTGTTCGAGACTTAAGGTAACGCCTAACCCTGCCTTTAATTTTGAGGACAAAATTTTCTAAGAAGGGAAGATTGTGAAGCCCAGTTTTAGGATTTATAATTTATTATTATTAATATATAATATTATTTCTATTATTATTAATATATTTTGGGTTCAAAAATTATTTTCAAAATAATAAATTGGATTTTTGTTTGCGAGACCGAGCCTGGACCAGTTACCCGAAACCCAATCCCGATCTGAACCCATTCTCTTTTATTTGAAATCCTGATTACTATATTAATCATTTATAAAAAACCCATTGGCCTGGTCACCCACGACCAGGCCAAGTGCCTATTCTACAGCCTCTCTCTCTCTTTTCTACTTTACCTCCTCTCCACACGTTAGTTTTTCCCCACTCCTTAAAGCACAACCCACCACCACTCCTTCCACTACCAGCACACCACTTCCCCCACAAGAAAGCACCAACACCTACTTCACTTTCCCCCACCATCACATAAACTACCCCCACCTCCTCTTCTTTTACTCCCAACACTTTTATCACTTTTTTTTCCAAGTGCTTTCGAGCACCCAACTCCCCTGCCGGACCCGCAACCCGCCGCCCAGCAGGCCCCGGTGCCGCCCCACTCCGGCGTGCATCTCCCGCCGAACCCGCGCCCAGTCCCGCGGCCGCCCGCCACCAGCCCGTCCAACCCCGATCCCCGGACCCGTGCGCCCCTGGGCTGCCCTAGCTCCGGCGCGACCGCCCCGACGATCTCCCGCGCTGGCCAGACCTAGCCGCGGCTAACTCCTCTCGTGCCCTAGCCGGCGCCCTGTCTCCCGCGGCTCCACTCGGCGCTGTCCCGAGGCCGCAGCACCTCCCGACCGGCCAGATCCGCCCCCGGTGAAACCCCCTTCGTGCTGTCCCGCCGACCAGCATCTCTCCGGCGACCCCGAGTCCCCGTGTCGCTGGCCAGCACCTTTCCCGCTAGACCTCGAGCCCTGTCGACTCCGCCCAAGCACTGCCCCGAGTTCCGCATCGCTTTTCCCGAGCCGATCCACTGTCTGCGTGTTCTTTTTTAACTATTTTATCATTTGAGAGCTCTAGCCGAGCAACCCAAGGTATAATTCCGGTCCCGTTCCATTTATTCGGTAGTCGATGATGAGATTGGTCCCCGATTCCCTCCCGGGAATTCGGTTTTACAGCGACGTAGTAACTTCGGATTTTTTCGGAGACGTTTTGTGATGTTCTGTGTTTATTTCGGATTTTTCTGAAATATGTTTTCTGGATTTCGGACGATGTGGTTTTCGATTTCATTTTGGGAATTCCCAAAACTATATTTTGGGTTTCCGATTAAGCTTCGAGAATTATTCTGTGAATTTAATTTTGGTGTAAAATGGTTTGGAAGTTAATTTCTGGGTGTTCCCTGGTTTGGGACTTTTTATGGGTGTTTCAGCGCATTTTCCCAATTTTGGGTTGTCCCGAAAATAGAGGAAATGCTGCCCAAATTTTTATAAAATTTTAGAAATGAATTTCAAATTGGTTTTCGGAAAATATTTTATTTAATTAGATTTTTGGGCGACGACCATACGGTCCGTGGGCCCTAGCAAAATGCAAACGAAACCGGTTTTACCCGGACGTTGAGGCATTAGCTAATAGTGACGATTGGACTAAGGCTGAGACTCCTAAGATTTTATTTATTTTATTTTTAATTTCGTTTTCGATATTTATAATACGGGATATTAGTCAGAGCTAACTAATTTTCTCTTATTTTAATTTATGTAAAGTTTGTAAGGGCATAAGCCCAGATTCCTATTCTGTCAGCTGTGCCCCTGTATTGCGTAGTCTAGGTTTTTTATTTATTTTCTTGGTTGATTTTTCCTTTATTTTCTGGTTGGTTTATCTTCTTCGTAATTAGGCGCTTAGTTATATAAACGGCTAGTAAATATTTTTGTATAAATTAATAAGGATTTTTTATGATATAATAACTTGAATAAAATATTGATTATTAACAAAACTCACGTTTTATCATTGAAAGAAAATGTAGTTTTATATGTATAATATTAAAAATACAAAGTTTTTGCGAATTAATCGGTAACGACGATTTTTCCAAGTAAAACCAGAAACTGGCTATCCAACTAAATGAGAACCAACATAGTACGTGTCGTAAACCGTTAGCAGTAGACTAAATAAATAAACTTAAAATCTGACTAGGACCTGCTACTAGAGATTGCAACTAGCACACCTAGCTTAGTTTCACAATGGTTCTAAGTCAAGTTCTCCAACTGTAGGATCTCAGAGACGAACCTAGCATCTTCCTGGAACCAATACCGTTTCCAGTCATAAACAAAGGCAAGTATATTTTGTGTTAGTTTATAATTATTTAATAATCGTTTTATTGCAAGTTTAAACCACGATGTAACACGAAACTCTCTCTGAGAGCATTGACTGATTGACTGCTGGGTACTGGAGGAGTAGTGTAATGAGTATGACCACATCCAAAGTAGTATAATGACTGTATTAGCTTATCCCTCATACACACGGGGATAAGCCATATCGTATCAATAGGATACAACTGTACAACCCAAGCCGGTCATATTCATTGCCTATTCACATCACAATGTTTTAACTATTGGAGAACTGTTTATTTCAAATTGTTTAAAAGTATATGACTCTATTATTATTTTAATTGTTAGAATATCATGAATTGTACTTTGCTCCCTCCTGACTGGAGATAACATTTTTAGGGGATTTTGAGGATGCTGAGCTGTTATACAACAGCTATTATGATCCAGTTCTGTACCCTGTGGTATTGCCAGAGTCCCCATTGTAGGACGCAGGACCTGAGGCCGACGAGCCGAACGCTTAGCTAGATTTTTTCTGTTCCCAGATTTTTTGTTTTAAAATTTTGTTAATTTGAATTCAGCATTCTTTTCAGTTCTTTTACTTTCCAGTTGTATTATTCAAATGTTGAATAAAGTTTTAAATTCCCGAATATTGAGTTGTGACAAATATGTAGATATTGTTGTGATTACCTGCAATAGTGGATACAGCTTACTGTCGCCGTCTCAACAACGGTGCAGGCTGGGCATGATCCGGTTTGACCCAATTATTTGGGATCGGGTCGTGACAACATGAGAGTACATAAATAATATGAATACAAGGAGTATGTGATGTACATGATAAAATACATGAACATGAAATATTCGATGCACCCAATAAGGGGATAACATCTCATGACAAGATCCATATAGTACCAATCCGTGTTAACAATGTATCAGCCTCAAGTAAAGTAATCTAGCGCAGGCAATATAAATACTATCATGATGAAAATAATCAGAGAATGTACTCGCCTCGATTTGGTTGAAGTCGACGTGCACGACACGAACGTGTCGTCACAGGATAGGTACGATGCTATGTTCCATAAGATGATCCTAAACGACGACACATGTGGTTCCATTGAGTCCAGAACAGTCTAAATAGCCTAGTTTGGTATGTAGAAGCCCTAAGTTAGAGTTTGGCACAGTAATCGAATCAAGAACGAGAAAATGACTATATTAGTCACGATTAATTTAATAAGTTGAAAGGAAATTGATTTAGAAATAGTTAATAATATTTATCCAAAGTTTATAGAAAATATCAATATCATCTTAGAGGCTTAGGGCTAATTATTAACTTGTAATACAAGCCCATACTTATTAATCAAATAGTCTCTAGGGTTCATAGCCCAAATCAAGCTTCATAGCCCATTAACTAAAATCAAAAACCCTTATCAATAGTAGCTGATACTACTAGCAAAATTCCTTTTTGAAAATTATAATATATTCCTTTTTGGTAAATACTACTTTTAGGTAACAAAATATTTATGATTAGTAATTTGGAAATACTATAACTTTATTTGATAAAAACTTTTAAATAACATATTTACTCACTATTACCGCTACCAAATATTTGTACTAATAAAGTCTATACTAAATATACAATAATATATATACAAAAAATTATACACATATAATTATACGTATATCTAACTACATAAACTTAATTAACAAAATCAGTGTAAAATACAATACAAATACGTATATATATTATATACAAAATTGTAACTGCTACTAGGCTGGCCCAATCTAACAAAATAATGACTAATGTTTAATCAATAGGCTCTAGGCTCAGCTGTAACGCCCCAGTCCCAAAATACATAGTACCGAGTATGTCAACATGCCAGTTGCACATATACGAAGAATACTCCAATATATGGAATCCTCGTGTATGTACATAAGCTGTAGAATAAATCATCACAGGCCTGAATAATATAATCTAATCTCAACACAGCTCAACACAGAAGATAATAAAGTCTAGATAATAAATGAGTGTACCAAAAGATAGCCGGGTGAACACTCACTCCAAACAACTATAAAAGTGGTCTCATAAGATCGGAGTCCAACCTTCGCAAAAATAGAAAGTAAAGAGATGTACACTAAAATGTCTCAAGGAAATCAATAAGCTAGAAATCAGCGAGAGATGCCTCGTTATCAATGTAGAATAGATCCAGAGCCGCTCTGTACTCCTGCGGAAAGTCGTCTAATCCTGGAGAGATAACCAGGTCCTTAGCGGGATGTAACAAGATACAAAAAAATACCATGCCATATAAACTGTGATATATAATATAAAAGAATAGAGGATACATGTAATAGGGTTCCTGACCAGTCTACTGTGAATATGCAGTTTAAGAAACAATCCTTCGACGCATAAGCCCTGGCTGTAAATGGGATCGGCATAGTCCCCGTATAGGGCACCAGGGGCCTACGTCCATAACGTCCGAAGATCGTCAGAGGGTACTATGTGCAAGGGGTACGTCCATAACGTTCTGGAAAACGTCAGAGGGCACCTGGGCCTGCGTCTCCGGAGGAGCGCACGAGTAATCAGAAAAGTGCAAAGAAGCCCATACGTCAGGTATTGTTCTCCCCACCCAATGCCTAGTATCATCATCTCCATGACTGATATGAACCTCTAGTAATCGCCAAGTTTTCTAACATGCAATTCTATTGGCAGTTACTCCTATTCGTCGTACGCTGCATACGTATCGTTGGCCAGCCGACTACGCGGGTACGTATCCTACATGTGACTCACAACGCATGGTAAAGTAAGTGTCAAGGTCGTATGAGATATACCAATACCTCATCAACAATGGGTGGTCACTAGACTAAGTCAATGCAAGAGAAATAATAAAAGCAAGAAAACGACCGATAGAGTCGCCTGCACCCAAGTGTGACTTGGACACACAGTTTTATAATAACAATAAATAAGACATGCTCGAAATAACAACTAAAAATAAGAAATATGTAAATCACAGAGTAAGGTGGCAAGGTATCTTGTCTGGTAGTGCGAAGGTGGCAAGTCCAAGAATCACAATGTCAGCAAAAGAAATGTCAGAATCTCCAAACAACTCCGGATGCTAAAACAAACATCAAGAATGTACTCAAAATAAGTGACATACCTAGGAAATGTCTGTCCAAAAGTCTAATTCTGGAACAGGGGCAAAATCATAGTTTTGGGTCAAAACGATATCCGCCGTTGGACCCGTTTTGCACCAAAATACGTGCCAATGTCTATGGTCTCTAAAGTCATCAAACTACATATCTACGGATCCGGTTTGAGGAGACGAACCCAACGATATGTCCAATTTTGGATTCCGATGAGCCGTGTACAAAATTGCCCGTTGGATCGGGTTGCGGGCCCGCCAATTTGGCGTTCCGATCAACCTTCTCAGAATCGGACCAAACTTGGCATACAGGACCAAAATTTTGATTCGGTCCTGCCGGCGCAAGATTTGTCTCGATAAGACGAATGTACACAATGTTATGGCCAAGTTTGCAAAGCGCCGATACGGGGGTATCTCGACGGATACGTACTGATTTCGTCGCACACGCACAACGAAATCGAGTTCCGTCAGTTCCTGTACGTCGACAACATCCATACGCGCCTTTCGATACGTATAGTGCCAGGATCACATCACCCGGTTTATCGGGGCGCATGCCGTATCAGTTGATTTTCATAAAAAAATTAGTTCTAAACATGATTTATCTTCTAACTTTGCAATCAAATAACTTTCTTCATAATCAACGAAATTAAGTTATACAATTTGGGTTCTACTCTCGTATATGTTATCTTTCTCTGTTTGAAGTTTGTTTTTGAAAAGTTATGGTGTTTGGCTTGGAATTCGGCTTCCAAGTCGAGGTTCTGGGATAACTTACTGTTCTGTTTTAGAACAGATTTGGGGGCTGACTTTGCCTCAATTTTTTGAGCGCGTCAGAGATTCGTTTCAAGATTCATCTGAGAGATCTCAAAGAGAGTCATACAGGGTCTCTATAGTAGTTCACAAATTGTAAATCGGTCGAGTAGATTTGAAGAAAAGTTAGTGGGAAGGAGGTACCAGTCGGTGTACTCGAACAGAGATGGCTCTGTTGCTGTCGAGTTTTCGCAAGTTAGGGGTCTCCGGCGCTGCTCTGGCAGTTGCAGGTGGGCGAGAGGGAGCGCCTGGGATCGACGCTTGCTCTGGGTCGAAAAATTTGCAGGGCAATCGCAAGTTTAGATTTCCCTTTCGGTTTCGAGAGTTGGGTGTATATACTCGGATCTCCAAATCCGAGATGGCTTTATCCATCCAATTCGATTCAAGTTTGAACCTGGATTGATAGCAATCCTATGGAGAATTGGATTTGGTTTCATAAGAAAAGATTGGGTGAAATCTTAGATTTGATTTGATTCAAATCAAAAGTTGTAAACTCATTCCTTGCACTCGGCTACAGGGGTTCGGGTTTTAGTATTTACTGTTCACTCGCGAAAAGTAACGAATGATTTTTTTTGCTTAAATATATCTACACATATAAAAGTATTTATATACACATGTAAAGGTATATCAATAATTACCAAAAATTATATATATAAAATCATAAAATTTTTTAATTTCAATATACTCCCCTATACAAATAAATTTCTTATAAAATATATACTATAAATAAATAATTTAAATTAAATAAATTTATATAAAATATAGGAGGATTACATCCTACCCAACTTAATAGAATTTCGTCCTCGAAATTAAACTACGGTAGGGGGGTTGAATGCAATGCTGTGCAAATATTAAGAATCTAACACAAAAATGTACCTTGGTCTTCGAACAAATACGGGTAACGATTTCGGATGTCGTTCTCGCGCTCCCAAGTAGACTCTCCTGGCGAGTGATGCTTCCATGCCACGCGAACCAAGGATATAGATTGATTCCGTAATACTTTTACTCGGCGATCAAGGATGCCTATAGGTTGCTCTTGGTACGACAAGCTCGGTCCAACAGTAATCTCGGAGTGATCAAGCATATGACTACTGTCTGCCACGTATCGCCTCAACTACGACACATGGAATACGTCATGTACTCCCTCAAGCGACAGTGGCAATGCCAATCTATAGGCAACCTCTCCAACTTGTTCCAAGACATAAAAAGGGCCGATGTATCTTGGACTCAACTTACCATGTCCTCCGAATCGAATCGTGCCTCTAGTGGAGGATATCTTCAAGAATACATGGTCGCCTTCCTTGAATTCTAAAGGTCGACGGAGATTATCTGCCCATTGCTTCTGACGATCCTGCGCTGCCCGCAGGTGGTCTTGTATCTTCTTTACCTTCTCTACTATGCTCAAAACTAACTTGGGTCCCAATATCTGTCGTTTTCCTATGTCTCTCCAACAAACAAGAGATCGATACTTCCTACCATACAATGCTTCAAATGGAGCCATCTGAATGCTCGCTTGATAGCTATTTTGTAGAAAAATACTACTAGATGAAGGTGGTCTTTCCAAGATCCGCCAAAGTCAAGCATACATGCTCTCAACATATCCTCTAGCGTCTGAATAGTACGCTCTGACTGGTCGTCTGTCTACGGATGATACACTGTACTAAACTTCAAACGCGTACCCAAACTATCCTGCATACTCCTCCAAAAGTGCAAGGTGAACCTCGAGTCACGGTCCGACACGATGCTAATTGGTACACCATGTATCTTCACTATTTACTTCATATACATATCCGCCAAAACTTTTGTAGACTGCCCCACTCTAAAAGGTAAGAAGTGGGCCGATTTGGTAAGTCTATCAATAATCCCCCATACCGTATCTTGTCCACTAGGACTCCGAGGATATCCTGTGACGAAGTCCATCGTAATGTACTTCCACTTCCACTCAGGAATGGGTAGCGACTGCAATAATCCGGCCGTCCTCTGGTGCTCGGCCTTCACTTATTGGCATACCAAACACTTGGCCACGAAACGAGCTATCTCTCATTTTATTTCGTGCCACCAATAATACTGCCGCACGTTCTGGTACATCTTAGTTCCTCCAGGATGAATAGAGTAAGTCGAACTGTGTGCTTCCACCATCAACTCCTGCCGTAGCTCTCCGTTAGGAACATAAATACGATCACCACATCACAATGTCTCATCGGGATGAATTCTCAATCCCGTCTGCTCTCCTACTTTTGTCCTCTCTTTAAGTCGTCGAAATCTAGCATCCGTGGCAATGTCGCCTTGATCCTCTCTACTAATGATGATTGCACTTGGAGATTGGCTCACATGCCATCTGCTCCAAGCAATACTACCTCAATACCAAGCTTCTGTAAGTCTTCTATCAATTCCTTCTGCGTAGTCAAGTAGTGTGCCATGGGCTTACGGCTTAATGTGTCTTCTACAACATTAGCCTTGTCCGGATGATAATGTAGCTCGATCTCGTAATCCTTCATTAACTCCAACCATTTTCGTTGTCGCATATTCAACTCTTTTTGTGTGAACACGTACTTGAGGCTCTTATGATCAGTGTAGATATCAACCTTCTCGCCGTATAAGTAGCATCTCTATAGCTTCAAGGCAAAGATAACCGCTGCGAGCTCTAGAATGTGGGTCGGATAATTCTTCTCATGCACCCTCAACTGTCTCAATGCGTATGCTACTATGCGACCGTGCTGCATTAATACGCATCCTAATCCCTTTCCGGATGCATCGCTATAGATCACAAATCCTCCTGGTCCTGATGGTAGTGTCAAGATAGGTACCATGGTCAAGCGCTTCTTCAACTCGTCAAAAGCGGCTTGACACTCATCTGTCCATACAAACTTCTGATCCTTGCAAGTTAGTCGAGTCATAGGCCCCGCTATTTGAGAGAAATCTTCTACGAACCTTCGATAGTAATCCGCAAGTCCAAGAAAACTTCTCACATCAGAAGCTGATGTAGGAGCGGGCCATGACTTGACTGCTGTGATCTTCTCCGGATCTACTGATATGCCGTCTCCATTAACAATGTGTCCAAGAAATGATACCTCCTTGAGAAAGAATTCACACTTGCTAAGCTTTGCATAAAGTCGCTCATTCCTCAATGTTCCAAAAATAATTCGTAGATGCTGCTCATGCTCCTCTTGACTCTTGGAGTAAATCAAGATATCATCTATAAAGACGACTACAAATTTGTCCAAGTACTGGTGAAAGATCTTGTTCATTAAATTCATGAAGACTGCGAGAGCGTTGGTCAAGCCGAAGGGCATGATCAAGAACTCGTAGTATCCATATCTCAATCGAAAAGCCGTCTTCGGAATGTCTTCCTTCCGAACCTTCAGTTGGTGATAACCCGATCGTAAGTTGACCTTGGAGAATACTTTTGCTCCACTCAGCTGATCAAATAGATCGTCTATACGCGGCAAGGGATACTTGTTCTTCACCGTCACTGCATTCAAAGCTCTGTAGTCGATACACATGCGCACTGTCCCATCTTTTTTTGGCACAAAAAGTATGGGTTCTCCCCATGGTGATGCACTGGCATGAATAAAGCCTTTCTCCAATAAGTCATCAATCTGCGTCTTTATCTCTACCAGCTCCTTAGGTTCTAGTCGGTAAACTCGAGATGAAATAGGCTTGGCTCCGAGAATAAGCTCAATAGAAAACTCAATGTCTCGGTTAGGTGGCAGTCCTGGCAAATCCTCGGGGAATACATCCTCGAACTCAGTGATGACAGGGAGCTGAGGAGTGTCCTACATCATCATGTGAGTCCCCAATGTGGGTGCATCACAACTCTCTCCTTCTTTTTGGTGAACTCGAACTCCGTCATATTCGATGGTCTAAAGACGATACTGCCCCTATGGCAGTCTATGAGAGCGAAATGCTGGCTCAACCAGTCTATTCCGAGAACCACATCGAATGTAGGCATAGGAAATACAAGGAGTTGTACTCTCATCTCTCTACCACTTATCACTACAGGGCAAAGTCTATAAACACCACTAATAGGTACAACTCCTCCTCCAGTGACGATTCTAACATTTTTAGATAATGGTGTGATGGAAATGTTGTGTCTAGTGGCAAAACTAGTGGCTATAAATGAATGAGTGGCTCCAGTATCAAATAATATAATAGCATAAAATGAAGCAACTAAAAGCATACCTGTTATAACCTCTGTCTCTGTCTCTATATCCTCAATAGCAAGTGAGAATGCCTGGCCATAATTCTGTCCTGGTCCCTGAGCTCTGGCCTTATTGTACTGTATGCCTTGAGGAGGCAATGGTGGGCGAGGTGCTCCTGCTATAGGCCGTGGTGCTAGAAGTGCTGGGGCGGTAGGCCTCGGGTTCTGCCGTGCATGTACTATCGCCTGTTGCTCCGGATAGTCCTTGAGCATGTGCTGGTTAGATCCACATCTCAAGCACAATCCAAGGCGAGTCCTGCAGTCGTTCTGGAGATGTCCTTACTTTCTGCAGTAATGGCAAACATGCTTCTGATAAAGTAAAGGCATCTGCTGGTGCTGTCCTACAGGCCTCCTGATAGGTCCTCCCTGAGTGGCTCGGGCTGGAGCAACCGCTGGTGTATGACGTCTGGATGTCTGCTGCTGCTCCTTGCGAAGAATCTCCTGAGCGCAAGCTTCTTCCAAGACAGCTGAATGGGAGACTAGAGTCTGGGTAGTCGTATAAGACATGAGCTATAGTGCAAGCCCCTAATAGAATCTCCTTGCCTTCTCTAATTCTGTCGGGATCAGTCCCACACCAAATCTACTCAGGCGATTGAATTCTGAGTCATACTCATCAACCGTCATATTTTCTTGCTCCAGATGAAGGAATTGGTCGTATGGACCGTCTCGAAAATGGATGAGAAAGAATCTTTCATAGAATAGATCATAAAACTCATTCCAAGTGATCCTAGTGCCTAGTCGCCTTTCTTCTGCCTTCCACCAGTGGTGGGCGTTATCCTCTAGTAGTAGATCTACTGCTGTCATCCAATCTCGAGCGGACAACTGGGATGCCTTAAATAACTTCTTTGTACCAATAAGCCACTGTGACACCTCTAGCGGCTTCTCTGTTCCTATGAAGGGTCTAGGATTCATGTCAGTAAAATTTTTAATAGAGCCTTCATAAGGATGCAGATCCGTTGCTGGTGCTGGGGATGCGGGTGGAGTTCTAGTCATTGCTGCCATCATAGTCTGTCTTATTAGCTCAATCTGCTACCACTGAGCCTGCATCATGGCATACATGAACTGGAAAGTAAGGCTCCCATCAGTCTGTGGTGGAGGCATCTGAGGTCCCGACTGTGGTGGAAACTGCTGAGGGAATGGTGGCGGTGGAGGTAGTGGTACATTCCCTTCCGGTGGCATGGTAGTAGTCTGCCCAACCTGGCTGAGTAGGGGTGCTACGATCTCTGGATGCACCGTCATCGGCATCGTAGTAGGCAGCTATTATCCTGGCTGGTATGGTGTCACCGGACTCATTGGGGGATTCTGTCCCCTCAGGGGTAGCCTCTTCACCAGATGTGAGGGCCAAGGTAGAAGTGCGTGCGCTTCTTAGATTCATACTGTTGGCACGAGAAAGAATATGATGATATTATGAAAGGTTAGATATGAGGTAAATCAAATAATCAAGGAAGTTTCAAAAAGATTGGAAGTCAAAGGAGGTAGTAGTTCTGGATGAGATACTATTCCTATATGCAGGCTTGTTGGGCACAGTCATGTAACCCAACAATATTTTCTGACCTGTATGAGCCACCACAAAAATATGTAACGCCCCTGTGCCAAAATACATAGGACCGAGTACGTGAACATGCCAGCTGCACATATACAAAGAATACTCCAATATATAGAATTCTCGTATACGTACATAAGTTGTAGAATAAATCATCGTAGGCCAGAATAATATAATCTAATCTCATCACAGCTCAACACAGAAGATAATAAAGTCCAGATAATAAATAAGTGTATCAAAAGATAGCCGGGTGAACATACTCACTCCAAACAACCATAAAAGTGGTCTCATAAGATCCGAATCCAACCTCCGCAAAATAGAAAGTAAAGAGATATAAAAATGTCCACTAAAATGTCTCAAGGAAATCAATAAGCTAGAAGTCAGTGAGAGATGCATCATCATCAATGTTGGATGGATCCAGAGCCACTCCGTACTCCTACGAAAAGTCGTCTAATCCTGAAGAGATAACCAGGTCCTTAGCGGAACGTAACAAGATACAAGAAAACACCATGCCATATAAATTGTGATATAATATAAAATAATAGAGGATGCATGTAATAGGATTCTAGACCAGTCTACTATGAATATGCAGTTTGAGAAACAATCATTCGACGCATGAGCCCTGGCTGTAAATGGGATCGACATAGTCCCCGTATAGGGCACCAGGGGTCTACGTCCATAACATCTGAAGATTGTCAGAGGATACCATGTGCAAGGGGTACGTCCATAACATTCTGGGAAACGTTAGAGGGCACCTGGGGCCTGCATCTCTGGAGGAGCGCACAGGTAATCAGGGAAGTGCAAAGAAGCCCATACGTCAGGTATTGTTCTTCCTACCCAATGCCTAGTATCATTATCTTCATGACTGATATGAACCTCTAGTAACCACCAAGTTTCTAACATACAATTCTATTGGCAGTTACTCCTATCCGTCGCACGCTCCATACGTATCGGTGGCCAGCCGACTATACGGGTACGTGTCCTACATGTTACTAATAACACGTGGTAAAGCAAGTGTCAAGGCCGTATGAGATATACCAATACCTTATCAACAATGGGTGGTCACTTGACTAAGTCGATACAAGAGAGATAATAAAAGTAAGAAAACGACCGATAGAGTCGCCTGCACCCAAGTGTGACTTGGACGCACAGTTTTATGATAACAATAAATAAGAAATACTGGAAATAACAACTAAAAATAAGAAATATGTAAATCACAGAGTAAGGTGGCAAGATATATTGCCTGGTAGTGCAAAGGTGGCAAGTCCTGTCACTACCACTTTTCTAGGACAAGGGTATTTCTGTTATTTCATAAATTGAGTCTATTCTTTTTCTTTTAATATGATGGTTGTAACTATTAGTAGTCTAATTAATCATTAGTCAGGGTAGTCTCATTTAATTTGACTTGACCAACTAGTTGATAAATTAGACTCTATTCATGGTTAGGTTGAACACAAGCCTTAATTAGAGCCAAACCACTTAGCCTACTTAAGGACCCACTTAATACTAAGTGTAATGAAAGGATTAGGGCTAGTCTAGAGCCCATTTAACCCCCATTTCCTCTAAAATAGCAGCCACAATAAATTAGGGTTTCCATCATTTTCCTCTATTCCAAACTTCCCTAAATTTTCTCCTCTTTCCTCCATTGGTTGGAAAAAAGCTTGGGGGAGCTCAAAGAGGCTAGGAGAAGGCTCTAACAAGGACTTGAAGGTAAATCTCCATCCATTTTCTCTATTTTCGTGCAACTTGGTAGAGGCTCCTTCCTACATAGGTATAACTCCCTAAACTTGCATTTCCATGGTTCAAATCCTTGCATTCATATAGGAGACCCATCCTATGTCTCATAGGAAGTAGTTTGAGGTCCAGGTGAGCCAATTTGTGAAGGTTACAAGAAGTTTAGTGCCCATTTGTAGGAGACTACGAAATGTGACCCCCAAGTGTTTGCTAGAATGCCTAATAGCTTATTTTTGAGCTTGTAATCAGTTTTAAGCTTATGTTTGGCTAGGTAGTTCATTAGTTAGACATTCTAATTAATTTCCTAGTATTTCCTATAAGTATACATATACTATATATGGTATGTGGACTGTTCTATGGGATTTGGTGAATGGTTTGATGTGGTATTTTGGCCTAGGGGAGGCTCGGGTCTGTGATGTTCACTGTGTTGCCCCTCTCTGATGTGTAGTCTGTTTATTGGGTTTAGCATGGTTGATTTCACATCTAAACACCCTATACATGCATAGCCTATCATCTATTATTGCCCACATTGCTTAGATTTCAGTCGAGCATATTTTCTATATCCTTTATTGCATTTTTGGTTCACTGTATACCTGTAGTGTTCTGCATCCAGTTCATTCCCTTGCATTCATACCTCATTTGCCCTACAGTAAACACTGCTCTGCACACACGTCCAATCCCTGTACAGTACGATTCATCTCCTACATACACCAATTGATATCCTGACTTGCCTAATTAGTTACACTGCCGCTTGATACATGGTATTCCCTGTTAGCTCACACATATTGCACTCATTCATCATCCTGCACATCACCTCTTGCATATCCCCTTACATCTTCATCAATTGCACACACACACACCTATACATTGTACTTTGAGATGTCTACATAACCATGAGCCACTACATGCTGGTATCAAACCTTAACATGCCTGCAAATATTTACCTTGCATACATTTTACTACATGCCTGTCCTGTACCAGGCCTACATTAGATGCATACCAATTCATTGCATCTGAAAACATTTTCTACTTTTACATATTCTGCAACCCCATGCTGCATTCCTGTATATAATAGTTTAGTATCAGATATCTGGTAACTACATTCATTCCTTCTATGTTCAGGCCTTGAGCCTTTATATTGTCCATGTATTACCTACTGTACACTCTTTCACAAGTGTTCACTCCACATTGCATTAACTTATAGCCCCTTTGCTTGTCCAGGTACACCATTTGTTCACTGCACTCGATTGGTATGAGAGTTTATACAATTACTGACACATGTCATATGAATCGGAACCTACATGTCCTGCTCCTACAGACATTGTTCTGCATATGGCCTTCTTGCACTCACAACATATACATCACTCCACTGCACAATAGCCTTACATCACTTGAGACCTGTCATGCACACGTTTACCACTCCTGAACTCAGACTACATCATGGTCTGTTCAACCCTACTGCTAAGTTCATTCTTGAACTGAACCTACTCCTCGCATCACCCAGATCATATTGACCTGCATATAACCCCGTATGTTGAGCATCAGATACATGTATGTCTTGTATTGCCTTGTATCTGTCCTACATGAGGACAGATCCTTCCTTCCCTATTGGTCTTCCTATCCTTATGTGCTCAGATTAGTGCATACATTCAATCACATGTCTTGATGCACCCTCAGATGTTACATGGGATATGTCAATCCATTCTTTGTATTGTCTAGTTACCTGCAGAGCCTTGGTTCAGGTCTTGGACACTTGATGTTCAGATTTGAACATCTATAGATGCAGACTAGGGCATCTAATGTTCTGTATAACCACCTTGTAGAGTCCAAGCCCTTGAACTCTCCATATTGTCCTGATCCTCTATATGTGGAGTCCACCCCTTAGTCAATTTCATATCCATTGTGCAGTCCTTATTGGAACTAAGACCATTCTTGTCAACCATGTGTATTAGAATGCCAGTCCCATGTTGAGTGATTAGTAGCAGTACATGGGATATATTTTTATGTCAGTTATGGCATGCATGTACTAGCCATAGTATTTACTGCTTTGCCTAATGGTTTGTCCATATCACATTAGATTTATGTCCCTTCTTGCTCAGGTATCTTAGTTATGATGGGATCAGTTTCCTCCTTGTTCAGTATTACAATTGGAGGCATGCACATGGTAACTCATATGACCAACCATCTCAATTCTTTCCAGATTTGACTTCACAGTTTCCCCTCTCGACTGTCCTGTACCATTGATCATGGGTCATGTCCACTGCCATCCTTGAGTTCAATCCTACTTAGTTTAAGTTCCAACTATAAATTCATATATGCTAAATATTTATATATATTGTGGTTGCTAAGGGTAGGGATAGTATACCCTATAGTCACAATGAAGGATGTAGTATATTGTAAAACCCCAAAATTTTTTTACTATATCTTTAGTACTGATTTTTTTTGTATTTATACGTCGCATAGTCGTATGGTACGTCGCACGAGAATTTACGTTTTTCGTATTTACTCGTCTAGTATGGACGAGGTACATATGTTTTTTTTTATAAATGGTTTTTTTTTAATTTTCAGTGACGGCTTCAAAATAATATATATATAGTAATTATTTTTATTAATTCGTTTTGAAAAGTATCTATCAAAGTTACCAAAATCTATTATTTAATTTATTTTAATAAAGGTAATTTAGGAAAATATTTTTATACAAATCTTCCTTGCATATGAGGTACGTTAATTTAAATTTATATATAACTCCATTTTCAAAATTATTTAATATTAATATTTTATATTCAAAAAGATATTTAAAAATATTTATTTATTTTTAAAATTATTTTATTTAATTATAAAAAGGTATTTTAGTTTAGTTATTAAACTTTAAATTATGGTTAGATTTTAAATAGTTGATTTAAGGATGGAGATTTATCATTTTGATTTATTTGGATTTAAAGTAGATTGAGATTGGATTTGATTGATTTAAATTATTTAAATTAATATGGTATTATCTATTGGGGTTTTAAACTGGGCATTCCCACATCCTATAAATCGGCAGGTACTCCTCCAATTTATTATTGATCCACAACAATTTTCTTCACAAATCTACGTGAATCGTGTATGTGCCCTACCCATCCATTATATTCTTTTTTTTTACATGTACAATATTTTTCCTATCCGCGTCCGACAACCCCGGACGTTAACTCACTCCGTGTCTCGCAGGACACAAACCCCCGACACAATACCAAATCCTAAACCTAACCCGTTCCTTCTCCCTGTCTGGCACCCCGTCCCGACCCTCACCGACAGCACACAAATCCACCACCGTCGCTCCCTGTCCCGACCGAAATTGCAGCCACCACTTCCACTTCCGTCGACAACCTAACCAGCCCTGGCCAAACTCCGGCCCAACCCATCACCACCATACTCATTGCCACCGGCCCCCGCGGCTACCACCGCAGCCCCGGACTCGCCACCGCCATCTTCTCCATCATCACCACCACAACCGTCGTCATCAACACCACCGCAACCACCACCAACAATGGAACCACCACCGCCACCACGGCCGTCGTCGACGCCACCACCGAGAACTAACCAAGAAATTAAAATCCTAAACCTAGAACGCACCTCCGACTGGTGGACGGCGAGCCACGGCCGCCTGGCCTCCACGCACAGCCATCCGACTCCACCGCTCCCAGTCCCGCGCCGCCCGACGCCGTCCCAGCGTCCGGCCATCCGCAGCGGGCTTCCTCCAACCTCCGTCTCGACCGCAATGGCCGAAGACTCCATACCTTCCTCCGCCGTCCCCTCCCGGCCACGCCGTGACCGCCGCCCTCGTGCGCTACCCATGCGTCAACCGAAAACCCCTTTTCCTCCGTAATCCGCCGAGACCGCGCCTCACATCGAGGGCCGCACCGCCCGCGGATCCGCCGCCGGCAACCCCCGCGCCGACCTTGCCCCACCCCTGGCGAGCTCCCTCCGCCGAGCCATGCGCTCGCGCACCCCTCCTCGTCGAGTCGCTGCCGCCTCCGGCTAGGAGCGGCGAGCTCCACCGCTCCACTCGCTCAAACTCTCCGCTGCCCGCACGCGCCCGCCCTTCCTCTTATCTTCCTCCGCCGTCAGATCACCGACCCTCGCCCAGCCCTTCTCCGCCTCCGATCCGACTCTCTCGCCTCCCTATTCTCTCCGCTCTCATCGCTCCCTCTCTCCCTTTTCCCTCTTCTCTCTCCTCTTTAGAGAGTTAGGACAGGTTTGTTTTGCTGTTGTAATCTTTTGTATTATTTATTTGTTTTTTTTTATTTTTTTTGTTGTATCTGTTATATTATTATTATTCTTATTATTCTTATTATTATTATTATTATTATTATTTCTTTCTTTCTTTTCTTTTATCTGTTATATTTATTATTATTATTATTATTATTATTATTATTATTATTATTATTATTATTATTACTATCAATATTCATTATTATTACTATTGATTTTTGGGTTCCCTTTCTTTTACTAGTGGTATTGTTATTATAAGTAGTGTATTTTGCCAACTAATGATTTCGTTTAAACCCTATAAAATTTTCTAAACTATATTTGTGATATAAATATATATGGTTCTTATATAAATTCTAACTTGGCTTAGAAGGTTAAATATATTTCTATGTAGTTGTGAGCTAAAATACATTTTGATAAATTAAGTTTTTGTTTTATTTTATTCTTGATAAAATAATTTACTAGCTAGCTCTTCTATTTTAATTACCTAAAGTATTTTAACTGATAGGACATAGTTTTCCACTAATATAAATAAATAAAAACATATCTAGTTTTATATTATGCATAAATGCTTCAAATTAATTTGATTATCTATTTTCTTAAAATTTTCCTTTTTTTTTGGTCATCATAAATTCTTGTCCATGGCTAAGCACATTATTCCTAGTTCCTCTCCCATTCCGTACCTCCTTAAGTCGACCCTAAGTAAGTTGACCGCCCTGACCATCTGTGCCGTCAACAGAGGCTCCCTTGCGTAGTTGAAGCACCGAAGTCGATCTTGTGCCACCTCTATGGTACCACACCAGGCAGCTCACCAGGCGTCGCAACAGGCAAGTATACCTTGCTATATTTACTGTCATATTATTTATTTTCAGCATTATTTACTTTGTTTCATATTTTTATAAACTGTGCGTCCAAGTCACACTTGGGTGCAAGCGACTTTATCAGTCGTTTCTTTGTTTTATTTTTATTTGTTTCATGTCGACTTAGTTGTAGTGGACCAACCTCCTATTGTGAGATATTCTTATATCTCCATTGGCCATGACACTCATACTACACGGTTTGAGACATGTTGCTAGGGGCACTGCTTGCATATTGACTGACCATCTTTATGTAAGAAGTCGTGTGACGGATAGATGATCGTAACTGCTATGACTAGGGTTGTAGAGACTCAAATAGTTACAAAACTGGACGAGCCATGGACATGACTTAAACAGTGTGGAAAATATTAGGGAAGGACAGTCGCTAGTGCATATGGGAAGCCAAACAGGTAAACCACAGTCTCCGGATGGAACTGTGGCGATATATTTGCAGATGCCCTATGACGTTTTAGACGTTACGGACGAATACAGATGACTGGATGCCAGTTACGTACACATAGCCTAAAATCCCACCCATGCACATGAAAGTTGTCCTCTAAATTGCACATTAGGCGGTTAGAATCTCCTTTACATATTTGTGTCTAAGATAGTCATTTATATATTATTTTATTTTGATAGTTCAAATTAGCTTGTTCTTTCTGTATCTTGCTACGTCCGTCTGAGGACCTGGTTTTTCCCCAGGTGTGTGTTCATGTTTTCCGCAGGTATTCTAGCCAAGGCCATGGTCTTCTCCATTCCTTCGAAGACGATTGCGCTTGGTTCGTCTTGCCATTTTGTTCGCTTGATTTCTTGTACATTTCTTTCATTGTGATAGTTGGTAGTGGACTTTGTCTCCGCCCAACGATTGTATCATAAATATTCGAGTGATATTTATATTATTATTCTTTTCATTGTGGATGAGATTTAGTTTGTCTTGGATTACTACATTTTACAGCTTATGTATACATACAAGGCCCATGTACTTTGTATATATACAGCTGGCATGTCTACGTTTCTAGTCCTACGTATTTTGGGACTGGGGCGTTACATGTTTTTGTGGTGGCCCATGCAGGTCAAGATAAATTGTTTGGTTACTTTACCGTACCAAACAAGCCTGCGTATAGGATTAGAGTCTAGGATCTCATCCACACACTTGACTGCCTTCTCGCTTGACTCCTCAATTTGCATCTTGCTTGATTCCCTGTACCGTTAATTCTTATCCTTCCTTCGTGCTTGATGTTGGTTAGAAAGGTAATCCATACTAGGTAGACTTGTCCTATTGTCCCATCACCCTACTAGTTTAACTCTTGTAAGTTGGGTAGAATACCTTATGAACTAGCAACCCCTTTGACCTAGTGACCTATATTAGCAAGCTTATTTAGATCCTAGAATCTAGAGGACTTAACCCGTCTTGCCAACCAAGGACTTGGACAAGAAGACTATAGGACGACTGTATGACTTAGAATCTTTCTACCTTCTTTAAATCTTAATCTCTCGTACCTATGTATTTACCAATAATGCTAATATAGCCTAGTATTTGCAAGCTAATTCTTTATCGAGCTTGATCAAGACATATACTATGGAGTGGCCACTCACTAGTATATTGTCTTATTAGAACCAGTGCATGATGGTCTGATCAACCAAGTGCACTTTGGTTCGCTTTTATTTATCGTTCTACGTGGATAGGGACATAGCTAAACTTGTCCTCTAGAGTCCCATCCATAACAGCCTTGGCAATTCTTTTGAAATTACTCGCTCGTCTTTGAACCACGTATTGGTATTCGAAAACAACTTCTTTGGACTCATATTGATTTTCGTCTTTTACTTATTTAGACGAAGACTCGTACCTAATAGATAGACCCAAGGTATCACCTTTAGTTATCCCCCAACTATTGCCAAAATAGTTAGCCACCGACCAACCGATGGGACTATATCCCTATCCCGAGTTACTTGTCCTTTCCCTTGACCTTAGATTCATTATCGCAACCATCATTCACTCTCTAAATTAAATTTATTATTTATTTCCGTAATTATCGAAATTACGATTTTTCTAGTACATATTTTGAACGTCGTGATTTGATTCTTCATTGATATAACCTTGTACCTTCGCAAACCCACTACTCGTTTTTAATTTCGAGGAAGAAATTCTTGTAAGTTGGGTAGGATGTAAAACCCCAAAAAAATTTACTATATTTTTAGTACTGATTTTTTTTTGTATTTATCGCATAGTCGTATGGTACGTCGCACGAGAATTTACGTTTTTCGTATTTACTCGTCTAGTATGGACGAGGTACATATATTTTTTTTATAAATGGTTTTTTTAATTTTCAGTGACGGCTTCAAAATAATATATATATATAGTAATTATTTTTATTAATTCGTTGTGAAAAGTATCTATCAAAGTTACCAAAATCTATTATTTAATTTATTTTAATAAAGGTAATTTAGGAAACTATTTTTATGCAAATCTTCCTTGCATATGAGGTACGTTAATTTAAATTTATATATAACTCCATTTTCAAAATTATTTAATATTAATATTTTATATTCAAAAAGATATTTAAAAATATTTATTTATTTTCGAAATTATTTTTTAATTAATTATAAAAAGGTATTTTAGTTTAGTTATTAAACTTTAAATTATGGTTAGATTTATTGGTTTGATTTAAATAGTTGATTTAAGGATGGAGATTTATCATTTGGATTTATTTGGATTTAAACTTGATTGAGATTGGATTTGATTGATTTAAATTATTTAAATTAATATGGTATTATCTATTGGGGTTTTAAACTGGGCATTCCCACATCCTATAAATAGGAGGTACTCCTCCAATTTATTATTGATCCACAACAATTTTCTCCACAAATCTACGTGAATCGTGTTTGTGCCCTACCCATCCATTATATTCTTTTTTTTCTACATGTACAATATTTTTCCTATCCGCGTCCGACAACCCCGGACGTCAACTCACTCCGTGTCTCGCAGGACACAAACCCCCGACACAATACCAAATCCTAAACCTAACCCGTTCCTTCTCCCTGTCCGGTACCCCGTCCCGACCCTCACCGACAGTACACAAATCCACCACCGTCGCTCCCTGTCCCGACCGAAATTGTCGCCACCACTTCCACTTCCGTCGACAACCTAACCAGCCCTGGCCAAACCCCGGCCCAACCCATCACCACCATACTCATTGCCACCGGCCCCCGCGGCTACCACCGCAGCCCCGGACTCGCCACCGCCATCTTCTCCATCATCACCACCACAACCGTCGTCATCAACACCACCGCAACCACCACCAACAATGGAACCACCACCGCCACCACGGCCGTCGCCGGCGCCACCACCGAGAACTAACCAAGAAATTAAAACCCTAAACCTAGAACGCACCTCCGACCGGTGGACGGCGAGCCACGGTCGCCTGGCCTCCACGCACAGCCATCCGACTCCGTCGCTCCCAGTTCCGCGCCGCCCGACGCCGTCCCAGCGTCCGGCCATCCGCCGCGGGCTTCCTCCAACCTCCTCCTCGACCGCAATGGCCGAAGACTCCATACCTTCCTCCGTCGTCCCCTCCCAGCCACGCCGTGACCGCCGCCCTCGCGCGCTACCCATCGTCGACCGAAAACCCCTTTTCCTCCGTAATCCGTCGAGACCGTGCCTCACATCGAGGGCCGCGCCGCCCGCGAATCTGCCGTCGGCAACCCCTGCACCGACCTTGCCCCACCCCTGGCGAGCTCCCTCCGTCGAGCCGTGCGCTTGCGCACCCCTCCTCGTTGAGTCACCGCCGCCTCCGGCTAGGAGCGGCGAGCTCCACCGCTCCACTCGCTCAAACCCTCCGCTGCCCGCACGCGCCCGCCCTTCCTCTCCTCTTCCTCCGCCGTCAGATCACCGACCCTCGCCCAGCCCTTCTCCGCCTCTGATCCGACTCTCTCACCTCCCTATTCTCTCCGCTCTCATCGCTCCCTCTCTCCCTTTTCCCTCTTCTCTCTCCTCTTTAGAGAGTTAGGACACAACTTTGTTTTGCTGTTGTAATCTTTTGTATTTTTTATTTGTTTTTTTTGTTGTATCTGTTATATTATTATTAATCTTATTATTATTATTATTATTTCTTTCTTTCTTTTCTTTTATCTGTTATATTTTTATTATTATTATTATTATTATTATTACTACTATCAATATTCATTATTATTACTATTGATTTTTGGGTTCCCTTTCTTTTACTAGTGGTATTGTTATTATAAGTAGTGTATTTTGCCAACTAATGATTTCGTTTAAACCCTATAAAATTTTCTAAACTATATTTGTGATATAAATATATATGGTTCTTATATAAATTCTAACTTGGCTTAGAAGGTTAAATATATTTCTATGTAGTTGTGAGCTAAAATACATTTTGATAAATTAAGTTTTTGTTTTATTTTATTCTTGATAAAATAATTTACTAGCTAGCTCTTCCATTTTAATTACCTAAAGTATTTTAACTGAAAGGACATAGTTTTCCACTAATATAAATAAATAAAAACATATCTAGTTTTATATTATGCATAAATGCTTCAAATTAATTTGAGTATTTATTTTCTTAAAATTTTTCTCTTTTTTTTTGGTCGTCATAAATTCTTGCCCATGGCTAAGCACATTATCCCTAGTCCCTCTCCCATTCCGTACCTCCTTAAGTCGACCCTAACTAAGTTGACCGCCCTGGACCCGATGAAACCATCTGTGCCGTCAACAGAGGCTCCTTTGCGTAGTTGAAGCACCAAAGTCGATCTTGTGCCACCTCTATGGTACCACACCAGGCAGCTCACCAGGCATCGTAACATGCAAGTATACCTTACTATATTTACTGTCATATTTTTATTTTCAGCATTATTTACTTTGTTTCATATTTTTATAAACTGTGCGTCCAAGTCACACTTGGGTGCAAGCGACTTTATCAGTCGTTTCTTTGTTTTATTTTTATTTGTTTCATGTCGACTTAGTTGTAGTGGACCAACCTCCTATTGTGAGATATTCTTATATCTCCATTGGCCATGACACTCACACTACACGGTTTGAGATATGTTGCTAGGGGCACGGCTTGCATATTGACTGGCCATCTTTATGTAAGAAGTCGTGTGACGGATAGATGATCGTAACTGCTATGACTAGGGTTGTAGAGACTCAAGCAGTTACAAAACTGGACGAGCCAAGGACATGACTTGAACAGTGTAGAAAATATTGGGGGAGGACAGTCGCTAGTACGTATGGGAAGCCAAACAGGTAAACCACAGTCTCTGGATAGAACTGTGGCGATATATTTGCAGATGCCCTCTGACGTTTTAGACGTTACGGACGGATACAGATGACTGGATGCCAGTTACGTACACATAGCCTAAAATCTCACCCATGTGCATGAAAGTTGTCCTCTAAATTGTACATTAGGCGGTTAGAATCTCCTTTGCATATTTGTGTCTAGGATAGTCATTTATATATTATTTTATTTTGACAGTTCATATTAGCTTGTTCTTCCTGTATCTTGCTACGTCCGTCTGAGGACCTAGTTTTTCCCCAGGTGTGTGTTCATATTTTTCGCAGGTATTCTAGCCAAGGCCGTGGTCTTCTCCATTCCTTCGAAGACGATTGCGCTTGGTTCGTCTTGCCATTTTATTCGCTTGATTTCTTGTACATTTCTTTCATTGTGATAGTTGGTAGTGGACTTTGTCTCCGCCCAACGATTGTATCATAAATATTCGAGTGATATTTATATTATTATTCTTTTCATTGTGGATGAGATTTAGTTTGTCTTGGATTACTACATTTTACAGCTTATGTATACATACAAGGCCCATGTACTTTGTATGTATACAGCTGGCATGTCTACGTTTCTAGTCCTACGTATTTTGGGACTGGGGCGTTACGTATATTCATTAGTTGAACTACATTATGGTTTGGTACTATTTCACCTATCTAACTTGAGACCTAGGACTTAGTGAACAAAGCCCAATTAGCCAAACGCCTAGACTGGCAGTTGACCAGGCTGACCAATATAGCTTAGTTTGACTAGATGTTAACTAAGTACCTAGAAGTTGACCAATATTGACTAATTGACCTCATTAACCTAGATATTGACCAGTAGTTTGACTTTGACCTAGTTTGACCTAGAAATGATGTATTTTGCATTGTTGCTTTCAATTCTCTTGTATTTTACATATCATGACCTATATTACTCTGTTTAGGACATTGCGACTTCGGTACAGACATCTGATATTACACTACTCTTTTCAGAGTAGCAGGTGGGTACATTCTCTGATAGTTCTCTCATTTATTTGTCAATTACTGTACTTCAGTTCTAGTTAGTTGTATGTGATTCTCTATTACAACACGTATGAATATTTCTGGATTCATGTATGAGACACACATACCATATTATCTGGCCTCTATTACTGGTATCATCATATCTGGCTTCTATTACTGGAATCACCCTGGAATCACTTGCTGGTATCAACATGTTTGGCTGGACTCATCTCGATTCTCGTGTCGTATTCTGGATTCACTTGTACTTGTTGGGAGAGGAAATACTTGAGTAAGACATGTAGACATACCCCAAATCTGGAATCTTTTAACTGGAATCTACTGGAATAATAGCCATCTCACATCCGGCTGAGTGTGTGATGTGCCAGATTACCTATAGCCATTTACATATCGATCTCGGTATTTCAAAACACGCTGTTAGAGTATAGTCTGGACTCACCCTGGAATCTGATCACTGACTGGACTCACCTTATACTGGACTCGTCTTGTACTGGAATCATCTGGTATTAGATTTACATTGTCTGGACTCACACATGACTCTTATTATACTGTCTGGACTTATATTATGTTACTCTAGTTCAGCTAGATTATATTTTACAGCCTTCATTGCCATGTTTCTCTTCTTGTTTAGTTACTTTACTTTCCTTGTACCTTAAACTGTTCTCTACATTATTACTCGTATAAACTGCCATGTTCATCAATATAACTGTCTATAACTGCTTTATAGTTCTCTGTCATTTATTTGGGATTTCTTGATGAGTTGTACTCGTTCCTGTCCTGACTGGACCTGTTGAAAATTTTACAGATGATTGTCCCGATGACACTTGCCTTACTTATTATGGACCAGAAGACGGCTTAGCTACCTTTGTCCCGACACTCAGGAGTGATCGGGAGATTAGCTAGTTGACTTAGTTTGGATTTCATGTTTTAGAACTTGAATTGTAATAAGTTAAGATGTTGTTTGTTTGAGATTCTTATTATTTAGTAGTTGGTTGTTGTTATTCAGTCTTAGTTATAAATTCTGTGTTATCATATCGTGCTTAGACTGTGATTGAGATTTCATTATATCTATACTTGTCCTCCGTTCGGAGTTGAGATTCGACAAGTACATTATATAATTGCGTGAGTTATTGGTTAGATAGTAACCTAGGACAGCGTTCTACCGTCGATACTGTGGCGTAGACTGGACGTTGTTACGTACCTATGCCCTCACATTGGGTGCAGGTCGTGACACATTTTTAGTGGTGGCCCATGCAGGTCGAGAGTCGCATTAGTACGATGTCGTGGTAGTACGGTGACTTAGTTGTACTGCTGCGAGCCTGCGATAGGATTGAGCGATAGGCTTCAACGGAGAGGTACTCAATCACAGTTAGGACGACTTGAGAAGATTCCTGGGATGACCCTTGAGAATCGCATTATAAACTATCTCAAAATTCGATTCCGACAGTTTCTGTCTACTTCCTTGTTCATCGTTGAATTTGATTCTTGGTATTCATTATTGACTTAATTTTCTACCAAGATAACATTATGGGCTAGGTTGCCTCAGTCATGGAATCTAGACTCATCTACAGCCATATTAGTTGGTTTGACGATAAGATAGAGTCTGATTTTGGATGTATTTCTCGGGTGTGGGAATTTAAAGTTTTCACAGCGAAGCTAGCTGTAATGCGAAAATTTTAAATACCATAATTCTAGAGGTATGTACATTAGTTACGGACTCTATGGATTATCGCAGCCGTACTTACTGTGTGACGAGGATTCTGGTAACATGGTTCTGGATAGACGGGTATGATTATCAGATTGCAGTATAGATACCATATAGATGGTGTCCTAGTATAATTGAATAGAATATCATGGTAGATATTACTTGAGTGTCATAGATTAGATAGAGAGAGCTAGGCCACCTGTAGCGCAGTACCGTGCCCCGCACCATCAGAGGGATACACCCCAGAGGGGCAGGGCTTTTGTGCTGACAATCGAGTAGACCGATGCTACGGAAGACGAGTTAGCAAGTCTGTCTTTCCTGTTCTTCTTTCTATCTTGTTGTGTGATTCCATTAGTACCTGTCAGGATGTTTTGTGCTGTGATAGATAGTATAGTGACCCTGATCAAGACCGTGATATCACGACCAATAGGACCGCAATTTGCATGTTTTAGATATAGTTTTCTTGACCTTGATTGTTGGGGGTTTAACCTAGAAGAAGTACGACCATCTTAATTTCGAGGACGAAATTTTTTAGGGGGAGATTTGTCACTACCACTTTTCTAAGACAAGGGTATTTTTGTCATTTCATAAATTGAGTCTATTCTTTTTCTTTTAATATGATGGTTGTAACTATTAGTAGTCTAATTAATCATTAGTCAGGGTTGACCTCATTTAATTTGACTTGACCAACTAGTTGATGAATTAGACTCTATTCATGGTTAGGTTGAACACAAGCCTTAATTAGAGCCAAACCACTTAGCCTACTTAAGGACCCACTTAATACTAAGTGTAATAAAAGGATTAGGGCTAGTCTAGAGCCCATTTAACCCCCATTTCCTCTAAAATCGCAGCCACAATAAATTAGGGTTTCCATCATTTTCCTCCATTCCAAACTTTCCCAAATTTTCTCCTCTTTCCTCCATTGGTTGGACAAAAGCTTGGGGTAGCTCAAAGAGGCCAGGAGAAGGCTCTAGCAAGGACTTGAAGGCTCCATCTCCATCTATTTTCTCTATTTTCGTGCAACTTGATAGAGGCTCCTTCTTACATAGGTATAACCCCTAAACTTGCATTTCCATGGTTTAAATCCTTGCATTCATATAGGAGACCCACCCCATGACTCATAAGAAGTAGTTTGAGGTCATAGTAAGCCAATTTGTAAAGGTTACAAGAAGTTTAGTGCCCATTTGTAGGAGACTACGAAATATGATCCCCAAGTGTTTGCTAGAATGCCTAATAGGTTATTTTTGACCTTGTAATCAGTTTTAAGCTTATGTTTGGCTAGGTAGTTCATTAGTTAGACATTCTAATTAATTTCCTAGTATTTCCTATAAGTATACATATACTGTATATGGTGTGTGGACTGTTCTATGGGATTTAGTGAATGGTTTGATGTGGTATTTTGGCCTAGGGGAGGCTCGGGTCTGTGTTATGTTTACTGTGTTGCCCCTCTCTGATGTGTAGTCTATTTATTGGGTTTAACATGGTTGATTTCACCTCTAAACACCCTATACATGCATAGCCTATCATCCATTATTGCCCACATTGCTTAGATTTCAGTCGAGCATATTTTCTATATCCTTTATTGCATTTTTGGTTCACTGCATTACTGTAGTGTTCTGTATCCAGTTCATTCCCTTGCATTCATACCTCATTTGTCCTACAGTAACCACTGCTCTGCACACACGACCAACCCCTGTACAGTATGATTCATCTCCTGCATACACCAATTGATATCCTGACTTGCCTAATTAGTTATACTGCCACTTGATACATAGTATTCCCTGTTAGCTCACACATGTTGCACTCATTCATCATTCTACACATCACCTCTTGTATATCCCCTTGCATCTTCATCAATTGCACACACATACCTATACATTGTACTTTAAGATGTCTGCATAACCATGAGCCACTACATGCTAGTATCAAACCCTAACATGTCTGTAAATATTTACCTTGCATACATTTTACTGCTACATGCCTGTCCTGTACCAGGCCTAAATTAGATGCATACTAATTCATTGCATCTAAAAACATTTCCTACTTTTGCATGTTCTGCAACCCCATGCTGCATTCCTGCATATAATAGTTTAGTATCAGATATCTGGTAACTACATTCATTCCTTCTATGTTCAGGCCTTGAGCCTTCATATTGTCCATGTATTACCTACTGCACACTCTTTCACAAGTGTTCACTCTACATTGCATTAACCTATAGCCCCTTTGCTTGTCCAGGTACACCATTTGTTCACTGTACTCGAATGGAATGATAGTTCATATAATTACTGACACATGTCATATGAATCAGAACCTACATGTCCTGCTCCTACAGACATTGTTCTGCATATGGCCTTCTTGTACTCACAACATATACATCACTCCACTGCACAATAGCCTTACATCACTTGAGACCTGTCATGCATACGTTTACCACTTCACTCCATTCATGTTCTGCATATCTTAGAGTCCACTTCTCTAATTCATCCTTGTTTCACATGTTTGGTCCTCATTCTTCCTTATCTGTCATGCTATCATCCTCCTTAGCCATGGCCTCAATAATTGATGTTAGCCTTAACCTTGGTTCAGTCCAGATTTGGGTAGAGATATCTTATAGGCTATAGTGCATGTCCTTACTGAGATTAACCCACACATCTTTAGTTCACTGCACATTTTTTGTCCACTTTAACTCCTGAACTCACACTATATCATGGTCTGTTCAACCCTACTGCTAAGTTCATTCTTGAACTGAACCTACTCCTCGTATCACCCAGATCATATTGACTTGCATATAACCCCGCATGTTGAGCATCAGATACATGTATGTCTTGTATTGCCTTGCATCTGTCATGCATGAGGACAGATCCTTCCTCCCCTATTGGTCTTTCTATTCCTTATGTGCTTAGATTAGTGCATACATTCAATCACATGTCTTGATGCACCCTCAGATGTTACATGGGATATGTCAATCCATTCCTTGTATTGTCTAGTTACCTGCAGAGCCTTGGTTCAGGTCTTGGACACTTAATGTTCAGATTTAAACATCTATAGATGCAGACTAGGGCATCTAATGTTCTGTATAACCACCTTGTAGAGTCCAAGCCCTTGAACTCTCCACATTGTCCTGCTCCTCTATATGTGGAGTCCACCCCTTAGTCAATTTCATATCTATTGTGCAGTCCTCATTGGAACTAAGACCATTCTTGTCAACCCTGTGCATTAGAATGCAAGTCCCATGTTGAGTGATTAGTAGCAGTACATGGGATATATTTTTATGTCAGTTATGGCATACATGTACTAGCCATAGTGTTCACTGCTTTGCCTAATGGTTTGTCCATATCATATTAGATTTATGTCCCTTCTTGCTCAGGTATCTTAGTTATGATGGGATCAGTTTCCTCCTTGTTCAGCATTACAATTGGAGCCATGCACATGGTAACTCATATGACCAACCATCTCAATTCTGTCCAGATTCGACTTCACAGTTTCCCCTCTCGACCGTCCTGTACCATTGATCATGGGTCATGTCCACTGCCATCCTTGAGTTCAATCCTACTTAGTTTTAGTTCCAACTATGAATTCATATATGCTAAATATTTATATATATTGTGGTTGCTAAGGGTAGGGGTAGTATACCCTATAGTCACAATGAAGGATATAGTATATTCATTAGTTGAACTACCTTAAGATGGATTGGTATTATTTCACCTATCTAACTTGAGACCTAGGACTTAGTGAACAAAGCCGAATTAGCCAAACGCCTATATTGGCAGTTGATCAGGCTGACCAAAATAGTTTAGTTTGACTAGATGTTAACCAAGTACCTAGAAGTTGACCAATATTGACTAATTGACCTCATTACCCTAGATGTTGACCAGTAGTTTGACTTTGACCTAGTTTGACCTAGAAATCATATAGTTTGCATTGTAGCTTTCAATTCTCTTGTATTTTATATATCATGACCCATATTACTCTGTTTAGGACATTGCGACTTCGGTGCAAACATCTGATATTACACTACTCTTTTCAGAGTAGCAGGCGAGTACATTCTCTGATAGTTCTCTCATTTATTTATCCATTACTGTACTTCAGTTCTAGTTAGTTGTATGTGATTCTCTGTTAAAACACGTATGGATATTTCTGGATTCATGCATGCGACACACATACCATATTGTCTGGCCTCTATTACTGGTATCATCATGTCTGGCTTCTATTACTAGAATCACCTACTGGAATCACCCTGGAATCACTTACTGGTATCAACATGTTTGGCTGGATTCATCTCGTTTCTCGTGTCGTATTCTGGATTCATTTGTACTTGATGGGAGAGGAAATACTTGAGTAAGACATGTAGACATACCCCAAATCTGGAATCTCCCAACTGGAATCTACTGGAATGATAGCCATCTCACACCCGGCCGAGTGTGTGATGTGCCGGATTACCTATAGCCGTTTACATGTCGATCTCGGTATTTCAAAACACACTGTTAGAGTATAGTCTGGACTCACACTGGAATCTTTGATCACTGACTGGACTCACCTTATACTGGACTCGTCTTGTACTGGAATCATCTGGTACTAGATTTACATTGTCTGGACTCACACATGACTATTATTATACTGTCTGGACTTATATCATGTTACTCTAGTTCAGCTAGATTATATTTTATAGCCTTTATTGCCACGTTTCTCTTCTTGTTTAGTTACTTTACTTTCTTTGTACCTTAAACTGTTCTCTACATCATTACTCGTATGAACTGCCATGTTCATCAATATAACTGTCTATAACTGCTTTATAGTTCTCTGTCATTTATTTGTGATTTTTTGATGAGTTGTACTCGTTCCTGTCCTGACTGGACATGTTAAAAATTTTACAAATGATTGCCCCGAGGACACTTGCCCTACTTATTATGGACCAGGAGACGGCTTAGCTACCTTTGGCCTGACACTCAGGAGTGATCGGGAGATTAGTTAGTTGACTTAGTTTGGATTTCATGTTTTAGAACTTGAATTGTAATAAGTTAAGATGTTGTTTGTTTGAGATTCTTATTATTTAGTAGTTGGTTGTTGTTATTCAGTCTTAGTTATAAATTCTGTGTTATCATATCGTGCTTAGACTGTGATTGAGATTTCATTATATCTATATTTGTCCTCCGTTCGGAGTTGAGATTCGACAAGTACATTATATAATTGTGTGATTTGTTGGTTAGATAGTAAACTAGGACAACGTTCTATCGCCGACACTGCGGCGTAGGCTGGGCGTTGTTACGTACCTGTGCCCTCACAGTGGGTGCGGGTCGTGACAAGTCCAAGAATTATAACGTCAGCAAAAGAAATGTCACAATCTCCAAATAACTCCGGATGCTGAAACAAACATCAAGAATATACTCGGAATAAGTGACATACGTAGGAAATGTCTGTCCAAAATTCTAATTCTGGAACACGGGCAAAATCGTAGTTTCGGGTCAAAACGATGTCCGTCGTTGGACCCATTTTACACCGAAACACGTGCCAATGTATATGGTCTCTAAAGTCGTCAAACTACATGTCTACGGATCCGATTTGAGGTGACAAACCCAACATTATGTCCAATTTTGGATTTCGATGAGCCGTGCACAAAATTGCCCATTGGGTCGGGTTGCGGGCCCGCCAATTTGGCGTTCCGATCAACCTTCTCAGAATCGGACCAAACTTGGCATACAGGACCAAAATTTTGATTCGGTCCTGCTGGCGCATGTTTTGTCACGATAAGACGAACGTACACAAAGTTATGGCCAAGTTTGTAAAGCGTCGATACGGGGGTATCTCGACGGATACATACTGATTTCGTCGCACACGCACAACAAAATCGAGTTTCGTCAGTTCCCACATGTCGATAACTTCCATACGCGCCTTTCGATGTGTATAGTGCCTGACCACATCACCCGATTTGTCGGGGCACACGCCGTATCGGTTGATTTTCATAAAAAAATTAGTTCTAAACATGATTTTTCTTCTAACTTTGCAATCAAATAATTTTCTTCATAACCAACGAAATTAAGTTCTACAAGTTGGGTTCTACTCTCATATATGTTATCTTCCTCTGTTTGAAGTTTGTTTTTGAAAAATCAAGGTATTTGGCTTATAATTTGACTTCCAAGTCGGGGTTCTGGGATAGCTTACTATTATATTTTAGAACAGGTTTAGGGGCTGACTTCGCCTCGATTTTTTGAGTGCGTCAGAGAGTCATTTCGAGATTCATCTGAGGGTTCTCGAAGAGGGTCATACAGGGTCTCTATATACAGATCGAAAATCGATCGAGTAGATTCGAAGAAAAGTTAGTGGGAAGGGGAGTACCTGTCGGTGTACTTGAACAGAGAAGACTCTATTGCTGTCGGGTTTTCGCAAGTTGGGGGGTCTCCGGTGCTGCTTCGGCGGTTGCAGGAGGGCGAGAGGGAGCGCCTGGGGTTGACGCTTGCTCTAGGTCAAGAAATTTACAGGGTAATCACAAGTTTAGAGTTCCCTTTCGGTTTCGAGAGTCGGGTGTATGTACTCGGATCTCCAAATCCGAGATGGCTTTATCCATCCAATTCGATTCAAATTTGAATATGGATTGATAGCAATCCTATGGAGAATTGGATTTGGTTTCATAAGAAAAGATTGGGTGAAATCTTAGATTTGATTTGATTCAAATCAAAAGTTGTAAACTCATTCCTTGCACTCGGCTACAGGGGTTCGGGTTTTAGTAGTTACCGTTCACTCGTGAACAGTAACGAATGATTTTTTTTTGCTTAAATATATCTACACATATAAAAGTATTTATATACACATGTAAAGGTATATCAATAATTACCAAAAATTATATATATAAAATCATAAAAATTTCTAATTTCAATATACTCCCCCTATACAAATAAATTCCTTATAAAATATATACTATAAATAAATAAAATAAATTCATATAAAATATAGGGGGATTACATCAGCAGCCCTGTCCCAAAACTATTCATCTAAGAAAATACTTTGTAACTACTTCTAAGCCCAGTCCACAATTTACAGCAAAAAACCACTCTACAAACTCCTTATTCCTTCTATAATTAATATTAATAAAATAATAGAGATCACCTGTAACTAAATAAAATCAACTCTCTATCTTAATAATAGTAAAACAATTATCTAATATTTATAAATCAACCGGGTCAGAGCCCCTCTCTCAAAATGTGAACTCAAGCAAAGAGAAAGGTGGAAACGAAGGGTAGGAGCTCACAAGGATCGGCTACGGCGTGGAGGCACCGCGACCAGGGTGGTGACGCTCGCGTCGAGGGACTCAAGCGGGGCTGCTGGTGAGGCGGCGGAAGGCGGATCGACGGCGTCCACGATAATATTGCCAGATCGGGCGGGATGGCGAGTTGCCGACGTTAGGAGAGTCGACGACGGGCGAGCTGGGTTGCTGGTCAGTGTTCGGTTGGCTCGCAGAGCCAGTACGGCAGATACGGAGGTACTGAGGCGACGCCGGGGACGCAGGATGGCCCAGGCGACGGACTGGCTCAGAAAGAAAGCCGGCGGCGAGACTCCGTGACATCGCGGTGGCAGACGCGATCGCCAGATCCAGCTGGGGAGAATGGCATCGGGTCGACGGCTACACAGAAGACGTCAGGTCTCTCTCTTCTGCTCCCTCTTGAGTAATTTGTACGGTGTCGATGACGGTAGTGGAACGGTGAATCGACGGGTGAGTTTGGGCAGTGGTTGTAGTGATCTGTGTTGGCTGGGGGCGTTGGGGAGAGGCCAGGGTGTGGTCGACCATAGGCCAGATGTTGAGGAGCCAGTAGTGGTGGTGATGGAGACGCGGTTGATGCATTGTCATGGGGTGGCGAATGAACGAGAAATGGACGAAGCCGACGTGATCGAGAGCATACTGGCAGTGGTGGTTTGGTGGCATGGTAGGCATAGGAGGGTGGCTATGGTGTCTCCATTGGTGGTGGCGGTGGTCTTTAGGCTATGGTCGGCCATAATGTGGTGGCCACGGATGGCGGAGCTGCCGGGATGGGAAGTTGGATTTGGTCGGGAGGAGTCGGGCTGTGCCAAGGAAGTTGGCGGCTGTGGGAGAAGTCTAGGTTTAGGAAATTTCTATGATGTAGCTTTGGGAAATGTGTCCTTATATAGGGGGATAGGGAAAACCCCTAAAAATATATATGTAATAGAAAATTAGGAAATAGTGAAAAAGCACTAACAACTAACTTAGTCTCTAACCACAAACATTTTTGTTATCCATTGATTTTAATTAGTTAATTAGTACTAAACTAATTACTAGTTATTAATTAATTAATTAATCTAGTTACTATTATATTAATAGTTGTTTAGCTAATTACAATCGTTATTGCAAACTATATGTTTTAAACAAAATAGAATAAACGTATGTTTATTTATGGCAACATTTTAAAAAATATTATCCTTATGTAAAAGTAAATATTTATTACTTTAGAGAAATTCATAAAAAGGACAATGATTTATTTAGGACCAAAAATCTCGAAAATATAGTTTTCTCAAATTCAAGACCAAATAAACACTGATAGCATAATATGGTCGAAAATATATCATATTCACGATCCAAAAATTTCAGAAAATCCAGAGATTTGAAAAATACAAAAATTTCAAAAATCCAAGAAATCGATTAACGGAGGTACAAATCTACCCTCCTTAAAGAAATTTCATCCTCGAAATTAAGATTGACGGAGGGATCAAAATATGATAGAGAGTTTTGTCAGTGCCTTAGGCACAATCGAAGAACGACGACTTGACGCGATTACGATAATCAAGTTCAAAATATCTTTGGCACGATTAGTGATTTTTGCACGATAGAAACGAAATATGAACAAAATTATATAGGCATGATTTAGAAAATAAACTTATGTCATTCAGGCATGACCTCAGTCACAGTCAGGAGAATCGAAGGTAGAATTCGAAATTCAAGTATGGGATGATTTAGTAGGTTTTGGCTTGAAATAAATAAAATTAGTTTCAAATCATATAGATACGATCAAGATCAAAACCTAGTTATGATCAGGATGACATTTTAGGCAACATCAAGATTCGAAGTCAAGGTCTTATAGGCACGATCAAAAATTTAATGAGTATGATTAATTACGTCATGAAATACGATCTGATCTCGGACGTGATTAAAAAATTTTGGGAGTAATCTAAGTTCACCTGGCACGATTTAAGATACGACTATGAAAGTCAAAACTTGGGCATATTTAGGAATGGAACCTAAGCACGAGTATATACAGAATTTAATTTATGGCAGAAATAGAAAATGGTTCAGACATAATCAAGTCCAAATTCTGGCACGACTAATAAATCATATAGTCATGATCGAGGATCAAGGTTTTGGACAAATTTAGAAATAATATTCAAGTTAGTTAAGCGCAAAGTCGCAACTAAGAAAATCAAATTTGTCCAATTACGATAAAGTTAGAATTAGGTCTAAGTATAGAATGACCAATATGATCTAGGCTTGATAAGGTCAGATTCAAGGTTACATAGGCACGTTCAAATACGAAAACGACACGATTGGGCGTCATTAGTAACAAAGAAATGTTTGGCACGATCAATGACTAAGGATCAAACCACTTGATCACGAGCAAAATCGAGGCTTAAAATTTTTGGAATGACTAAAATCACTTAGGCATGATTTAGAGTAGAGTGATAAAAATTAAAACCTAGTCATGAAATAGGAAGGAATAGTAGCACGGTGACTAAAGGATCGAAATTTAGGTACGATAGAAAATTTATTCCTGATATGATCAACTCAAATTATGACATGACAAAGTTCATAATCAAATCGGATAGTCGTGATCAAGGACAAAATTTCAGGCACGGTACAGAGGCAAAAATTAATACGTATAGTCATGATCATTAAAGTCACGACCATGGGGTTCAAAGTTTTCTAGTCGTGCTAGGTCATCTTGGCACGATTAATCACGATAATTTCAGATATAATTAGGAATCAAATCATGGTTAGAAAAAAAATTTAGGCACGAGAATTAAAATCCAAACATGATCATAATCAAAATTCAACACGATCATAGATAAGGTCAGTCTAACCTTGGTCAACAGTATTTAGATATGATAAGGAATGTAATCGAAGTCTAGGTACGAGCAATAAAGGATTTAAATCCAAGTCATGATCGAATTTAAGTCACTTGGATATAGTCAAGAATCGAGAAGGTCGTCGCAGTATAGGAAGATGACCAAAACTGGTTGGTCACGATCAAGGGGGATCAACTTTGGTGATATTAAATTTAAGAATAATTTAAGGATAAGGAAGTCAAATTTTCTTTTTACTAGGATAGGAAAATTAATTCCTTTAGGAAGTCAAGTAATCACTTTATTCTGCTTGACTGCTACCAAATATACCCAATCGATATTTTCCATATATACTTTTTACCTTACAAGCCTAGGCGTACCACTACAAAATCATGATATTCCATCATAAAAATCAAACCTTTATGTGACTACTACCAAAATCATACTCTTCAGTCATGAAGATTGAACCTTGCTATAATACCTTAGGCTTGACCTTTATTCCAAGGCCACTAACTCATGAAGTATATTCTTGTTAGAATTCCTCAAAATTTCTACTCTCCTTGATTTTGATGTTCATTATCCACTTAGTCATTCTGAAGTCCAAATTTCTTCGTCTTGTCTTTAACCTGGATCTGGAATTCCTGCATCAATGATTATAAATCCTTAATCATTTTTTCGATTGATACTCTTGTATTGCTCAAGTCTAATGTCACTACTACCATATAAAATTTATCCTTTATTATAAAAATCGGCCTACACAATTCCTTCAACTTATACCCTTAAAATTATCCTTATTAAATTTAGAATTCACATAAAATCCCCAAGAGTTTCTTTTAAATATTTTTTTTGTGTTCTTCATATTCCTAGTCATTCTCTTACCAATTTTTGTTCAATTTTGTATCATCACCGCATGCGATTAAAATCTCTTCTATATCATTTAAATTCTTAAGTTTAGTATCATAGCCTTTAAATCGAATATGAAATATCTCAAGAATGTAACGTCCGTATTTCGAAATACGTATTTTAATTAGGCATATATGTATTTTGGACCTGTATTTTATTTTCTTAGATTATGGTCTGTAATTGTGTTTTGGCTTAACTTGCAGATTTTGGTTTTCTCGTAAAACGGGTTTTGAACCTGGCTTGGTTTTATTTTGTGGAGAAGGAATTGGTTTGGTTTGGTTTGCATTAGACTACCTTAGCTAACCTCCACCCTCAACACAACACACCCTCCCTCATTAAACCCTACCTAACTTTCTCTCTCCTCATAACTTCCATTAATTTCTTCATCTTCTTCTTTCCTCCATACAACACAAACACCATAGGCAAGTGCACCTTGACACCATATAAGGACCCTATTTTATTTGTCCATTAGCTAGATTAGGCCATGAAGAACAACATTAGAACTTAGAATTTTATGATTTGGAGCTTCTATTTTCTAGATCTAAGTTTAACCATTTTCGATTTTTCTTGGTTTTGATCTATCAAACTTAGATTTTTCCTTGTTTTGAGGCTTCCATGTGGAAGAGAATTCAATTTTACACAAGTTAGAACTTTGAAAATCTAAATTTGGTTTTGTTTTGGCCAAGTTATGAAGATTTGAAATTTAGGGTTCTTGGAGTATTCCTCTCAGCCTGGTGGAGAAGATGACTCTCGGCCTGCGCTCTTTAGCGCAAGGCCGGACTGCGCAACTCCTCGGCCAATACATTTCGTTGAGCTGACTTGCGCTGGCGCTCTTTAGCTCCAACGCCTTCTACCTTTGGCGTGCTTGACTGCTGCACCGCTTCAGCGCAAACCGCTTCAGCGCAACCCAACTCCAGCGCAAGCCGACCCAGCGCAATTCGCTTCAGTGCAAACCCATCTTCAGCGTAACCCATCTTCATTGCAACCCAACTTCAGCGCAACCCAACCCCTGCGCAGTCCATTTTTCCCCCTTGCACAATCTGATCCCCTGCACAGCCTGTTATCCATAGAGATTTGGCTTTATTTTCTTGGACTTGGCTTCTCTTTTGTGGATAGGAGTTTTGAGATCTTGTTCCACATAACACGACTATCTCGACCCGACACGACCTGGCACAGTTTTTGGTATTTTGCTTATGACTAGTACGGTTTTCATGAATTTTGTGATTTATGATTCTAGTGTTTCTGATCTTCTTGATAGTGGCCCGTGGTGGCGCACTCCTGACTTGTAAACTTATAAACTTGTAACTTGTAACTTGACTTGACCTAATGCTGTTGCGATGGCTAACTTGACTCGTATAATCAACTCTGACACCGTAGGTGTTCATTCTTGCTGCTTGTGCAATCCGCTTATCTAGTCTTGTCTCGTATCATGTCTAGGACGTAACTCCCTGGTTACCATGGTCAGGGATTTCATACTAAATATGGATTAGGCTAATGACTAGATCAAACTATAGTCCATGGAAATTTCCAGTCACAGGCGATCTCGTTATCTGGGCGCTTTAAACGGACTTGTAGCCTGCCGACGAGTAGGGCACATTTCCAGCACACTGTCATGTGTTGCACCTCTAAGTCACATAAGGGTATATCGTCTCCTGGGCAATGTACCCAACCATACTCTCAACCCGCGGAAAGATAACTAGATAGTCTGCAGGGCTTGGGACTGGGGATTTCTCATTTGCATCTTGTTAGTAATTAGGCTTGTGATAACCCTAGTTAGTTTAGTAGTCAGCCGTGTTAATTGCTTGGCCGTTTGTGAATGGATTGTGTCCAGCCCTGTCTAAGTCTCGTCTAGTTCCTGTACCTGGTACCCCTGAACATGGTTGTTTTACTTATCTTTAACAATAAATGGGTAGAGACAAGACACTATTCAGGCGAAAGGTTATAACCCCGGTCCTTGTTTGGTTTACGGGTTGTAACCTGGCTCCCGGAATGGTTCCATGTCCCTAGTCGTTTATTGTCCTGCAGTACTCTTTATTATTTGTACTTTTCTTCTATTTTCTTATGTTCTGATATGCTGGATTTTGTTCTTATTTCGTGGCCTCCTTGTGGCACTTGCTCTTTCTGGGGTTTGACCCAGCTGGTTTTGTGTGGCCAGATTTCGAAGCAGCACCCGAGGATCTACCGAACTTCTAGTCCAATGGTGGCGACTAGAAGGAACCCAGGCTAACGAGTGGGTCTTCTATTTTGTTTCATCCACCACATTGTAAATTTATTCTTTTGAGACATTTAGCCGACGAGCACCTGTTAGCTCGATGCATCTTTACTTACTGTCTGTCTACGGGCTGTAACATGATTAATAAATCCTAGGGTTGATCATGTATGACTTAACTCTTGCTAGTCCTCGCATTTTGTATGACTAGCTTCATGATCAGCTGAATATGTAATATTTGGGATGCCTTTTATTGTATATTTGGAGGTCTAACATCTTGTAACTATATTACTTGCTTGAGATTGAGACAATAGGCTTGACCTTAAGAGACCGTTGGCTTGTAGTAAACCCTCATATCTAGACAGCCGTAACCGTATAGCGAGATAGATTCCATTTCAATATACGTAGCTGGCTATGTACGCCCTCGCTCTCCAGTATTTGGTTCTGGGGCGTGACATGGTTTATGTGGTGGCCCATGCAGGTCTTGGAATTCAAAAATGTGAGGGTTTACCTGATAGATGTCTCAATCAGTATTCGCCCTTGATCTCTGCTCATATCTTCAAATCCCTGGGAATCTTGACCTGATCGTATGCTTGTATCGTTGATCTATCCTGGTCCTTCCTTATTGTTACCTGTGTCGTCTTCTTCAGCGGCATTGTACCTGACCCCGCTGATCAGCGAGGTGGAGCAACCCGTGGACCAGCCACAACTTGGAGATCAAGCCAGCATTCCGGAGTAGCCTCCAGAGTTGTACCTACTGGAGGAGAGCCTCCAGTTCGGCCCGTCCAACATGCAACCTGACGATGGCACCTTGGTAGGTCTCATCAGGACCTTGATAGCTTCCCAGGATCGTAGAGGAGACACCTTACACCATGTAGTGGCAGATGCTTTGACCAGAGGCGGTCATCCAGGGAATAGCGTGGCCAACAGCTTCAAGCGCTTGAACCTTCTATTCTTCGACGGCAGCGAAGATGCGATTGTCGCAGACGCTTGTCTTCAGGATACCGAAGTGGTTTTGGAAGCAGCTAGGACACCTGAGAATGAGAAGGTGGCGGTGGTACGCCTACAGTTGCTGGACTTAGCTCGCAGTTGGTGGGAGGATTAGCGGTGCGGTCACTTGGGCGGTTTAGAGAAAGATTCCAGACGAAGTATTTTGATACTGTAGCTCGGTACGACCTGCAGACGAGATTTACCAACTTGAAGCAAGGAGGCAGAACGGTCGACGGTTATGCTTCTGAGTTTTCTAGACTCAGTAGGTTTGCCCCCACCTTGGTCGCGATCGAGTTTGATAGGGACCAGCGGTTCCAGCAGGGACTGCATTTGGAGATCTTGTTGGCAGTTGAGCAGTTCGAGCACCAGACGTTCGATGCAGTATTGAGAGCAGCTAGGAGGCATGAGTACACCTCCCAGAGGATCGTGGATAGGACCGGAGGTAGGAAGCGATCCCACAATCAGATACACCAATCATCAGCTCCAGCCCCAGCTAGAGGTTTGACCATTGGAACTCGAGGCAGGCGGCCTCAGTAACGTCGGTTCAGCATTCAACCCTGATGTACCCGCAGCAGCAGAAGCAGAAGCAGACTTCCGCAATGGGATATTCTCATTACGGGAAGCCAGGACATGGTGGCAGATTGTTGTAGGGTACAGGGATTGTGCCTGGCTTATGGAGCGCAGATCACAAGATAGAGCCTGTCCGAATAGGGGTAGTTCGTCCTCTCCAACCTAACCAGTCCGTCGATTAGGGGACCAGCACCTATGCAGCAGCAGTAGCAGTACCCGAGGCCATTGTTGCCTCAGGCCCAGCATTTCATCAGCAGAACCACATCAGTATACCCAAGCCCAAGTGCAGAACAGGCAGAAAGGTTTCCAGCAGAGGGGTCCCACAGCCAGAGGACAAGGTCAGGCAATGATGATGACTATGGAAGAAGAAGTTGCACCAGGTAAGGTAGTGGCAGGTACTATTCTCGTCAACTCCTCTCCAGCATTGGTATTATTTGATTCTGGTGCATCGTATTCATTCATGTCTGTACGATTCGCGACACGGATAGGATTGGAGCCCGAGTGATTATCAGTGAGGCTCAATATACTTACTGGTAATGGTCTTATGGGAGTAGATTGAGTGTTTTCCTCGTGTCGGATTGTAGTTAGCGGTAGAGAGTTCCCCGCTAGATTTATAGAATTCCCTATGGCAGACTATGATGTAGTCTTAGGCATAGATTGGTTGAGGAACCAGTATGCTACGATAGACTGCCATGTTGGCAGGGTTGTCTTTAGTATTCCAGGCAAGCCAGAGTTTTCATTTTCCAGAGGCGCAGTGGAACCATCTTCCCAGTATTGCGAATGGCAGTAGCAGCGGTACAGTTACCCCGGATAGTTGAAGAGTTTCCAGATGTCTTCCCAGAGGAACTTCCAGGGATGCCGCTAGAACGGGAGATTGAGTTCGCAATAGACTTGATCCCCGGGACAACACCAGTATCATAGCAAGTCTACAGGATGGTTCAAAGTTAGAAATTTTGTACAAGATGATTGAAGAACTCAGGACCAAGGCATTCATTCGTGCAAGTGGATCGCCTTGGGGAGCCCCGATGCTTCTTTTGAAAAAGAAGGATGGTACGTCCAGGTTATGTGTAGATTATCGTACCTTGAACTCAGTGACAATCAAGAACAGATACCCTCTCCCGAGGATAGATGACTTGTTTGATCAACTCAAGGGGCTTCAGTGTTTTCGAAGATAGACTTGCGGTTAGGATACCACCAGATCAGATTCAGAGAGCAGGACATCCCGAAGACAGCGTTTAGATCGAGGTATGGGCATTGGGAGTTCCTTGTTATGCCCTTTGGAGCGACCAATGTGCCGGCCGTATTATTTGACCTCATGAATCGCATTTTTATGCCTTACTTGGATCAGTTCGTGATCGTGTTCCTAGATGATATCCTGGTCTACAGTAAGAGCAAGTAGAGCATGAGCAGCATCTCAGAATCATCCTTCAGATGCTTAGAAAGCATAGTTGTACGCCAAGTTCAGTAAATAAGTTCTGGCTCGATCGCATTTCGTACTTGGGTCACATCATTACTCGAGGAGGAGTAGAAGTGGATCCCCAGAAGATTGTGGCTATCGAGTCATGGCCAGTACCTAGTTCAGTGGCAGAGGTTCGCAGCTTCTTTAGATTGGCCGGCTACTACCGGCGATTCGTTTCAGATTTTGCAAGGATTTCGGCACCGATGACCCAGTTGACCCGCAAGGATGTGCAGTTTGCTTGGACAGCAGAGTGTCAGGAATCATTTGAGAAGTTGAAGCGAGGTTTGATAATGGCTCCCATTCTCACACTTCCAGATGGGACCGGAGGATTCACAGTTTATTACGACGCTTCAGGCAGAGGATTGGGGTGTGTCTTGATGCAACATGGAAAGGTAATAGCTTATGCGTCACGTCAACTCCGTGATCATGAGAAGAGTTACCCGACCCACGACTTGGAATTGGCAGCGTGGTGTTTGCACTGAAGCTTTGGCGACTATCTGTACGGAGATAGAGTGGAGATATTCTGATCACAAGAGCCTGAAGTACGTTTTCATCCAGAAGGACATTAATATGCGGCAGAGAAGATGGCTCGAGCTACTGGTGGACTAGATGTGGATTTGCAGTATCACCCAGGGAAGGCCAACGTTGTAGCAGATGCGTTGAGCAGGAGATCCGTAGTTTATTTCTAACGGCGCAACCAGAATTATTGGCAGATCTTCAGAAGATGGGAATCGAAGTGGTTCTTCCTACCAACGTGGCATTGATGGCCAGTCTACAGGTTCAATCTAGCATAGTTGAGAGGATTCGGATGGTGCAATCTACAGATTCAAGATTCAGCGGCTCAGAGCAGAGTGTGAGGCAGGAAAAAGGCCAGAGTTGTGCATTCATGAAGATAGTACACTTCGGCACGGCACTCGTCTTTGTGTACCCAGTGGAGATATCAGACAGAGGTCATGGCAGAAGCTCACAGTTCATAGTATTCTATTCATCCCGGTGGCACGAAGATGTACCGAGATATTTGTCAGCACTTCTGGTAGAATGGCATGAAGAGGGAGATAGCCCGGTTTGCCTCTCGGTGTTTGGTTTGCCAGCAGGTTAAAGCTGAATATCAGAGGCCCGTTGGACTTCTTCACCCCTTGCCGATTTCGGAATGGAAGTGGAAGCATGTGACCATAGATTTTGTGACTGGATTGCCTAGATCCCCAGCTGGTCGAGATGCGATTTGGGTTATGGTTGACAGGCTCACGAAGGTGGCTCATTTTCTCCCATTCAGAGTTGGTCAGTCTACGGCCCAGTTGGCAGAGATGTACCTCAGACAGATTGTCAGGCTTCACGGTGTGACCGTCAGTATCACCTCGGACCGAGATTCAAGGTTTATGTCACACTTTTGGCGTAGCTTGCAAGAGAGTTTGGGAACTCACCTTCAGTTTAGCTCAGCTTATCACCCGCAGACAGACGCCAGTCGGAACGCACAATCCAGACTCTCGAAGATATGTTGAGATCTTGTACCCTTGACTTCGGTAGTTCATAGGAGGATCACTGTACCTGGTGGAATTCTCGTACAATAATAGTTTCCAGGCCAGTATTCGATGGCCCCATTCGAGGCACTGTATGGCAGGAAGTGCAGATCCGCTAGCATGGAACAACATCGGAGAGAGGCAGATGCTCGGTCCAGAAATGATCGTCCAGACAGTTGAAGTGGTCTGAGGGAACAGAGATCGTCTTCGAGTGGCCCAAGATCGCCAGCGGCATTGGGCCGATGCCATCGACGTCCCTTAGAGTTTGCTATCGACGACCATGTATTCCTTAGGATCTCACCTAACCGCGGCGTCATTCGCTTTGGCGTACGGGGAAAGCTTAGTCCTAGGTATATAGGGCCGTTCGATATCCTGGAACGAGTAGGAGATGTATCCTATCGTCTCGCTCTTCCGCCGTCGCTAAGTGAGGTGCATGATGTATTCCATGTGTCCCAATTACGACGGTATATCCCGGACCCGAGTCATATCCTGGACCATTCGGAATTGGTTGTTGGTACCAACCTTTATATGAGGAGAGGCCCGTGTCTATATTGGACCGGAGAGAAAAGATACTCAAGAACAAGACTATTAGCTTAGTCCGTGTTGCTTGGGGTCATCACTCTCTAGGTGAGTCAACGTGGGAGCATGAGGATGACATCCGATCGCGATATCCCGACTTGTTTGACTCATAAGGTATAATGTCTTCCTTATGTTTTATGCGTTCCATCCCTTGCTTGCTTGTATGATTGTTTGATTGTTTGCTTAGTGTAGCTTAATTGTGGATAGCATAGCTGGATCTTACATCTCTAAGCATCTTGATTTAAATTCCAGGGACGGAATTCTTTTAAGGTGGGTAGAGTTGTAACGTCCGTATTTCGGAATACGTATTTTAATTAGGCATATATGTATTTTGGATCTGTATTTTATTTTCTCAGATTATGGCCTGTAATTGTGTTTTGGCTTAACTTGCGGATTTTGGTTTTCTCGCAAAATGGGTTTTGAACCTGGCTTGGTTTTATTTTATGGAGAAGGAGTTGGTTTGGTTGGTTTGGTTTGCATTAGACTACCTTAGCTAACCTCCACCCTCAACACAACATACCCTCCCTCATTAAAACCCCACCTAACTTTCTCTCCTCATAACTTCCATTAATTTCTTCATCTTCTTCTTTCCTCCACACAACACCAACACCATAGGCAAGTGCACCTTGCCACCATATAAGGACCCAATTTTATTTGTCCATTAGCTAGATTAGGCCATGGAGAATAACATTAAAACTTGGCATTTTGTGATTTGGAGCTTCTATTTTTCTAGATCTAAGTTTTAACCATTTTCGGTTTTTCTTGGTTTTGATCTATTAAACTTAGATTTTTTCCTTGTTTTGAGGCTTCCATGTGGAAGAGAATTCAATTTTACACAAGTTAGAACTTTGAAAATCCAAATTGGGTTTTGTTTTGGCCTAG
>JANAVB010038374.1:0-64074 GCA_029216955.1 Iris pallida | reverse complement strand
GAGAGGTCTTTTCCTTCAATAATTGTTGTAGCCTTCGGAATCCAGTTCTTCGTGAGAGCTCGTTGAAGTTTGCGAATCTTCTCATGGTTACTGTACTCCTTGCCTAATAATAATAGAGGATTTATAATATCCAGGAATCTCGTAATCATCTGAGTGACAGATTCGTTTGGCTTCATCTTGAATGCCTCATACTCCTGAGTAAGTTTGCTGATCTTTGACTCCTTGACTTGTGTCGTGCCTTCGTGGGTTACTTCATGAAGTTTTCACATTTCACTTGATGTTGTGCAAGTAGACACCCTCTTAAATTCAGTCTTGTCTAAAGCAAAAACAAAACATTAAATCACGTGCGTCAAGACTGGCATGTTTCTTTTCAGCTTCAGTATACTTGTCATGGGATTTCTCAACCAATTCCCCTTCAACAAGAATACGAACAGGCTTTCTATAGCCATAAAAAATAATAGACCATAAGTCAAAGTCTAGAGATTTCAAGAAGAAACTCATCCGTGTTTTCCAGTAAGTATAATTTGTACCGTCAAACAATGGAGACCTGTTTGTGGCTTGGCCTTCACTTGTGAATTTTACAGTTGCTATGTATAATATTATGATCTATATAACAGCTAAAATAATACAAAATAAAATAGCAGTGTTACCTCGCTTTACCTGTATAATCCGTTCTGATACCAATTGTAGGAACGAATTGTAAAATGTAATACTCTAGAGGGGGGATGAATAGAATAGGCAGCGGAATTTAGCTAATTAAAAAGTTAGCAACAAGATCACAAAGAATGTATATATCACAAATAAATAAATGTAAAGGCAGAGATCAAAAAGCAAATGCAAAGACGGTGAAGTATACTGGTTTCCCTCTTGTGAGGACTATTCCAGTCGAAGAACTCTAGCTTCCAGTTGAATCCACTATTGGAAAATATCGCAAGTTTTCATACGAAGTCGTTGTAACTTCTACAACACGAGCTTTGATACGAAGTACTCGACCAACTTCAGTTGTGAAGTGTCTTTCGTTAATAAAGTCTCTGATTACAATCACTCTGAAGCTTCTAGACCGTACCGCACTGGCAAATCGACTAGAGGATTGTAACTGGTTTAGGATTTGAAAAAGAAAGCTTTAGAGCACTTTGGAAGACGTTTAAGCTTAGGAGAGAAGAGATGAGAAAGTGAATGAGTGAGTTGAAATGATTGAAATCCTTCTCTATTTATAGGGTTTTCAAAGTCAGAACTATGACAGAATTCGGGCAGAATTCGGACAGAACTCTTTGAGAGAATCTTAGCAAATAGCTGTTGTATCCGTAACTGCAGAAAGACCAAGTTCAAAGTCCAACGTACACTAGGCTTATTCTGGCCGAAATTCTGGCCAAATTCTTCTAGGGTTATTTTGAATTTTTGGTCATTTGAAAAAGCAGATTTTGATTTTGGCTTTTTGAAAAGTTTAAGCAGTTAGGAGCTTTTGTAAAAAATGTTGTTTTTCAAAACATAGGATATTTTTGAAAATCATTTTTGGGGTAGCCTATTTACCAGTACGACTCGGTGTACAAAGTATTCCTAGACTCAATAAATATGAAAATTATATTGCGTACAGACTCATACGACAAAATCTGCTTTGATCTTAAACAAATAGGTAGCAGTTCTTTAGCAGTTGTCCAAGTTTTCCAAATTGTCCAAGTAGACCTTATATCGAGACAGAGTTGACCAATTATTAAAATTAGGTTCTACCATGACCAATAGGCCAACAGTATATTGGTCGAAAAGGGCTAGGGTTGTTTCTAGATAATAGGGGGAAGATAGAGGAACACGGAAGTAGATTTCAGTATGTTCAGAGGGGATCAGGAAATCCTCAGATACGACTGTGCACAATAAAAAAAAGGTTGGATACAATGGTCAAAGAATCAGGGTTTGAGTAAAGAAAACATAATATCTATTAGTGTTGCTATTATATATGGAGAGAATGGCGGTTTTGGGTAGGTTAGGGATTCCTGATACGATCGGGATTTGAATCCAAGGATCCCCATTCCTTCCCGCTCGAATCCAACAGTTAATATTAGGTGAGGAAGAGACAGTGGGTCTAGGTTTCCACCCAAAAATGTGAAAAATAGATGGCTAAGATCCCATATCGCTTGGGACCAACGACAAGGATGGATGGCCTAAGGTAATGGGTCGGGTCCTCGGTTCGGGTCTAATAGGTTTAATCTAAGGTCCTGATTTAACCTTTAAGAAATGAACGTCGCTAATTCATAACTTAAATAATTGGGTTGCGTTTGGGTTAGAGTGAATGGGTTTGATCTTTCAGTTGAGCTTTGATTTCAACCAAACATATGGCTTCCAATTTATAACTTATAGTTGGGTTGGTTTGCAGGTCTGGTGGTATTGGATTAATCCTGATCTACCTATTTTATTTATATAACAATTATAATTTATTAATAAATAGGTTATATGTTTATAGAAAATAAAAAATTAATTAATTAAATGCAAAACTAGTATCTAGGGCTATATAAATACCTAAACCATAGGATAAAATCCCCAAAAATTCTAGAATACTTTTAGAATATTAGGAGTATGTGGATCTAGTTTTACTTGATTCTATGATTAGGTGTGGTCACAATAAATCCCCGAAGCTGATTAAAAATTACTTTTATTAGGAAATAAATAGTTATAAATTCTAAAAAAAATCCTATGGTTACCAAAATAAATCCCTAACATCCTAAAATTGTTCCTAAGTTAAATTAGGGTTATAAACACTAGTTGCAAACTTCTTGTAGGGTATATGGCCTTATTGGTTAGGTTTAACGATCAGAACATTTAGTGAATGCTGTCTAAATACGTTCAAATTCTTCTATCTTATGCAATACTCTATTAAGGTATTTAAACTTAAATTTTGGGAGTAGGATGTTACAATTTATCCATTTTCAAAGATTTTTTTCCCTGAAATTATGAAAGCACTTAATATCTGAAATTCTTTTCCTACCTTGAATGCTTGAATCCTTTTTCTTGAGTTATTCATCTATTCTATGCATGACCTTAATCCTTAATGGTTATCTATCAAGATCCTTGCTTCTCCATCCAAAATTTCTGTTGACTTTAGTAGGCCATCATCATTTGAAAGCTTCTAATTGAAAACTATATATGCATCACTTAATATTGGTGTAGAGCTTTTTTGTGTTTATTCATCAACTTCTATCGAAATTCAAATCCTCAAATCGAAGCTCTTGATTCAATTTTTTTCCTTCTCAAATGTATATATACGTTGTTATATTTTTGTTTTCTTGCTTACTAAGGGATATGTTTTTCAAGCTTATGGCGTAAGTTCATCGGATGTCCCTCGACTTTTTACCACTCTATATCCTCCTCTAAACCCTCTTATTATTAATTTACATATCAAAATATCCTCTAAACCATTTGTTATTCCTCGAAATACGTATATTCTATCCATACTTATTCACCAACCTTTAATAAAACTTGATTATATAAACCTCAACTGTAAGATACAATCATATATTCTACAGGCTTGACATTAACTATCACCTTGAACTATATTATGTTCAATGTCATTCCCATTTATTCTAAATCAATGGTTCCTTTTATTTATGATGCTCAAAACTTCTTTCATTAACAATGAAAAATATCGATCCCTAATCTTAACTGCTATATTTACCCTCGAAGATGTGGATATGATTTACCAATACTTAGTTATTAAATCTCTAAAAAGCTTAGTCCTAAAGATGCAATTACAAAACTCTCTTATCAATCAAATATACAGTTACAACAGTTACCATTTTATTATCCTATTCTAATGTTATTAGATTTTTACTTTTTCCAATGAAATCACCCCAGTCAACTATCACTAAGCCTTTGCAACAAAACTCTAGAGTGGTTATAACTACCCTAGAAGCTTAGCCCGTATAAACTCTAAGGAAACCATATTATTTAACTCATATAAACTCTTAAGAAACTGTACTATTGACTATCCCAACACCACAAACATGCAAGCAATTATATTATTCAACTTAGATTTTTCCTCTTTTATTTATTTACCGATTTATTTGCTTTGATTCAAGTTACCTATTTCAATACAAGCCTTAAAAGGTTGAATCAGTTAAAATATCTTAGAATATGGGAGTTAATATTCCAATCAATATAGAAGTTTTCCATGCTCAATGTTTTAACCTACAACACAAGTACTTCTTAATAAAACATTACTATATCCATTATTCTATTCACGAAATCCTCATATGTCGATCCTTATCTCAAAACTTCTATCCTTCATTATACAGTTATTCGGTAGATTGCTAGGTCCTCTAACTTTTAGCATTAATCTTATGCAGCCACATCCACACAATATATTTCTTTCAAGCATTTATTCTTCTCAAATTTTTAGGATACATCAACTCTTTCACCATGTCATTACGATATCGCATAACCATTAATCTTCAATAAAAAGACATATTATACAAACCTTTCATCAATGAATAATGCATTATTCTCATAATAAAATATTCATCCGAGATCTTTCTTTAATGATAAATTAATAAATTAACTGATTGTAGAAGCATGGAAAAAATTAAGTCATGCGCCTCAGGGTACATGCGCATGATAATCAATGTGCGTACTAAACCATACGCATACTAAACCATGAGCTCAGAAGAAGCCAGCCTTCATTGCACTAGAACCCTATTCGCCTAAGACATCCAATCGTTACTTCAGCATTTATTGGAGCACTGACAACTGTGTCCGATGTCAGCTATCATTTGGAAAGTGGTGCAACATGTGCCTCAAAACAAGCACACTCGACAGCTACACGACAAACAAAGCGTCATCATTTTCTACTTCATATGCTTGCGCTGCCATGTGCCATTATTGCCATGCGCATTGAAGACACCTCAGATAAAAAAAATGCTTCAAAGTTTGAGCTGACGACAGACGTTAGAACTTACGTCATAGCAATTATGATTGCTTTTTGACGGTTACAACTATGCCATCCCATGTGGCAGACAAAGGATGAATCCTCGCATGTGCCTCAGAAGCCATGTGGCTAAACTTGACACTCACCCCAGAAGCCATGCGCCAAGTCCTTCCATGCATTGACTCCTTCGTGCGCATCAGAATCTTTTTGTAAAACTGACACAAGATCTTCCAGCAACGGACACGCACCACATGTCTCTGACTTGGTCATGCCTATGACGGGTGTCAACAACTCAAGGTCTAAGCAACCGCCATATCCTAACCATGATCACATGGCAGTTAGCTCGTGATATGTGCACGGTTGTAACCGAATAGATTTCATAACTTCATGCACGCAGCGCTCCTGCTCACATTAATCCATGCGCATCGTTTATGTGCGCATGGATAGATTTTTCTAGATTACTACAAATAGGAGGAGACTTCCTTCACCCCATACACAGAGAGTTTTTGCATAAAATTGAGAGAGCCAAATTGTCGTTCTTTATACTGTTGAGCAAAGACTTGTAATCCTCTTTTACCTCATAAGATCGTCAATGGAGTAAATGAATCAGCTGTAGTGTTCGATCTCCATCGTCACACTTCCCTAGAATCAAGATTGTACATAGAATTCCTGTTTATGAATTCTTGTGTACTTTTTCTCATTTGATCAAATACAAAGGTTCATTCAACTTTTTGTTCACGTCAAACACTCATTCGTATATATTTCAAAAATTAACAACTACTAATGCTACTCCTAAAAATTACCTACCATTCCTCAAATATTTATTTCTCCTAGTCATTCATTTTCATTTATTATTTCTTCAAACTTCTGTGGTCTCCAAATCTAGATTACCAATAAATTCCTCTAACCATAACCTAATATTTAGCCCCAAACATATTTCTCACCAATCACCTAAAAACTGCAAAATTAATATACAACTTTCTAGCCTCAATCGTCTAAGTTACCAATCTACTATTAGCCATGCATAACTACTCTTAATATCTTCCGTTCGTAACATTTATCTTCCTTAGAATTTCTTAGGTAGTGGTTCATCTTATGCATCACAATTTCTATATAAGTCACCTATTTGATTACTCGAGGTTTTTGAGTCTAACTACCCACAATTATCTTGACGAGCTTAGGTGCAACTAAGGGCAATAAGAACTTACCTTAACCTAGTACTAACTATAGGCATATTCCCAACTATCACTACAAGAAAAGTGGCTTTTCTTGAACTTGACGGTCGTGAAAAACTATCAATGAAATGGGTATTCTTGACGGTTTTAGATATACGTTAAGACAGAACATATTTTATGTTAATTTAGCAAATTTTTACCATAATAGTTGATAGTTTAGAGGATCCGTCAAGAAACACAAATTTTTTTATTAACGGATTAGTGATAACCGTCAATTAATGTTTGTACAAAAAAATGGCGCTATTTTTTGGGGTGTTATTATAGTAATTTTTTCAAACTTTTTATATTTATTGACAATTGTGGTTCTTTTTATGGAGAGAAGCAGTAAAGTTTCTCCCGATCTTGAAAAAACCCTCTCTCTGAAACAACTCATTCTCTCCTTTCCTCTCTCCATTTGTCCTCCTCTTCGAGTCCTTTCCTCTCTTCCTCAATCAATTTCTCTTCCTCCTCCTCCTCTTTGCATCCTTTTCTCTCTTCTTGTCTCTATTTCTCCTTCTCCTCTACTTCGAGCCCTACTGTCCCAATCTCGATCATCGAAAAAGTGGAGCACGCCATCGTACCATCTCTTGGCATCCTCCCCTTTCCAAGAAGGTGCGACCTCAGAAAGAAGAAGAGGTGCGGTGGCAAGAAGAAGAGGCACGACGACGTACTCCGCTTCTTTGACGTTGCGATTGACGTCGTTTTGGACGAGGAGGAGGATTTTGATGATGATGACGTCGACCTCGAGGACAGGAGGTACCTAGGTACTGCAACAGTAAGCCTCCCTCCATAACTTTAGGGTTTTGATTCATATCAAGGATCTAGGGTTTTGTGCATTTTGTTGGTCGGTGAAAATTAAGGGGTTTGTTAGGGTTTCTTTCTCTTTTGGGGTTATGTCTATGATATAGGTGAAAAAAGTTTTCCTCCTTTGATTTCTAAAAATTTATAAAATTTTTTATTTAGGGCTTTGAAGTTGGTTCCATTTCCTGATTTTAGAAAATTTGTAGAATTTGTCAATTTAGTGCTTTGAAGTTGGTTCCATTTTACGGGAGGTCTAAAATTTGTCATTTTAGACCTCCCGACGGCTCTACAACAAGTTCTTCAACGATGTCAAGAAGGGAAAGGTCGATGCATCCACTTCAGCAAGGACGACAGCATCCCCAATGACCCTGCCGAGCAATGACAAGCAGCGGTTCCTTCTATATATAGTCGTCCGCCATGCCACAATAGATACTAGATAGTCAATTTTTGTGTTTAGTTTGCATTTTCTAAGTCAATATTGACCTTGTTTTGCTTAAATTCTTTGTTTGGAAAATTTAAGGTTTTTTATGTGTATGTACTGATGTCGACGATCGAAATCTTTGCATAATGGACGGTTTAGTATTCTTCTGATCATTTTTTGTTTGATAGATCCTTTGTTTTGAAAGACAATAGAGGATTTCATGCTCCGATGCAGGAGAATGTGCTCGATGCCCTAATCGCCTTCTTGAAGCCTGTAGATGCTAATGCCTTAAGGTATAGCTCCTCCTCCTTCTTTCTTTTTTCCTTTTAATTTTACCTATTATGTGTTATGTTATATTATTTTTGCCAAAGAAATTGTTCTATAAGAAACATGTCATCTATAATCATTTTTAGTGAGCTTAATAATCCATTACTTTCTTTAAGGTGCATTGGTTGTCCATTTGTTGCACTTGAATAGCATTTTGATCTTCGTGTGAAACAAAATATTATATTAGAACTAAAAACAGTTTCTTGATGGTTGCATTCTAGATGTTTGTTAAAATGTGCAAAGTAAATGTCAGCTAACCGAACTGCAGTGTAGCTTGCCTTTCTTTACGTTTGCTTAATTTGATAACAAAAAGGATCGGTCATTGATCTCAAGATTTTGGTGGTCCATTTAGGTCTGGGCATACAGGTCCGTGACCCACGGTTCTGACCCGGTCTGAAACATATATTGTCCAAATTAACAAGTCGGTTCCTAACATTTCATATTTTAATGGGTCGGGACGGGACAAGGCATGAAAAATAAACGGGCAGGGCAGGTTGTACTTCCACAATAAACAGGGCCCCACCCCGGCCCGTTTATATTGAAAAATCAATTTTTTATTTAAAATTCCAGTTCTGTAAGTTCAATTTTGGTATTTTAATCTCAGTTGTAACAATGTTGTTAATACTCCATGGGATTATTTGGACTTTAGTAGATCAGACATTTGATCTTCTACAATATGATTAGGAATGTAGCATGTTGACACAACTTACACTGCTAACTAGAGGCTTCAATTTTATGGTATGTTGACGATCTTGGTTAGTGTAAGTTTTCTGGCCTAGATAACATGTTTGTCGTTAGCATAAAAAATTGTATGTCTAAAAATGTACCCTGCCTATTTTTAATAGGACAAGAACATTCAGCATGTTGAAGATGAATTTATTGTTCAATTATAGCTAGTAGGACTGGGATGGCTAATGTGGAGTTGCACACATTATCATTGGGTGAGGTCCAAATTATTTTTTTTCTCATATGTCAAGGATTCAAGGTTTTTTGCTGTTACTAGAAGTAGGTTGCTCACTACATTTTCTTTCCAGTATACTTCGATTTATTTTGTGGTTCAAACTTATGATATAAGCAAACTTTCATAAACACACACACACACATATATTTTTATTTTATTATATATATATATATATATATATATATATATATATATATATATATATATATATATATATATATATATATATTATATATATATATATATATATATATATATAAACACACACACACACACATATATTTTTATTTTATTTTATTTATATATATATATATATATATAATATATATAAAAAAAAATATATATATATAAATATATATAAATATATATATATATATATATATATATATATATATATATATAAATATATATATATATATAAAAATATATATATATATATAAAATATATATATATATATATATATATATATATATATATATATATATATATATATATAAAAATATATATATATATATATATATATATATATATATATATATATATATATAAATATATATATATATATATATATATATATATATATATATATATATATATATATATATATATATCGTCTAAAAAAAATATGTATATATCGTCTAACTAAGCCATTGTCAAGTATTATTAGCGAACTGTTAAAGTGGTTTTGTAAGAAATACATTGCCCTAAACTAGAAATTCCTATAACATAGTATATAGAATGTTATCTTATCACTAAAGTTAGATATTTGAAGGTTTCCATTAAATGCTTTCCTGTATTTTTTTCTAAGAAAATGCAATTCTTTGACAGTGATAATATATTATTTGATAAGTGACAGATACCATAGCCAGCATGCACTTGTTTCTCTCTTCTTTTCTTGTATTGAATTGTCATCTAGGGTTCCAGTGCTACCAGGAGTAGTAGAAGAGGGGTCCAGGAGGGGCCATGATCTCCCACCCCATGCTTAACTTAAATTTAGTTTTGCTTTCTATATGTATATAAACTATTATATTAAGGAGGGGTTGGGCCATGCCTCATAATCTTAGTTTGATCAACAATTTTAATCAAATAGAAACTTTATACACTATAAATTAACCTCAAAAAATTGTTCATTGGAAGCTGTTGTCCCATTCCATGGTCACACCTAATTTTAATAATCGACACTAACTTAAGTCAATACACAAAATATACGAATTGCTGCTAATCATTTCAGGTCTAGTGAAATCAATATCAATAAGCGTACTACTACAATAGCAAGCATGTGAATCATCATTTTGAAGCTCAATTCTCATTGGAATTAGTTCGAGTTATTTTACAATTTATTATGTATTTCATCTATATTGAGTCTAAGATATAAATTGTAAGATCGACTGGATACTACATGCTTAGGTTAATCATAGTCCACTCTCCTATACAGCCTACCGATCCAAAGTCCACTTACCAAAAATATCATTCACATTGTGCAACAAAATTTGACAAATATTTTACATTTTTACTGAGCCAGAACTCAGGCTAAGTTTGGTCCAAACTCTGACCGAGTTCGGTCAGTTTAAATTTAAATATTTGTTGCCTCCAAATCTGCATGTAACGTGAATTTGTGAAATATTTACATCAGAACTCTGCCCGAATTCTGTCCGATTTCGGTCCTTAAAAACACCTATAAATAGAAGAGAATTTCTTATTTCAAATCACTCAATCAATTCATCTTCTCTTCTCTCTTCAATAAGTGTTTTTATTTGATCTAAAGCTTTCATATTTTACCTACACATCTCTCAGCCAAAAGCCAGTAATATCTATTTGATCCAGAGTCTTTTGGTTCTCAAGAGTTGTAAAGAGGTTGTTCAAAGTTCAGAAACTATCTCTGTTTCCGGAACCGGTCGTGCACTCGTCGCCAAGCACGGTGTTGTGAAGTCGGTCGTGCACTTGTCACCAAGTACGGTGTTGTAAGGGACTACAATCTGTCAATTAGCTTATGCCTTAGTGGATTAACATCGAGCAAGAGTACTCGAGACTGGATTAGTCCTCTCAGAGGAATACCAATATACATCGCTATGTCACTGAGTTTGATCTCTCTATCTCTTGTTATATCTATTTACTGTCATTCACTGCCATAGTTATCTGTTTTTAAATTTTAAATTGGTGATTATTTTCTGCTGTACTCGTACTCACTCTATTCACCCCCTCTAGAGGTGCTCAACGGTCCTACAATTTGTATCAGAGCAGGTTATATTCTAAATATAACAAACCTCAGAGAGTATATATGGCAGCCGTGAAATCAATATTCAACAGTGAAGGGCAATCCACAAATAGACCCCCACTATTTGATGGTACAAACTATACTTACTGGAAAACACGAATGAAATTTTTTTTAAAGTCTCTTGACTTTGATCTTTGGTCTATAGTAGTTGACGGTTATAAGAAACTGGAACCTCTAGTAGTTGATGGCATGCTTATAGACAAGCCTCATGACAAATATACAGAGGCTGAAAAAGCAAAGGCTAGTCCAGATGCTCGTGCCATCAACGCACTGTTCTGTGCAATTGACAAAACAAAGTTCAATAGAGTTTTAACCTGTAAGACGTCTCATGAGATTTGGAAACTTCTTGAAGTAACTCATGAAGGTACTTCCCAAGTAAAGGAATCCAAAATTAGTAGACTAATACAGGAATATGAATCTTTTAAAATGAAGTCCGGTGAGTCAATTACACAGATGCTCACTCATTTCCTTGATATTACTAATCCTTTGCAATCTCTTGGTAAGGATTACAGTAATCACGAGAAGATCAAAAAAGTGCTACGGGCTCCATCCAAAAACTGGAACCCAAAGGCAACAACAATCATTGAAGAAAACGATCTCACCACCATGTCTCTGAAAACACTTATGGGCAAGCTGATGACCCATGACCTTGATTTGCAAGAGTTTGAAGAAGCTACCCCAAAGGAAAAATCTATTACCTTTAAAGCTCAAGCTAGAAAGTCAACATGCAATGATTCTGAGGAAGAATCATCAAGTGGTGATGAACAAGCCCTACTAGTGAAGAACTTCAGAAAATTCTTAATGTTTGAGAAATCAAGCAGAATAAAGAAGAAACAATATACTTTGGATGCAAGAAATCAGGGCATATGAAGAAGGACTATCCAACTTCAAAGAAAAGTAGTCCATACGATAGATGAAGATCAAGCAGAAAAGCAACAACTGGTCGAAAGTATGCAAATACAAGTATCAGGTATGAAAGCGATGCCAGTGATACAGAGGAAGAAGACAGACCTTGCAGAAATGCCAATGTCTGTCTTATGGCTTTTGATAAGGTATCCTCAAATCCTTTGTATGGCAATTTTACTTTCGATGAATTAGAAAATGCCTTCAACGAACTACTTGAAGAACACAGAAATGTGCTTGACAAGTATAAGCAATCTTGAAAAGAGGTTAAGGCATGCACAACCGAAGTAGCTAGACTATCTAGTCTTATTGAAGACATTAAAGAGACGTCTACTACCGGTAACACGGAAGAGATAGCCAAGCTTAAAGTAGACTATCATGAGGCTATCCTCAAAATTGAAAAGAAAAAAAGAGACTATGTCAAAATACACGAGTTATATGACATAGAGAAGAAAAAGCACTTAGTTACAGAACAAAGACTCATAGATATGACTCTAAATATGAAGAGTCTTATGCGGTTTCTAAAAAGTTAGAAATCAAGTTAGGCAAACAGGCAATACCTATGACACATCCTAAGTTTAGTCCTAATGCAAAGCATACACCTAAGAGGACTAAAACACAGAAAGCACGTAAGAAACACGAATATCACCATGCTTTCACTTATAGGTTTTCAAAGAAACCACATATGCATGTCAACACAAATTCTACCAACACGTTTTTAAAACTTACTTGCACATACTGTGGTACTCATGGACACATATCACAGTATTATTTAGTAAAAAAACTTGTTAAGAATCGCACATTATTTTGGAGACCTAAGACTAATCAATATGGACCCTTCAGTAAATGGGTACCAAAGGATTCATCTACTTATTTTGTAGGTGGACCCTCAACCCTCTCATGCTAAAAGTAAGTGGATCCTCAGTAGCGAATGTTCGCAGCACATGACTAGTGATGCATCTTTGTTCACCATGCTAACGATGAAGAATGAAGGATATATCTCCTTCAGAAACAACCTGAGAGGTAATATTATTGGAAATGGCACTGTTGGTATATCTCCTTATCCTGTAATAAAAGATGTTTGTCTAGTTACAAAATTAAAATATAACCTATTAAGCATAAGTTACTTGGCTGATAATGGTTATGGTATCAACTTTGTAAAAGATAAATGTACCATATATGATATGTCATCTGGTAATCCCGTATATGAAGGGATTAGAGAAGATAATATTTATGTTTTCTTTCAGGAGAATACTAACAATACAGGAAGATGCCTAGTAGCTAACCTAGATGAAAGCTGGCTATGGCATATGAGACTAGGACATGCTAATATGGACACTATCTCACGACTGAGCACTAAGAAGCTGGTAAAAGGACTCCCTGAGATACCGTTCAAGTGAGATATAGTATGTGCTGACTGTGAAAAGAATAAAGCACATAGGTCTACATTTAAATCCATCAACGCTGTAAGTACTTCTAGACCTTTGCAGTTGATACATATGGATTTATTTGGTCCTAGTAGAGTCGCTAGTCTTGGCAGTAAGCTGTACGCATTTGTTATTGTTGATGATTTCTCTCGTTTTACTTGGATTTACTTTTTATCAAACAAAAGTGATGCTATTTTTGAATTTTAATTATTTTGTAAAAAGGTACAAAATGAAAAAGGCTTCATGATTACTCGTATCCGAAGTGATCATGGTAGCAAATTCATAAATACTGATTTTAAAAAGTTTTATGATGATAGTGGATATTACCACAAATTTTCCTATCCTAGAACTCCTCAACAGAATGGTGTTGTGGAGCGGAAGAACCGTACTCTAAGTGAGATAGCTAGAGTCATGCTGAATCAGCATAATCTTACTAAATATTTTTGGGCAGAAGCTGTTAGTACAGCCTTTCATGTTTTAAATAGGGTGTTAATTCGACCCATCTCGAAGAAAATACCTTATGAACTTTGGTTCGGAAGGATTCCAAACATTTTTTATTTTAAAGTTTTTGGATGTCATTGTTTTATCCTGAACACCAAGGACAACTTGGAAAATTTTGACTCTAAAGCAGATGAAGGAATATTTCTCAGATGTGCTGCTAAGAGTAAAGAATATAGAATTTTCAATAAAAGATCTATGATTATTAAAGAATCCATTAACGTTACTTTTGATGAGCTCAATAGTCACAGATCTAGCGACAGTGATGATGAAAATGTACAAGCAAGTACTGATAAGAGTCCTGTGGAAGATCTGACTCATAGATTTGAATCATTAAAGTTCTTACCAGATCATCCAGAGACACTCATTATAGGTGACATATCAAAAGGTGTAAGTATACGCTCTTCTCTTAGAGATTTTGAAATAACAACAAATGTAGCTTTTATTTAACAAATAGAACCTAAGAATTTTGAAGATGCTTTTAATGATGAGTTTTGGATTAATGCCATGCAAGAGGAACTTAATCAATTTAAGAGAAACCAAGTTTGGAGACTCATTGCTAAACCTATTGGTCAATCGATAATTGGTGCCAAATGGGTGTTTCGAAATAAACTAAGTAAATATGGACAAGTTCTACGCAACAAAGCACGTCTAGTGGCACAAGGTTATAATCAAGAATAAGGTATTGATTATGACGAAACATATACTCCTGTTGCTAGACTAGAAGCTATCCGCATGTTTTGTGCATTTGCATGTTTTAATGATTTTAAATTATTTCAAATGGACGTGAAAAGTACATTTTAAATGAATTGTTGAAAGAAGAAGTGTTTGTGAAACAACCCCTGGTTTTGAAGATTTTTAAAAACTTGATCACGTCTTCAAACTTAAGAAAGCACTCTATGGACTCAAACAGGCACCTCGTGCTTGGTATGAACGCCTAATTGCCTTCTTACTTGATAATAGTTTTTCAAAAGGAATAGTTGATACAACTTTGTTTATCAAGTCTTTAGATGATGATATTCTTCTTGTGCAAATATATGTTAATGACATCATATTCGGATCTACTAATGAAAAACTTTGTCAAGAGTTTGCTAAGTGTATGCAGAGTAAATATGAGATGAGTATGATGGGAGAGCTGAACTTCTTCCAAGGACTCTAGATCAAACAACACTCAAAGGGAACATTCATCAATCAAGCCAAATATACGAAGGATATACTGAAAAAGTACGATTTCGAAAATGTAAAGCCAATCGAAACTCCAACGGCTACATCTACAAAGCTTGACACTGATGAAAGTGGTAAACCTGTCGACCAGCATAAGTATCGAGGTATGATTGGTAGCTTATTATATTTAACTGCTAGTCGCCCTGATATTATGTTCAGTATTTGCATTTTTGTACGATACCAGACAAACCCTAAGGTATCACACCTATGTGCCGTTAAGCGTATCTCCGATACCTTAAAGAAACTTCAACAGTCGGCTTGTGGTATCCTAAAACTAAATCCTTTGACCTGATAGGTTACTCGGATATAAATTTTGTAGGATACAAAGTAGACCGTAAAAGTACCAGTGGTACGTGTCATTTCCTAGGAAAGGCCTTAGTCTCATGGTTTAGCAAAAAAATAAAATTATGTAGCATTATCAACTACTGAGGCTGAGTATATCGTCGCAGGATGTTGATGTGCTCAAATTTTATGGATGAAGCAAACCTTAGAAGACTACAATCTGCACTATACTAAGATTCCTATTTAGTGTGATAGCACTAGCACTATTAACTTGACTAAGAACCCTATATGTCACTCATGCACAAAGCACATTGAATTTGGTCATTACTTTTTACATGATCACCAACAATACGGGGACATCTGCTTAGAATTTATTGACATAGATCATCAACTAGCAAATATTTTCACAAAACCACTGGCTGAAGACCGCTTTAACATTATGCGGCGAGAGCTCGGCATATTTAAATTTTCAGATTCATAATGTAGTATATTTATTAAATTTATTTTATAGCTCAAAACTTTGTAATTTATTAATAAAAATTATTTTAGGTACAAGTCGAAAGGGTCCTTCTGTTATACAGGTATAAATAGCCTGAAGCAACACGGTATACTAGTCTTCGGACTACCGCTAGCTGGGATCCGGCCCCTACAGCTAACCCAAAGTAATAGAAATTATTAAATGAAAGAGTGTAACAGTTATATATTCAAATTTTGAACAAATACTGTATTTATGACATTGGGAATACAAGCAGCCGAACTCGGACCGAACTCTGACCGAGTTCGGACTGAGTTCGGTCGGCGCTGTACGGATTTTGAACATCCAACCCTAGCCCTATTTAATCAACTTCTTCCCTACATTTTTCTCCACAATTCAACCGAGAAAAAACCTCCAAATCTCAAGAGAGCTCCTCCTCTTCAAGCTTTTCGGAGTCTTGTGGTCGTCATCTCCACCTTCTTCATCCTTTACTCAAGGTATTCAACTCTCTTTCTTCTTCATCCATGGCACCTAAACATCAGAAGAAAAAGATTGATACCTCTCAAGCAGGATCATCTTCCTCGGATTATGTTCCAACCAATGTCTTCAGTCTAGCCCGTCCTACTGGAACTGATGACTACGACTCTGGACTCTTTCCCGATAGGGAATTTTTTGATCTTTGGTTCGATTCTTTCTTGGGTCATAAAATTAGTGCTGGGGCACGTGTTAATTTTACTATCTTTTCTGAGTATGCCCCTACTTTCAACCGACTTGGTTTTCATGATTTTTTTGAAGTTGCTGAAAATATTTATGACAATGATGTTCGTATGTTTTACTGCAATTTGCAAGTAAAAGATAATGGCAACTTTTATTCTTATGTAGCTGGACAGGAACTAGAGTTCAATGCCACAAATATTGGTGAATATTTTTATGTTCCTGATGTAGGTGAGACATTAGTGGATATTCACCATGTCCAATTCCCTGAAGGTGTCACCCTTGATTCCTTCAAAGAATTATTGTGTCATCCTAAACCTGTTCTTAGAAGGATATATTCCAAACATCTCAATCAAAACTTCTATGAACTTTATAGGTTTATATTTACTATTCTTCTTCTAAAGAAGGGATATTCCGACGAGATTACCTTTATGGAGGTATCAACTATGTACCATATTCATTTTGGTATCCCCTTCTCTGTTCTAAAGGCTGTTATGGCATGCATGCTTAACTGCAGAAATGTGGGACGCAACCTTGTCTACCCTATGTACTTGGCTTCCATTTTCAGGATGTTTGAAATTAATTTTCAAACCTGTCCTTACAACGCCACAGCCATTGAACTCAGTAGGTCTAGGTTATATCCTACTCCTCCTCTGCCTCCTGGTGTTGAAACTGCTGAACCTGTTCACGTTGATGACCCTGAGGCTCCTTCTACTGCTGCACCAGGCCCTGCTCTGGATTTTGACCCCGATTTCTATCAACGCTTTGATGATTTCGTTGCCCTCTTAGTGCAACGATATTAAGGCTATCTTGATTCTGAGTTCTGCCATATCACCCAGGCTCAGGTATTGCAAAACAGTATTGCTGACATTCACTGGAGTCTTTCTCATGACCCCACACATCCAGTTACTATGCTTTATCACCCCAGCTTCCCTGGACCTAGGTTCGATGATGAGACGACTTTTCCTCATTTCGATCCTACTGCTGCATACTTTCCACCGGATGCTCCAGGAGGTGACGACACGCTGATGTGATGAGGACTTTAGTTAGTGGTTCTTTTGGATGTAGTTTGATAGATGATGATCTTCTGTAGTCTTCTTTTTTTTTTCTAAACTTTATAGTTAGACATTTATTAGCAGTTTGTGATGGTTGTATCTTTCATTATGTATGACATTCCGTATTTCACTTCTAGTTCTTTTTGCTATGAACTTGTTATTTGTGGCAATTTTGTTATTTGTGGTTATCTCTCTAGCATTACTTTGTCTTTTGATAAACATTGTTGGCTTCACACATTACGAGGGAGCCAAAACTATTTTTTGACATTGACAATGGAGGAGAAAGAGCAATACCAAAAATCAAATCAACAAACACCACCATTTATTCTTTTTCCGGTATTTTCTTTTCGTTCTATTTAGATATATTTTGGTATAGACTCAAGTTTATCAATTATCAGAATAGGGAAGATTGTTGGCCCATTCCATGGTCACACCCGATTTTAATAATCGACACTAACTTAAGTCAATACACAAAATATACGAACTGCTGCTAATCATTTCAGGTCTAGTGAAATCAATATAAAAAAGCGTACTACTACATCAGCAAGCATGCAAATCATCATTCTGAAGCTTATTCTCATTGGAATCAGTCCGAATAATTTTATAATTTATTATGTATTTTATCTTTATTGAGTCTAGGATATAAATTATAAGATCGACTGGATACTACTGGCTTAGGTTAATCATAGTCTACTCTCATATATAGCATACCCATCCAAAGTTCACTTACCAAAAATATCATTCATTCATTTTGTGCAACAAAATTTGACAAATATTTTACATTTTTACTGAGGCAGAACTCAGGCCGAGTTCGGTCCAAACTCTGACCGAGTTCGGTCAGTTTGAATTTAAATATTTGTTGCCTCCAAATTTGTATGCAACGTTCGTTTGCGAAATCTTTGCATCAGAACTCTGCCCGAATTCTGACCGAGTTCGGTGCTCGAAAACACCTATTAATGAAGAGAATTTCTCATTTCAAATCACTCAATCAATTCATCTTCTCTTCTCTTTTCAATAAGTGTTTTCATTTGATCTAAATCTTTCATATTTCACGTACACATCTCTTAGCCAAAAGCCAGTAATATCTATTTGATCTAGAGTCTTTTGGTTCTCAAGAGTTATAAAGAGGTTGTTCAAAGTTCAGAAACTATCTCTATTTTTTGAGCTGGTCGTGCGCTCGTCGCCATGCACAGTGTTGTGAAGTCGATCGTGCACTTGTCACCAAGCATGGTATTGTAAGGGACTGCAAGCTCTCAATTAGCTTGTGCCTTAGTGGATTAATATCGAGCAAGAGTACTCGAGACTGATTAGTCCTCTCTGAGGGATACCAGTATACGTCGCTGTGTCACTGAGTTTGATCTCTCTATCTCTTGCCATATCTATTTACTGTCTCTTTATTCATTGCCATAATTATCTATTTTTAAATTTTAAATTGGTAATTATTTTTTGCTGCACTCGCACTCACTCTATTTACTCCCCTCTAGAAGTGCTCAACGGTCCTATAGAAGCAACCAATTAACCTATACTAAAGGAGAAAAAAACCTATACTAAAGCAACACAACATGGAAATGAGAGGTTTTTATCTATGGATTGTAAAATTTGTGATGCTTTTGTCAGTAGTGGTGGTGTCCTCTACAACTCTTTCTTCCCGTGGTATAAATTATGAGGGTGGGTTAAGACATCTTGAGAAGTGTATAGTTTATAAATTGCTATGCTTTAGCTTGTTGTTATGTATTATTTGTTGCTCTGTATCCTTCAATTTATTCTTTTTTGCAATGTCATTGTTTAGATATGGATTGTATATATCCTTCAATATATTATTTTCTCAATGTCATTATTTCGATTGGGACGATAGAATTAACCATAAGTTATAACAATAGTAAATCTTTTATTTGTACTTATCCTGTACAAATATCTTACCTTTCCTATACTTGTCACTTGTGTATAGGTTATTATGTAGTGAACCAAGGACATGGAACTGTTGCTAAGTTTTTTGTTGCAAGTTCAGCCTCTATCACTTGAGGGATGAGTTTAGATGGCCAGTCACTGAAGAGAAGATTATGGAGCATCCTCAAGTTAGGTACTGTTCCCTAACCATAGAAAGAGAAGAATATTATTATGATAAATTGTTTTGACATTATTTTACTTAAAGGACCACCCGTATTGTACCATTTGATGTCTTCTACTGTTGAAAATTTTGACATTATTTTACTTTCTTTATTTTTGGTGTATGATATCTATGTTTTTCTCCACTCTTTACTTTGGTTATGATTACTATTGATTTGCTTTTGCTTTTGGTGGGTTAGAGTTTTACTGATACTTGCTTTGTTGATACAAATGTCTACTTGATTATTACTTTTGGTGGCTTGTTTGCAGTTTGTTGGGTCTTTCTTGATTTGTGATAGACAAAGGTTGGGTGTGGCTGATATTGTACTCCTGGACTTGTTACTTTTTGTAGCTTTGACGTAGCTGATACTATAATCTTGGACTTTTTGGTGGCTTGGTTGATTCAACTGATATTACCCTTTATAATTTCTTGCTATATTTATTGTAGCTTGGTTGTGGCTGATACACTAAACTACACTTGACATAAGCTATTATTGGTTTTTGTCTTTACTTCTTGATACTATTTTTTTGCTGACTTCATGGTACTAAACACTTCATGTCAGTAGCACGCAAATATTTGAGTTATGTTGCCTTAAAGTTTTAATATAGGTTCGATAATATATTCTATTTAAAGTCTACTGCCTTTTCACTGTCTAATTTTTTTATTCTTTCTATTTTTGAGTTTTTGGACATTTGCTTGTCAATTTTATGTTGAAAATTATATATGTGGTGTTCATATTTAGGTGTTTTGGCTTGTTTGCAAACGTCCATCTGTACCCGCTCAATATACTATGGTTTTCTTATTATTTGCTCTATAAAGAACTTCTATTACAATTCTACACCATATTCATGATTTTAATGTCAATTGGTAACTTGTGCTTTTGTTCTCTCAGAAACTACATCAAAAATGAAGGCTCTGATGGGATGCGCTTCGGGTTCAATTTTTTTTAATTCAAGGTGCCATGTATTTTGATTTACTTGTATATGTAGGTTTTGGATGTTTGATATATTGCACAAAAACCATATATTTTGGTTTATTTAGATACGTAGTGGATGTTTGCGGTGTACAAACTCATATTTGTTAATATTAAATTTATGAGTTTTATATAGTACTTTGTTGTTTGTGATGTTCTGGACTATGTTGATATTAGATGTGTGTGTTTAATAATTGGCAAATGGAAGCATATAATATATAATTTTAAACAGAATTTTGGTTAAACAAAAAAAGCTTCTCTTGACGATTTTTTCAGGCCAAGACATGGCTTTCTTGATGGTTATTACCCGTCATCTAGGCCGGAGTCAAGAAAAGTTTCCATCTACATTGACGGGTTTTTAAAATGTTTCCTTGACGGATAAAAACGGTCTAGGAAATTTTTTTAGTTGACGGTTTAAAGGGAACAAGACAAATGAATCCAGCAACCGTCAAGAAAAAGGGCAAACTTTTCTTGACTCTTGCCTAGTTGATGGATACACAACCGTCAAGATAACCATTTCTTGACAGAGACTAACCGTCAAGAAAAGCCATTTTTCTTGTAGTAATATATTAGTCTCATTATAATACATATGCATCAAAATCACACAAACCTAGTTTCCCTAAGAGGGTTTCACTCAATCATTGATATTTTGGAAAGGTAATAAGGTCATAGGGCCACAAACCATACCAACATCACTAAATGATAGGGTTAAGGAACACAGGAAGATAGTCAAAATATTTTCAAAAATCGTATAAAGTCAAGTGAGATGCATAGGACATAGTCTATGTAAAACTCGAGAACCATATACCTCTGTGGTCATAACACTTAAAGTTACTGTCTTTCTAGTGTATATCCGTCAGCAAATAACTTTATCTTTACATAATTCAAACGGATGGCTTCAGTGCACAGCTATCTCTCCAAATAATATAGGTTCTTGAACCCGCCCTTAGCCAAATCCATGATATATCTTTTCAAAACAATAGCAGTAAATGAGAAGAATCCATCATGAAGTCAATATGGGAATGGTTTAATTGAACACAAAAAAGTGAATTATATAATAACAATCATGCTGGAAGGATCTCCCAAAATACGTTGGAACTAAGATACATGATAATAGCCAACTAGGCATCAAGTGGACTACAGCCCAACTTAAATATGTGTATGCTGTCCAGGTCATATCAAATGTCTATATAAAACATCCAATTATATCCATAATACTATATACAAAATATGAACTATATTGTTAGCCTAATGATTGTATTATATTTTTGAATATGGTTAATCCATTAAGTTTAACATTTTATTATCACTAGTCTTCATACAATCACTATAGCATTTCTACTTATACTTATACCTCTAGTGTTATATGCTTCTTATTTTACATATTAGTGATATCAGCTTCTATTATATCTATATTAAATTCAACCGAGTTGTCATAATAGAAAAGATGAGATTATTAGCCAAATGATCTAACTTGTTTTTTTTATTATGGTCATTCGATTAAGTTTAACATTATGATATTACTAATATTTATGCTATCACTATAGTATTGATACTTAAACTTAGCATAGTTCTAATATGCATTAAATTTATCATACTTGCTATAATATATATTACTTCGTTCGTCTAACATGTATTTGCAGAAAAGCAATAAGCAAGATCAACATTGACATATACAATGAAGAAATCATGATGGGCCAAAGACGATGGTACCCCATAAGATTTTTTTGAATCGTCCAGCGACATCTCTGGAGCCACACACTCGGGGTTTCCGCTGCCCAGTCAGTGGATGGGGGTCGAGGGGGCAACCTTCCACGTGGGGGTTCAAGGGTAAAGCCCCCCGAAAGGTATTCAGTTTTACAAACTGGGTATCTTTGGACAGCTACTGTTAAGGAGACAAAGCCATCTCAGTATAAAGGAAGAAGCCAATCCATGCCATCATTATTTCAGGATTCTGAAGAAGCCTGCACCTGATATAGTCTATCTGATGTCTGTAATGAGTCTTAGAAATAATTGTAAACACAAAAAATGGATGTAAAAATTGAAAGCTAGGGTAAAAAATAACCCAGGATCATTTTCAGCTAAAAATTGACATGCCGACGACATATACCGACTTTATATAAAACCTGCTCTTAGCCATTTGGATTGGCATACCGATGGTATGTCGAAGTATACCGACTGTATACAGATTTTATACAATTGTTGCTCTTTGTCATTTGGATCGGCGTACCAGTAGTACACTGTAGTATACCGAAGGTATGTATATTATGCCCAGCTCACAATCCAATGATCGAATACTCATCATTAAATGATCTCAACAGTCATATTTCTTGCCATTGTAGAATTCCATCGATGTACTAACGGTATACCATAGGATACCGTCGGTATGCCGATTATTGACTGAAAGTTGCATATTTGCTCTTTTCTTTGCTTTGGTTATAAATAGCTTTGAACCCCTTCATTCAAGGTTAATGTTTTGAGCCTAAAAATTTCTATACTACCAAAAGCCTATCCACAACAAATCTACTAAAGTTTTACTTACCTATTCACAAATTGTGTTAGAGTGTTCTTGAGTTATAAAAGTTATATATTCATTTTTATTGTAAGAAGATCATAAAACTTCTTGTAAAGTGGTTGAAGTTGGGGAGTCTTCGGATCAAAGCTCTCACAAAGTTGGAGAGTCTTCGGATCAAACCTCCCTTGTATTAAAGTCGGAGAGGCCTTCGGATAAAAGTTATCGTGTAAGAAGTTGATGAGTCTTCAGATAAAATCTCACGTTGGACTTTCTATGATAATAGTGGATAAAGCCAGAGAGAGTTCTGGGACAGGAGTGACCCTCGGGAGGATACCAGGATACATCGGGTGTTGGTATTTTTTATTGCTTCTTCATTGCACTCTTAAATTTTAAATTGCCTATTAGCAATCATTTAGTACTTAATTAGTAATCTTGACCCTATTCACCCCCTCTAGGGTGATTTCAATTAGTATAAGAGCAATAACTCTATTGTTAGGCATAATATCCTTAGAGTAGATCCTTATTTTATCCATGACATCGCTCCGATAAAGGAGGTTTTAATTCTAGTAGCATAGATAATCATGTTTCTTCTAAATGTAAGAAATTCTCTACGTGGAAAGCCATGTCAAACATTCCTTAGAGATTTTTGATATACAAATGAAGAACTTTCTGAAAAGGTTGTTCATTTAGGAGAAGCCAATGAGTTTTTGAGAAATAAAAATAATAATTTATTATCTAGACTTGATTCTTAAAATTCATCATGTGTTTCTTTAAAGAGTTTGAATGAGGCTTTAATTTTGAAAATCAAATCTCTTTTCTTATGCATAGAATATCGCAAGACTCAATCACATGAGTTATCTCATTTGCATGAATCTTCTATTGCTGCTTTAAAGAAACAAAATGATGCATTTATCTCTATAATTGCTTTATTTGAAAAAAAAAGAATAATATTTTAAATGCTAAATTTGATTCTCTTACTTGTATGCATGATGATTAGCTATTAGAACATGATATTCTGAAACCCAAATCTTCTTAAGCTCACTCTAGAGGTATTCATCATTCTAGTATGTCACATGACTGTTACCATGCTCACTCCGATAGATGTGCTCATACTAGCATTAGGTGTTTTTATTGCTCTTGCATTGGACACATGAGTTTTACGTGCCCTATTAGTAGGACCTTTACCATTGCTAGAGTAAATGCTACTTTATTTCCCAAAGCTAACAAATATGGATCCAAGTTTATTTGGATACCAAAGTCTTCGTCTAATGTTGTAGGTGGAGCTTCTTGTATCAGAACAGAGAACCGAGGAACGTATTGGTGGTTGCAAAGCTACAAAGGTCATCTTCCAAGCAATTGTATGAACACAAGTGTGACTACTAGAGCCACTTGGTGACATGCTAAACGATTCTTCCTAAATAATTTATATTTATAGAATCAACATATTCTTATTGATTTCTTGCTACTAGCTCTCATTGATATAGTATAGTTGCTTATTATATAGATCAATGTGAGATATAATACTAACATGCTTAGTTAATTATCTTGCAATAACTTATCTAGCTTGTCTAGTTGTTTTTTCTTAAATGATTAGTTCACACTATGTAATTTATCACTCATTTTCTATTAATGTGACACATTTATTTATGTATGCTATTTATTCTTAATCTTTATCTAACAAGCATGCATACCACTCTAGTCCATAGGAGCTTGAGTTTTTGCTTTGAGTTTATGTGCTCTTGACTCTTCGTCTTTATGTTTTTTTTGATAGTTACTTCTTATCAATTTGTCTCAAATATGTCATAATTTATCTAAATGGTATTTGTGAATATATGTGTTTCGTACAAGCTTTTTGTTACTTAAAAAGTATACACTTATACTTTTATTTTAACCTTGTGCTTGCATAATATATTCACTATTGATTCCCTTATTTTACCTTGATTAATGTCTTGTGAATCAATTATGTCTTTGTCTCATGAACCATATTTATACGTATTTTGAATTTGTGATAACTTTTCAAATACTCATTAAGGATACATGACTTTATACATTAAATTTCTACTCACATGTTGTTCATGTATCTCTTATATTGATATATATTTTTGTAATAATATCTTTACGGGGTCATATGAGTAAAGCTCAAGTTTTATTTTGATTAGAAGAGTATTTAGTTATACTTGTTATCTTCATACTTGTGCTCAACTCATGTTTTCGCTATTGTTTCTTTTGAGAAATTTGAGTATATCTTAATGAATCAATTAGATCATTCCTTAAAGCTTTTTCTTGATAATATTTTCTTGACTTTTTGGTTGACATTATGGATACATATTTCTGATTGATTTTTGAAGCTTTTCATGTATGCCTATTTGAAATATATAGTTTTATATCGGTAGTGATTCCTAACTTTTAATACTTATTTATTTTATATCTTAAGTTGGGATGGGGAGAGAGAATATTTATTAATATATTGCTCATGACTATCGATGGATTTCTTTCAAGAATCACATGTTCTTGTGTTTTAACTTGTATTTTATTTACCTTATTTATTAGTGCACATTTTCTGGTCTACATACTTTATATTTTTCTATAGTACACTATGAAAGCTTTTTGAAAAATGTGTTTCTCACTATCTTTAGCATTTAGCTTTCTTGATTAAGTTGATCTTTCATTGCTCATTCTTTGGGTATTATAATTCCTTTACATTATTGTTGCCCGATGATATTTTTGTAGCACATACAAATATATGTAATTGATACATAATATTTCTTATGTCTTTAACTACTATGGTTTGACCTTTTGTGTTGAGATTTTCCATTTCTAGAGAATATACTTATTTCATAATGGCTATAATATTTTGCATTCTTTAGATCAGTCTATTATTTCATTATCTTGGTTTAATCTTAATACATGGCAAAAAGAGTTGTTTTATTATGTTTTCATGAGTATCTCTTTTAGCCTTGTTATGATAAGAGCCTACTTCTTTTCTTATTGAGTTATCTTCTTGCTCGTATCACTGCTTAGTAAAGAGTCTTTAAATCATTTTTGTTTATTCAAAATGTATTGTTCTTATTGTGCACTCTTTGCTTAAGCAAGTATCTTCTGTGTTAGTGACTTAAGGTTTAATAAGTATATTTCTCTTGTTAATGGTTTACCTCATCAATCTTATTTGGTTATATAGCTTGCGTATTTATAGTATATTTTTAAGCTATATAATTTTGGTTCACTTTCATTCATTTAGCTGTTGTTTTTCATTTCAATCTTTATATGAAATGCAAGTTTCCAAAATCAAGATTTGTGAACTGTCTTGATGTGATTTGTATTCTATTTTAGATACATATAATGTTTATTATCTAAAACTAGTTTGACAAATTGTTGATTTGATCTTTTTTTTTTATCAAGGTTTGTGATTTCTTTTTATAATCTCCTTCTTTTCCATCTCACTTTTGTCTATTAAATTTTCTTTTAAATGAGATTGACTCTTTTGTATCTTCTATTGATTTATGAGTTTTTATTATAAGGATTTAGGATTTTCTCTTGATGAAATCTATTGTGGATCATATTTAATTGTTTGTATTTTCAATAATGATCCTAATGGTTGAGTAGTCCTAAATAATCTAATTATATTATTATCAAGTTAATTTATTACTCTACTTTGACTTCTCATGGATTACCACATATGAGCCTTTGCTATTTGAACTCTATTGGTTTCTCATTTAATATTAGAAATGTTGGGATATTACTCGTTGATGGATACATATATAATAAAACATATTTGGTCCATGCATAATAATAAATTGGTTGTTTCTCGCTCAATTAGCCAATCATGGACATGATATCTTATTTGTGTTTTGGTTTGTTTTTGAGCTCTTTGAGCTTTATTGTGATTTTCATCATGATTGTTTTAATTGACTTTATTCTTTTTCATGTTGTCCTTTTTCTCAAAAGGTAACATATATTGATCTATCATATTTAAACATGAGATCTTTATATATAGGTTAATATATGCCATTATTTGATTATATGTGCTTAATTGGAATATTCTTTGATTTTTCATTTTAGTGTCTATTAGTTGGATATCTTCTTGACTAGATGATCTTATTTGTCTTGTGACGATTTTATACCTTATATGTATTGAGCAAGGGGGAGAAAATCCATAGTTGATTTATCCCTAGACCTTGTTTGTTATGTATTTTATGCAATCAGTTCTTTGGAACTAGATACGCATATTTTGAGTTGGAGCAAATTAATTGGTTCAATTCATTTATACCCTTTAATATGTCATACATCTTGTTCGTCATGGACCCATATTTTCTTCAATTTCATATCTTATGATTGAGGTCATGATACTTCTATTTTGTGAATGGCTTATGAGAGTGCATTCGATTATCTTTATTATCTTGTCTCTCTCTCTCTTTTATATAGGTTTAAAAAGTTCATCATGTCAGTATTAACTTGTTTATCTTATCTTGATGAATATTGAGCTTTCATTGATTTGACTTTCTTCGTATGTTTAATTGATTTGGCTTTCCTTGTTGAGGACTTACCAAAAATTTATGTTTTTTTAATATTGGTAGTACTTTGAGGGGGAGCATTCAAGTCGATCGAATTCCTCCTTCTCGAGTATTTTTCTTCTTTACCTTCATGTTTATCTAAAGGTTCTCATATAGCATGATAAGATAATTGAGTTCAAATGCACGAACTTGGATATGCAAATTTTGGAAATAATAAGATTATTTTATATCAATTGCTCTATTTTTATTGATCATGCTTTTATTTTGTTCCACTATTTTTGTGGAAAATTATGACTATCAATTGCTTCTTTGATGAATGTTCAAGTTTGTATATTTCAATTTCTATAATTGGTATCTATTTTCCTTGGTATTTTTTATTTGGCAATTATCTAATCCTCATGGCTTTTGATTGAATCCTTTATTTCATCTCTCTTCCAAAACTATAATAATTCATATCATATTATGTTTTGGTTTTCTTTCTTGGATTTATAGATGGTAAATTACTTATTGATTATTTTCATAATTTTCAACTTTTTCCAACTTATTGGTTATTGACAAGATATCCTCTATTTGGTATTCTACATTGAGTATGTAGTTTTATTAGCTTGTCTTTACACACTTCTCCCATTGTTTTATTAATATATCTTGATCATGATTGTCTATACCTCCTTTTGCTCTGAGTTATTTTCTTTAAATTGATAACATTTAATCTCTTAGTTCGAGGGAGGCTATTTTTGATCATGTCAAAGGGGGAGAAGCAAGTTTAAGTATGTGTTCAATAATCGTGAAAAGGGGTAGAAGTAGTTTGTGTAGTTTGATTTTAGTGATTTATGCTTATGTCTTTTACATATTAGTGATACATGCATATATAATGTCCATACAAAACTTATCAGATTTGCCATAATAAAAAAGGGGAAGATTGTTGGCCCAATGATTGTATTATATTTTTGAATATGGTTAATCGATTAAGTTTAGCATTTTATTATCACTAATCCTCATATAATCACTGTAGCATTTCTATTTATACTTCTGCCTCTAGTGATATATGCTTCTTAGTTTACATATTAGTGATATGAGCTTCTATTATATCTATTAAATTCAACTGAGTTATCATAATAAAAAAGAGGAGATTGTTAGCCAATGGTCTAACTTGTTTTTTATTGTGGTAATTCGATTAAGTTTAACATTATAATATCACTAATATTTATGCTATCACTATAGTATTGATATTTAAACTTAGCATAGTCGTAATATATATTTAATTTATCATACTTGCTACAATGTATATTGCTTTGTTCATCTAACATGTATTTACAGAAAATCAATAAGCAAGATCAACGAGGATATATGCAATAAAGAAATCATGATGGGCAAAGACGACGGTATCCCACAAGACTTCTCTGAACCGCCAGCCGACATCTCTAGAGCCACGCACTTGGGGCTTTCGTTGCCCGATCAGTTGATAGGGGTCGTGGGGACAGCGCCCCCTATGAGAGTTCGGTGGCGAAGCCCTTGAAAGGTACTCAGTTTTCACAAACTGGGTATCTTTGGACAATTGTAGTCAAGAAGACAATGACATCTCAGTACAATTAAAGAAGCTAAGCCATGCCATCATTATTTTAAGACTCTAAAGAAGCATGTACCTGCTACAGTATTTCTGGTGCCTGTAGTGAGTCTTAAGAATAATTGTAAACACCGGCAGTATACTGCTTTTATATAAAATTGGCATACAGGCGGTATACCGAAGTATACCGGCAATATAGAAATTTTATGTAAATGTTGCTCTATATTATTTGGACGGCATACTGACGGTATACCGATTCTGCACAGCTGACAATTAAACGGTCGAATCCTCAGCATTAAATGATCCCAACGGTCGTATTTATAGCCGTTACAGAAATGGACCTGTATAAAGTAGGATAACGACGGTATACCGATCACGGACTGAAAGTTGCATATTTGCTCTTTCGTTTACTTTTTTTTAAATAGCCTTCAACCCCTTCATTCAAGGTTGATGCTTTGAGATTAAAAATTTCTAAACTACCAAAAGCCTATCCATAATAACTCTACCAAAGCTTTCAGTTGTCTATCCACAAATTGTATTAGAGTGTTCTTGAGTTGTAAAAGTTAGATCTTCATCTTTGTTGTAAGAAGATCATAAACCTTCTTGTAAAGAGGTTGAAGTTGGGGAGTCTTCGAATAAAAGCTCTCGTGAAGTTGGAGAGTCTTCGGATCAAAGCTTTCGTGTATTGAAGTCGGAGAGGCCTTCGGATAAAAACTCTCGTGTGAGAAGTTGGTGAGTTTTCAGATAAAAGCTCATGTTGTACAATTTGCGATAATAATGGGTTAAAGTCAGAGAGATTTTTGGGACTAGAGTGCCCCTCGGGAAGATACCATGATACATCGGTTATCGATATTTTTTATTGCTTCTTCTCTTACACTATTAATCTTTAAATTGCCTATTAGCAATCATTTAGTGCTTGATTAGTAAGCTTGACCCTATTCACCCCCCTCTAGGGTGCTTTCTAACAACAATTAATATGGAAGAACAAATGAGGAAGGTAACGTCTAAGTATACCTAAATCCCAAAAAAATAATCTACCAACGATCCTACGAAAGCAACTCAAAACCCGGAAGAAAACTAGGTTCTCAGAGGGACGTAACAAGATGCATAATATGCATGCCATATATGATTAACAATAAATATCAACCAATAAGAAACAACAAGCAACCCATGAATGACTACTTATAACCAACTACGTGAATATGCACTTTTGAGGACAATATTCACACTCATGGGCTCCCTGACTAAAAATAGGATCAACATAATTCCCATCGGGGAACCAGGTGCTATATCGTGCATAACGCTCGTCGAACGTCATAGGCCATCAGTAAATATATCCAGGGTTATCAACATTATATCTCCGAAGGAGCGTTCGAGGTACATAAATGTAAAACCCCTATATTTCTTCTATTTTTTTTTTTAAATTTGGTATAATTTTTTTTATTTTTATACGACGCATAGTTGCATTGTACGTCGCGCATGAATTTTCGTATTTCGTAATTGCTCCACGAGTGCGAATATGTGCGAGCGTACATATTTTTAGAAAAATATTTTTTTCTATTTTTATAGTTTCAAAATAATATATGTAATAATTATTTTAGATATCAGACCAACATTTCCAAGTCCGTATTTTATTTATTTTATTTATAAAAAGTCTTTCGTAAGAACAGTTATTAATAATAAATAATATTCTTCGTGCATACATATATATTTCATAAATATTTTATTAAGTTTATTTGCAAAAAATAATGTATTTTTAATATTATTATTATAGTATTTTTGGAAAACATATTTTGAAATTTTTGTGGCAATTTAAATCTTGATTTGATTTTATGGATTGATTTAAATAGTAAATTAATATCTATATTTGAAATTAATTTATTTTATTTGATTTTAAACTAAAATATAGAATGTAATTATATTTAAATTGATTTAGATTGGATTTGAAATTTTTGAACGGATTTAATTTAATAATTGAATTATCTACTTGGGTTTAAATTAATTCTAATCCTTATCCAACTGGAAATTCCCACCTCCTATATAAGGAGAGGTACTCATCCATATATTTCTACCATTCACAAATTCCTCCAAAATTCTACTACAAGTGCGTGCACAGTGTCAGTGTCGAATTTTTATTCCATCATTTACAAATATATCATCTTTCTGTGTCTGACATATCCCGACACAAACGAATTCCTAACCCTATCTGTCCCGACCATCGCCTCCTCGCTACCCCGGCCAAATCCCTATCTCCCCGCTGCCACCACCATTTCCGTCATCATCATCACACCCCTGTCACCATCGCTACGACCATCAGCATCACCCTTACCACCGCCTACCGAACCACCACCACCATCACCAACACCGCGCCCGACCACTGCCACCAAATCACCAATTAAACATCAAAGTAAAATACCACTACCACCTGCGCCGAACACCCGACAACCGAGCCGCAGCCACACACCAACCCCGGTCGTCCCGACACAGCCTCCGGCCATCTCCTCCTCCTTGTCCAACTCTCCAACCCAGCCATCGCCAATAGAACCGCCACCACCAGGCCACCTTCCCGACCTCGCTACCCCGGCCTCCCCACTGCCAGAATTCACCGCGACTAATGCCGCCCAAACCCATCACCAACCATCACCACCGCCGTCGCCATTACTACCACCATCACAACCGTCGTCAGACACGCCACCACGACCCCACTACTGTGATCCGGCAGCCTGTCTCCGGCCAACCCAGGCCGACCCACCCGTCGTACTGCCACCATGACCAAAAAAATCCCAACCAAAAAGAACCACCAACGAAAAATTACCTCGATACCACCACCATCACCCATGAAGAATTGAAAAACCCTTACCTCACCGACCCAGTGCTCCTTTCGAGGCCATCGCCTTCCGCCGCCGCGTCACCCCCGAGCTTCGCCTGGGCGCGGCAGCCCTGGCCTGGAGTCCGCGCCCCTCCGCGTGCGTCCGCCGCGTCGAGCCTCGAGTGCCCCCTTTCCACTTCCTCTGCCGTCGCGACCAGCGCCTGCAGCGCCGCCGTGCCTCTTTCCTCCGTCGCCGGCGTAGCTCCAGTCGCCGGAACAACTTCCTCACTGACCCCTCGGCCGAATTGCTCCCTCTCGTCCTCTGATCTCCCGTGCTCACCCTTCCTCCGTCGCGCGCCGAGCCCGACCCTGAGCTCCTCTCATCCCTTCACTGCCCCTCCATCCCGCTTCCTCTTTCCTCCACCTATCTTTCTGTGAATCCCTCTCTCTCCAGCTCTTCTCCCTCTCTTTCAAAATGAGGAACAGCAGCTCCCCTAGTTTATATTTGTTTTGATTGATTTGTGTTTTTGTTTAGCTTTGTTATTTATTTGTTGTCTTCTTCTGTTGTATCTATTATTATTATTATATTATTATTATTATTACCATCTGTACAATACTTTAGGTATGGGTGCTAATAGTTTATATTATTTTATTATGATTAGTATTATTAAAATCTATCACGCTTGTGATTTAAATATTATTATTATGTTATACTTTGGATACATGACACATGAATGTCTATGTATTTTAAATATATTAAATTTCTAAAAGCTATTATCATTATTTTCTACGTTGTAGTATATATAGTAGTATTCACAAAATATATGTAAATATTATCATTATTGTTATTATTTTATTATGATTATACATTATACGTATCTTTCATTCAGTAGGATTATATATTATTTAAAGTGTATTATAATAATAATAATTATTAGTACTATTAGTTTTCTTTTTACCCTTTAAATAGGCATAATATTGTAGATATATTTTGTTTTCATTATTTGGGTTATCAATTTCAAACTACATTTTTAAAAACCAAACTATTTGCATATTTTGTTAAAGTAGCCTTAAAAGCTATGACTATGCACTTCTAAGAAATATATATATAAATATATATATATATATATATATATATATATATATATATATATATATATATATTTATATATTAAAAATATATATATATATATATATTTTTTATAAAAAATATATATATATATATATATTTTTTAATATATATATATATATATATATATATATATATATATATATATATATATATATATATATTTATACAATAAAAAATATATATATATATATATATTTATACAATATAAAAAAATATATATATATATATTTATACAATAAGTTTAGCGCCTTTTCAACTACTTATTTTGACAAAATTATAGCTTTCTACCTAAAACAATTTTTGGAAAATATATTTATTATTTTTAGTATCTTATCTATAGCCTTTGACCTACAAAATATAATTTCAAAAGTTATAATTTTGTGTTTAAATGGTTTTCTGAAATCAGATATACATCAGATATTCAAATTCCTTTACTTATCCTCATGTCCATGACTAGACCCCTCTTTCCTATTTTCTTTGCCAATTCCGTACTACCTTATGTCCACCCTAACTAATTTCACCGTCGTTGACCCGATGGAACCGTCTTTGCCGCCATCAGAGGCCACCTTGCATTGTAGTTACACCGAAGTCGCTGTTCGTGCCATCTTGATCATCGCAGCACGCCAGGCGTCCTACCAGGTAAGACACCTTGCCATTGCTGTTTATTTATTTTAGTTCATATTTTATGCATTATTTATTATTTTTTATGCAAAATAAACTGTGATACATGGCATAACCTGTTAGAACTTACTGTTTATTTATATTTCCTGCTATGTATTAGTTTTCTTACACATTAAACCAAGATTTAAGGGACCACCATGTGTGTTGCATACATTGGCCTTGACACATTCTACCACGAAGTTGTGTGTCGCATGTAGAACACGAATATGCGTGACTGGCTGGCCACCGGTGCATATAAGCCATACGATAGGATTAACCGATAATAGAGGTTGCATGCTAGTTTGACTTAGAGGTTATAGAGGTTTACTGTTGTGGGTACAACAGAGTAGGCATTGGGTAGAGAGGACAATTCTTTAGCGTATGGGCGTCGATGCACTTTCCCTTTTGTAACCCGTGAGCTCTGCCGGAGATGCGGGTTAGATTACCCATGATTACTGACGGCCACTGACGTTCTGCAGAACGTTATGCTCTTATTGATTGGCCTCTAGTACTCCAAGGGGGAACCATGCCGATCCTATTTAGCCAGGGCCCATGCGTAGGAAGGATTGTTCTTAACTACATTTCACTTAGAACGGTTAGGCACCTTTATCTGTTAGGTATGAGTACTTTTGGTTTGGGTACTTGTATCTGACCGTAGCTTGGAACAATAACTTGTCGCAGATTAGTTTGTCACATCTTGTCCTTGTTTGGTTGTAGGTGTGACTTACTACTCCGATGAGAAGGTTTTGAACCTTGTTGGGGTCCGGATACTATATTGGATTCGTAGCATGGAAAGATACGTTACCGTGAATTAGTTTACCATCTCATGTCCTTGTTTGGTTGGAGGGATGGTAAGCTAGTTCAATAGGTATGTATTGGACCATGTTATAATTCAATTGCCTTATTTATTTGAGCAATATTTATTCAGTTTATATGGCATGATATTATATGTCTTGTTACGTCCCTTTGAGGACCTTGTTATCTCTCCAGGTGTGTGCTCTTGTCTTTCGCAGGTGTTCTAGCTCTAGCCATGATCATCGCTATTTCTTCGAGGATGATTGCACTTGGATCGTCTTCTCTTCGCTCGCTAAAATTATTTCTTTTCTCATGTCACTACCAAAATACAGTAAATTAGCGACGGACAATTAGCGACAGAAATTTTCAGTCGGCGTTAGCGACGGCTTCGTGGCAGCTCGCCGACGGATTACCGACCACACTACTTTACATTTTTTATTTCAATTTTAGGGGGAGAAAAGGTCGCATATCCGTCGCTAGGTAGTCGGTGATATAGCGACGGAATAGTAGTCGTCGCTACCCAGTCGATTATTTGGCACGAATTGTGTAAAGAATTGGCGGGACATTTCTTCGACCACGTAGCGATGGATATTCAGTCGCCAAGTATCAAACAGGGCGACTACTGGGCGACAAGAATCTTTTCATCGCTAGTCCGTCGCTAAATATACGTACCAGACTTTAAATGAAACGGCGGGAGGAACTTTTCGCATTCCCCCCAAATTCACTCTCCCTCCTCTCTCTCTCTCTCTCTCTCGTCGATGTCGGCTTCAGTGATCGGCGTCGGTGTCGGCGTCGGCGTCCTCTCCTCTCTCTCTGCCGAAGGTAACCCCCCCTCTCTCTCTCTCGATCTCTCTCCCTCTCTTTCTCTCTCGCGGTGTCGTATAGGGGCAGCGGGGGCGGCGGGCTTGGGGCAGGGGCGTTGGAGGCTGGGCGGTGGGCTTGGGGCGGGGGCTGGGCGGTGGGCTTGGGGCGGGGGCGTCGTGGGCAGTGGGCTTGGGGCGGCGGCGTCGGGGGCTGGACGGCTGGCTTGGGTCGGGGACTGGGCGGTGGGCTTGGGGCGGCGGCGTCGGGGGCTGGGCGACTCGCTTGGGGCGTCGGGGTCTGGGAGGCGGGCTTGGGGCTGGGGCATCGGGGGCTGGGCGGCTGGCTTGGGTCGGGGGCTGGGCGGTGGGCTTGGGGCGGCGGCGTCGGGGGCTGGGCAGCTGGCTTGGGGCGGGGGCGTCGGGGGTTGGGCGGCTGGCTTGGGTCGGGAGCTGGGCGGTGGGCATGGGGCGGGGGCGTCGGGGTCTGGGAGGCGGGCTTGGGGCTGGGGCGTCGGGGGCTGGGCGGCTGGCTTGGGTAGGGGGCTGGATGGTGGGCTTAGGACGGGGGCGTCGGGGTCTGGAAGGCGGGCTTGGGGCTGGGACGTCGGAGGCTGGGCGGCTGGCTTGCATCGGGGGCTGGACGGTGGGCTTGGGGCGGCGGGTGGCTTTGCTTCTCGAATTCATCTGAGTTTATATATTGGGTAAATATTGTGTTATCCATATTGGGTGTTATCCATTAGTTTGGTGGTGTTTGGATTAGTAAATGTGAATATGGGGTTTGGATTCATGGTGTATATGTTCATTGTCTCAAGGACAGTGTGAGTTCTATCAGTTGTGTGCTTCTGTATAGATGTATATCTATACATCTAGCTGTGATATACATATGTGTATGTGACAATCTCAGTTAGCGACGGACTAGTTACCGGTTAGCGACGGATATTTCCAGCTCCATTTGTATTAATCTACGTTACAACATTGTGATCAGGACATAGTCCCTGCAGCCATTCAACTGGCGAGGCAGAAGCTATGTAGCCGTAGATAAAGTTGACTGTCCTCCGACCCTCATCCCTCGGCAATGATGATACGACAACCTATCACTATATCTTATATAGTAGTAGATGATGTCTTAGTATTATATTATGTGAGTTCATCTTGATTCTGTTATATCCTTCAGATACTAGATACGATAAGAACATATACTACACCGTATGTATACAGAATATAGATGATTCACACTAATGTATGCTAGAATGATTCTTGGATTGTGTTCTGAGCCATCCGTTCTCACACTTAAAACACATAGGAATTAGTAGTATGAGAGTGCCGGAGAGAGTGAGAGCGCCGGAGAGGGAGGAAGGAGAGAGAGAGAGAGTAAAATGGTACGACATGGTGAAGTAGTACTGTATTTTGGCTCCAGTTCTAGCTCTATTTGCATTAATATACGGTACGACATGGTGATCAGTACATAGTCCCTGCAGCCATTCGACTGACGAGACAGAAACTATGTAGCCATAGATAAAGTTGACTGTCCTCCGACCTTCATCCCTCGGCAATGATGATATGACAACCTATCACTATATCTTATATAGTAGTAGATGATGTCTTAGTATTACATTATGTGAGTTCATCTTGATTCTGTTACTTTCTTCAGATACTAGATACGATAAGAACATATACTACACCATATGTACAGAACATAGATGATTCACACTAATGTATACTAGAATGAATCTTGGGTTGTGTTCTGAGCCATCCGTTCTCACACTTGGCAAAAAATCGAATTTTTATACTTTATCAGCTTTCAAAAATATACTCAAATTACATGATGGTTCCTTTAGTTAGCATGCTTATGTTACAATTATATTATTTGTGACTATTGATCTTACCAGATGGCACCCATGACCCGAGGAGCGATACGTCATTTGAGGGAAACAGTGAATGCTGAGGTGGCTCCCCCTACAGTTAAAGAAAAAGTGGCACCGGTTGCTAGTGAGACCGGGAGTTCTATTCATCCAGCACCGGTAGCTAGTGAGACATGGAGTTCTATTCAAGCAGCACTTGCAAGGGACGATATCTCTCCTCACGCCAAAAATCTCACTTTTTTGAGGTGGTTGCGTGATCGTATCGCTGAGCGTTTGCGTGAGCTGCGTGGTTCTCATTAGCTATTAGTACTTATTTGTATTGGACTATTTGTATTGGGTTGTTTTTGTATTAGACTGTTTGTATTGGACTACATATATGAATTAGTACTGTGTCAATCTCTGGATTGTATTGGACTACGACATGGTGATCAGGACATAGTCCCTGCAGCCATTCGACTGGCGAGGCAGAAACTATGTATCTGTAGATAAAGTTGACTGTCCTCCGACCCTCATCCCTCGACAATGATGATACGACAACCTATCATTATAGGATACTCTGAGAGATCCATCTGAGTAGGACGTATACTCTGAGAGATCACCTTTACAAGAATGATATCAGTAGTGGGATTGAGTGTTGGAGGAGATATTATTAGAGTATACGTCCTACTCAGATGGGTCTCTCACCGTTACTATTTTTTCTGACAGCAAGGTGGATGTGCTCCGTCAACAGATTCTTGCTCCGAGCCAAAACTTTGGCCCGGAGCTCAAGTGGACATCCTTCGTGTAGAGCTCGAGTGAGAGGTTCCTGACAGCATGGTGGTCTTCTTTGTCAAAGTATCTATGCTCATCCCACATTGGTTGTGGGACGAGCACGGATACTTTAACAAAAGAGACCACCATGCTGTCAGTAACCTCTCACTCGAGCTCTACACGAAGGATGTCCACTTGAGCTTCGAGGCAAAGTTTTGGCTCGGAGCAAGAATCTGTTGACGGAGTACATCCACCATGCTGTCAGAAAAAATTAATAACGGTGAGAGACCCATCTGAGTAGGACGTATACTCTGATAATATCCCCTCTAGCACTCAATCTCACTACTGATATCATTCTTATAAAGGTGATCTCTCAGAGTATACGTCCTACTCAGATGGATCTTTCAGAGTATCCTCTCCGGTTGGGTTGTGTTCTGAGACATCCGTTCTCACACTTAAAATATATATGAATTAGAACTGTGTTTTGTATTTTCGACGAACCCAGGGATTTGATTCTGTATTTTGGCTCTAGCTCCATTTGTATTAAACTACGGTACGACTTGGTGATCAAGACATAGTCCCTGCAGCCATTCGACTGGCGTCCGTAGATAAAGTTGACTGTCCTCCGACCCTCATCCCTCGGCAATGATGATACAACAACCTATCACTATATCTTATATAGTAGTAGATGATGTCTTAGTATTACATTATGTGAGTTCATCTTGATTCTGTTACATTCTTCAGATACTAGATACGATAAGAACATATACTACACCATATGTACAGAACATAGATGATTCACACTAATATATGCTAGAATGAATCTTGGGTTGTGAGCCATCCGTTCTCACACTTGAAGATAAATGGAATTATAACGATGGATATTAGGTTACTCTTCAGGATAATTGATGTCTATTTTATATTAATTTGGTTTGGTCTATATGATTCTTGGATAATTGGTGTGTATTAAATTCGTATGTGCATATTTGGTCTATGTGATTGTTGGATAATTAGTGTGCATTATATATTGGTTTGGTTTATGCATATTTTTGTGAACAGGGAAAGTGCTGCAATTTTTTTTCAAAAAAAATCTCAGTTACCGACGGACTAGTGACCCGTTAGCGACGGATATTTCCAGCTCCATTTGCATTAGTCTACGGTACGACATGGTGATCAGGACATATAGTCCCTGCAGCCATTCGACTGGCGAGGCAGAAACTTTGTAGCCGTAGATAAAGTTGACTGTCCTCCGACCCTCATCCCTCGGCAATGATGATAAGACAACCTATCACTATATCTTATATAGTAGTAGATGATGTCTTAGTATTACATTAGTGAGTTCATCTTGATTATGTTACGTTCTTCAGATACTAGATACGATAAGAACATATACTACGCCATATGTACAGAACATAGATGATTCACACTAATGTATGCCAGAATGAATCTTGGCTTGTGTTCTGAGCCATTCGTTCTGATCAAGCATCTTCCTTCTCATCTCCTCCACCATGGCTCTGAACCCATCTGCTCCTCCCTACTTCCCTTCTTTTTATTTGACTCTCTCAGCCACATATGATATCCAACTCAAGTGTAGAGTCGGGGAAGAAGAAGTGGGCAGGAAGAGGAGGGGGAAGCAGCATAGCCGGCGGCATGACCCGGAGGAAGTACAGAGTTTTTCTTCAACAGCCGTAGGAGAACTATAAGGATATATCTTTTCACAATATGTCATCTTGTCAAAGACCCTTCATGTGAATATAATGTTACCGCGGTGTCGGAAGACTAACATGTCATAAGTTTTTAAGCCGTGTGTTTTGACATAATCTTCCCAACTCTTTCCTCCTATGTAGTAATCTTGCATTATTACATAGCAGGAAAGAGTTTGGAGGATTATGTCAAAACACACGGCTTAGAAAATTATGACATGTTAGTCTTCCGACACCGCGGTAACATGGTTGTCACATAAAGGATCTTTGACAAGGTGATATGTTGTGAAAAGATATATCCTTATAGTTCTCCTACATATGTTGAAGAAAACCTCTGTACTTCCTCCGTGTCATGCCGCCGGCTGTGCTGCTTCCCCCTCCTCTTCCTGCCCACTTCTTCTCCCCCGACTCTACACTTGAGCTGGATATCATATGTGGCTGAGAGAGTCAAATAAAAAGAAGGAAAGTAGGGAGGAGCAGATTGGTTCAGAACCATGTGGAGGAGAGGAGAAGGAAGATACTTGATCAGAACGGATGGCTCAGAACACAAGCCAAGATTCATTCTAGCATAAATTAGTGTGAATCATCTATGTTCTGTACATATGGTGTAGTATATGTTCTTATCGTATCTAGTATCTGAAGAATGTAACAGAATCAAGAAATCCAACACTAATGTATGCTAGAATGAATCTTGGGTTGTGTTCTGAGCCATTCGTTCCCATACTTGGCAATTAAGCCATTCGACTGGCGAGGCAGAAACTAAGTGCATCCGGCCTATACCAGCGGATCCACCAATTACTGCACGATAGGCTCAATGACTCCAGTTACATCCGGTTATTGGTGAGTACATGATTACATAGTAACTCTGTTAGTCTTGTGATACAGATTTTTACTCTCTCATGCTACCAACGTCACAACTTTTCCAGTACTGCTCCCTCTAATGATGATGAACGCAAAAAACCAACGTCACAACTTTTATAATTTGAGTAAATTTCTTTACCCTATATAAAAATTTCTGTTGTCAGAAAGATGGCTCCTAGGACTCGTCGAGGTGGTGCTGCTAGTCGAGGAAGGGGTCGAGGCAAGAAACCCTTGGAGGTCGACACGGAGGAAGTCTCCGTCGTCAAACAAGAGCCGGTGACTGTTAAGAAGAAGGTGTTACCAAAGGTCAAGGTCAAGGAAGAACCGATGACCATCAGGGAAGAGATTGCTCCCAAGCTTGAAGTTAAGGAGGAGCCACCGTCAGAGAGTAGTAGCATCGGGACCGACCCTCCTGTCCCTACAGAAGACCTCAACCAGATTGAGCCTTCGTATGCAAAGTGGCTGATAGAATGGTACATGCCTCAACGCAACTATGATCCCTGGCTGTGAGGATTCATCGTCTGACTTGTGGTCTTTGTTGAGGCCAAAGTCGATTTTTCTATGTGTTTTGGAATATTTGTGGAAATTTTGAAATATTTGTGCTATGATCGGATTATAACGACGGATATTAGGTTACTCTTCCGGATAATTGATGTCGATTTTATATTAATTTGGTTTGGTCTATATAATTCTTGGATAATTGGTGTGCATTAAATTCGTATGTGCATATTTGGTCTATGTAATTCTTGGATAATTGGTGTGCATTATATATTTGGTCTATGTGATTGTTGGATAATTGGTGTGCATTATATATTTGTTTGGTTTATGCATATTTTTGCGAACAGAAAAAGCGCTGTAATTTTTTTTCAAAATATTCTCAGTTAGCGACGGACTTGCGACCGTTGTGCGACGGATATTACCAGTTTTATGGAGATTTAAAAATATTTCCAGGTAGCGACGGGTGGTCGACGGAATATCCGTCGGCATAGCATATAGTTCGACGGAATAGCGACGACCTATCCGTCGTCCTTTTTCTGGATATACCAAGAATTTCCAGAACATGGTCGACGGATAATCCGTCCCTATTCCGTCGACAGATATCGACGGAATAGCGACGACTGTTCCGTTGCCATGCTGCTGGAAATGACAAGAATTTCCAGAACCTGACCGATGGATTTTCCGTCAGAAAACCGTCGCTAATCCGTCATTTGTTACCGAAGGCGTCGACGGATTAGCGACGACATGATACACTCTGATACGCTATTACGACGGGTTACCGACGGAACATTACGTCGCTATTGTCTATACAGTTCAGTACTTAATACTTGAAATGGACGATAGTCCGTCGAAAAGTCGTCGCTATTGCTTCATATTGTTAAGTCGATAAAACGTCGCTATTTCGTCGCATGACGACTATGTAGCGACGGACAGTTATTAGCGACGAGGTGATTGCCGACGGATTTTTTTGCCAAAACCCGTCAGTGATCGGTCGCTAATGAAAATTCCCGTCGGATTGGCGACGGATAGGGCCGTCGCTAAATCGATAAATTTTGGTAGTGTGTATTTTTCCTTTACTTGTTGGTAGTGGATTTGTCTCCGTCCAACATATTGTATCAAGACATTTTATTATCATTATATGATATCTTTTATTCTTATATTTTGTGGATGAGATTAGTTAGTTGCTGCATTTTACAGCTTACGTATCCATACGAAGCCTATGTACTTTGTATGAATACAGCTGGCATGTCTACGTTCCTAGTCCTACGTATTTTGGGACTGGGGCGTTACATGTTTTTGTAGTGGCCCATGCAGGTCAAGATAAATTGTTCTATTACTTTATCGTACCAAGCAAGCCCGCGTATAGGATTAAAGGTCTAGGATCTCATCCACATACTTGACCTCTTTCCTCGTTTCCATATTCGACCGACTCATCGATTGCATCTTGCTTGATTCATTCTATCATTATTCTTATCTTCACTTCATGCTTGTTAGAGATTGACCCTACTAGTTAGATGTCCCAAACACCCTTAGCTTAATTATTTAAGTTGGGTAGAATACCCCACGACTTGACACCCCCTTGACCATTGAGAAGAATTATAGGGACTAGAGGGATTTAACCCATTTGGTCAACCAAGTCTTGGTCAATAAAACCGTAGAATGATGGTATAGGAATAAACAAGACTTAGATCTTTATGACTCTTAGACTATTCATATTTGTTTTTATTTCATCTACCATCATGCATATGTTCTACTATCTAGACTAATGATGCTAATATAGCCTAGTATTTGCAAGCTAATTCTTTATCGAGCTTGATCAAGGCATAAGATATTGAGCGGCCGCTCACTAACATAATGTCTAATCAGAACTGGTGCATGATGGTCTGATCAACCGAGTGTACTTTGGTTCGCCTTTTTTATATATCAATCTACGTGGATGTGATGTAGTTAAACTTACCCCCTTAGAATTCCATCCATGAAAGCCTTGATGATTTATACGGCCGCCTTTGAACCACGTATTCGTAATTGATGATGTCATCATATCGCTTTTGCCTTCACCAATTTTGGAAAGATGAAGGCATTTTTTCCCTCCAACTATCTTACAAATTTGACCATCACCACTCAATGTTGCTATCTCTTCATCCTAAACTCCTCGTCCTCTTTCTCGGCCCTATATTACTACCATGACCCCCTAATCGCTTAATTTAAAGGTAAATCTAATTCGTTCTCTTAATTGTGCCCTCAACCTACTTGCAAGAAACCAAGACTTTAATGTCTCTAATTTATTTTCTCTCGTTACCATAATATTCTTTATTGCCTGTTATCTTGTTTTAACTTTAACTCTTATTCATTTTCCTTCTTGCGCTAACCCATGATTATCCTCGCCATTATTGAAATCGCGATTTTCTAATGCATATTTGCATTGAACGTCGTTTTTTTTGTCTCGTCCAGTGACTTGATCGTATTTATTGTCGATATACCCATGTGACCTTCTCATCCACCCCTATTATTCTTAATTTCGAGGACGAAATTCTTTTAAGTTGGGTAGGATGTAAAACCCCTATATTTCTACTATTTTTTTATAAATTTGGTATTGATTTTTTTATTATTTTTATACGTTGCGTAGTTGTATTGTACGTCGCGCACGAATTTTCGTTTTTCGTAATTGCTCGACGAGTGCGAATATGTGCGAGCGTATATATTTTTTGAAAAATATTGTTTTTCTATTTTTATAGTTTCAAAATAATATATGTAATAATTATTTTAGCTATCATACCAACATTTCCAAGTCCGTATTTTATTTATTTTATTTATAAAAAGTCTTTCGTAAAAACAATTATTAATAATAAATAATATTCTTCGTGCATACATATATATTTCATAAATATTTTATTAAGTTTATTTGCAAATATTAATGTATTTTTGAAATTATTATTATAGTATTTTTGGAAAACATATTTTGAAATTTTTGTGGCAATTTAAATCTTGATTTGATTTTATGGATTGATTTAAATAGTAAATTAATATATATATTTGAAATTGATTTATCTTATTTGATTTTAAACTAAAAGATAGAATGTAATTATATTTAAATTGATTTAGATTGGATTTAAATTTTTTGAATGGAATTAATTTAATAATTGAATTATCTACTTGGGTTTAAATTAATTCTAATTCATATCCAACTAGGAATTCCCACCTCCTATATAAGGAGAGGTACTCATCCATATATTTCTACTATTCACAAATTCCTCTAAAATTCTACCACAACTGCGTGCACCGTGTCAGTGTCTAATTTTTATTACATCTTTTTACAAATACATCATCTTTCCGTGCCGGACATATCCCGACACAAACGAATTCCTAACCCTATCTGTCCCGACCACCGCCTCCTCGCTACCCCGGCCAAATCCCTATCTTCCCGCTGCCACCACCATCTCCGTCATCATCATCACACCCCTGTCACCATCGCCACGACCATCATCATCACCCTCACCACCGCCTACCGAACCACCACCACCATCACCAACACCGCGCCCGACCACGGCCACCAAAATCACCAATTAAACAGCAAAGTAAAACAACACTTCCACCAGCGCAGAACACCCGACAACCTAGCCGCAGCCATACACCAACCCCGGCCGTCCCGACACAGCCTCCGGCCATCTCCTCCTCCTTGTACGACTCCCCAACCCAGCCATCGACAATAGAACCGCCACCACCAGGCCACCTTCCTGACCTCGCTACTCCGGCCTCCCCGCTGCCAGAATTCACCGCGACCTACGCCGCCCAAACCCATCACCCGCCATCACCATCGCCGTCGCCATTACCACCACCATCACCACCGTCGTCAGACACGCCACCACGACCCCACTGCCGTGATCCGACAGCCTGTCCCCGGCCAACCCAGGCCGACAACCACCCGTCGCACCGCCACCATGACCAAAAAAATCTCCAACCCAAAAGAACCACCAACGAAAAATCACCTCGACACCACCACCATCACCCATGAAGAATTGAAAAAACCCTTACCTCACCGACCCAGTGCTCCTCCCGAGGCCGTCGCCTTTCGCCGCCGCGTCACCCCCGAGCTCTGCCTAGGCGCAGTAGCCCTGGCCTGGAGTCCGCGCCCCTCCGTGTGCGTCCGCCGCATCGAGCCTCGAGCGCTCCCTTTCCACTTCCTTCGCTTTCGTGACAAGCGCCTGCAGCGCCGCCGTGCCTCTTTCCTCCGTCGCCGGCGTAGCTCCAGTCGCCGGAACCCCTTCCTCACTGACCTCTCGGCCGAACCGCCCCCTCTCGTCCTCCGATCTCCCGCGCTCACCCTTCATCTGCCGCGCGTCGAGCCCGACCTCGAGCTCATCTCATCTCTTCCCTGCCCCTCCATCCCGCTTCTTCTTTCCTCCGCCTATCTCTCCGTGAATCCCTCTCTCTCCAGTTCTTCTCCCCCACTTTCAAAATGAGGAACAACAGCTCCCCTAGTTTATATTTGTTTGTTTTGATTGATTTGTGTTTTTATTTAGCTTTGTTATTTATCTTTGTTATTTATTTGTTGTCTTCTTCTGTTTTGTATCTATTATTATTATTATATTATTTTTACCATTTGTAGAATACTTTAGGTATGGGTGCTAATAGTTTATATTATTTTATTATGATTAGTATTATTAAAATCTATCACGCTTGAGATTTAAATATTATTATTATGTTATACTTTGGATACATGACACTTGAATGTCTATGCATTTTAAATATATTAAATTTCTAAAAGCTATTATCATTATTTTCTACGTTGTAGTATATATATTAGTATTCACAAAATATATGTAAATATTATCGTTATTATTATTATTTTATTATGATTATACATTTTACATATCTTTCATTCAGTAGGATTATATATTATTTAAAAAGTATTATAATAATAATAATTATTAGTACTATTAGTTTTCTTTTTACCCTTTAAATAGGCATAATATTGTAGATAAATTTTGTTTTCATTATTTGGGTTATCAATATCAAATTACATTTTTAAAAACCAAACTATTTGCATATTTTGGTTAAATTAGCCTTAAAATCTATGACTATGCACTTCTAAGAAATATATATATATTTATACAATAAGTTTAGCGCCTTTTCAACTACTTATTTTGACAAAATTATAGCTTTCTACCTAAAATTTTTTTTGGAAAATATATTTATTATTTTTAGTATCTTATCTATAGCCTTTGACCTACAAAATATAATTTCAAAAGTTAGAATTTTGTGTTTAAATGGTTTTCTGAAATCAGATATACATCATATATTCAAATTCCTTCACTTATCCTCATGTCCATGACTAGACCCCTCTTCCCTATTTTCTTCGCCAATTCCGTTCTACCTTATGTCCACCATAACTAATTTGACCGTCGTAGACCCGATGGAACCGTCCGTGCCGCCATCAGAGGTCACCTTGCATAGTAGTTACACGAAAGTTGCTGTTCGTGCCACCTTGATCATCGCAGCACGCCAGGCATCCTACCAGGCATGACACCTTGCCATTGCTGTTTATTTATTTTAGCTCATATTTCATGCATTATTTATTATTTTATTTATGTAAAATAAACTGTGATACATGGCATAACCTGTTAGAACTTACTGTTCATTTATATTACCTGCTATGTATTAGTTTTCTTACACATTAAACCTAGATTTAAGGGACCACCTTGTGTGTTGCATTCATTGGCCTTGACACGTTGTACCACGAAGTTGTGTGTCGCATGTAGAACGCGGACATGCGTGACTGGCTGGCCACCGGCACGTATAAGCCATACGATAGGATTAACCGCTAATAGAGGTTGCGTGCTAGTTTGACTTAGCGGTTATAGAAGTTTACTTTTGGGGATACAACATAGTAGGCATTGGGCGGGGAGGACAATTCCTTAGCGTATGGACTTCGATGCACTTTTCCTTTTGTAACCCGTGAGCTCCGCCGGAGACGCGGGTCAGATTACCCATGATTACTGACGACCACTGACGTTCTGCGAAACGTTATGCTCTTATTGATTGGGCCTCTGGTACTCCAAGGGGGAACCATGCCGATCCTATTTAGCCAGGGCCCATGTGTAGGAAGGATTGTTCTTAACTACATTTCACTTAGAACGGTTAGGTACCTTTATCCGTTAGGTATGAGTACTTTTGGTTTGGGTACTTGTATCTGATCGTGGCTTGGAACAATAACTTGTCGCAGATTAGTTCGTCACATCTTGTCCTTGTTTGGTTTTAGGTGTGACTTACTACTCCGATGAGAAGGTATTGAACCTTGTTGGGGTCCGGATAACATATTGGATTCGTAGCATAAAAAGATACGTCATCGTGAATTAGTTTACCATCTCCTGTCCTTGTTTGGTTGGGGGGATGGTAAGCAAGTTCAATAGATATGTATTGGACCATGTTATAATTCAATTGACTTATTTATTTGAGCAATATTTATTCAGTTTATATGGCATGATATTATGTGTCTTGTTACGTCCCTCTGAGGACCTGGTTATCTCTCCATGTGTGTGCTCTTGTCTTTCGCAGGTGTTCTAGCTCTAGCCGTGATCATCGCTATTTCTTCGAGGATGATTGCACTTGGATCGTCTTCGCTTCGCTCGCCAAAATCATTTTTTTTCTCATATATTTTTCTTTACTTGTTGGTAGTGAATTTGTCTCCATCCAACATATTGTATCAAGACATTTCATTATCATTATATGATATCTTTTATTCTTACATCTTGTGGATGAGATTAGTTAGTTATGGTTTACTGCATTTTACAGCTTATGTATCCATACGAAGCCTATGTACTTCGTACGAATACAACTGGCATGTCTACGTTCCTAGTCCTACGTATTTTGGGACTGGGGCGTTACATAAAAATATGTAAACTAGCCCAAATGTCAAGCTGTTGTCCTCCCTACCCCAATAATGCTGACGAGTATAATCCATGACATGTCTAGTATAAACTCTACTAAGCAACAAGTCCATTCCAATCATATATATATAAGTAAAATACAAGCCACCTAGAATGCAATGTAATCAAAATCCATTTATCATGCCTAACAAGCGTCGATAAGAATAATCATATAACATTTCATACAAAATAGCAGTAAATGTAATATAAAAGAACGAATAATGACATGAAAAACAAGTAAATATTGAGAATCAAATAGGCAAGGTATATTTACATGTAGTTCGTCCAAGCATACTGAGTTACGAGACCAAAGTCTAGCCAGATCTATTCACGAACTAATGAGCTATGATTATTATGTATATCTATCAACCCCAAATGACAACCAACCATATATTATACACATGTACAAATACAAACAACCACTCCTAACTTAGGAAAGTAGGATCGGTCTAAGTCGCCTATCACCTGTATGACCTAAGTTGTTTTATTAGTCATACTGTAAGACCTCTAAATTATATATATATTTTTTAAATTATATTATTATATATTGGCTATTTTATATTTTCTACTATTATTTATGATCATGATATGTATTTTTTTCGTAGCTTTGATTTTTGGAGCACAAAAATATCAATCTTTAGAAATTTCCTTCATGAGTTTTGATCTAAACAAGTTTAACTTCAATTTGATATATCATATCCTACTCAAATACGTACTCTTGTATTCTATTTTCGTTGCACAACTTTTGAGTCAACTTAGGCCAAAAGGTTATCTACCGTAAAACTTGTCATATTTTCCAATTTAATTTCGAGACTCGACATCGATCAAACCTAAATGACCTAATATATGGTTTCGACTTATTTTAAGCCTACAACACACATGCCTATGGTGTCCCACTCAATTGAGTTCCCATGTGCTATTTATTTTCAAATGGCACATAAGATCCGTTTCTAGTCATTTTGGTGTCTAATTCTCTTGGAAATAATTTCGGAACTTAACGCTAGTCAACCTAACATAGTGGGGACCACCCTAGGGTGCCAAACCATAGTAGAACCCCATTAAATAGATTTAATTCAATTTAAAAGCATCCATGTGCTAAAATCTCTATAACTTTGACCAAAGTCAAACATCCTACTCATATAAGAAAACTACTACTCCTCCTAACCAAATTGATTGATTGATTGGCCAAATCAACTCCAATTCAATCCAAACTAAAACCTAAATTTCCATAAACCAAGGAGATCCAAACCCTATATATATTACCCATCCATTGTCGCCCACCTCCTCTCCACAACCTAAAACCCGAGCCCCTACTCTTCTTGGCTGACGGCCACAACCCTACTATGCTGAATACTTCAAACCCCCATCTCTTCGAGTTTCAAGCCTTCAACAACCACTCCCATGACCCTCCTGGCTTCCTTTACTACCCTATCTTCTTTCGGGAGCACCACGTTGTCTTCGGAGAGAGATCCAAGCCTTCGAAGACATCAAAAACCCGTCATTTTGGTCTGAATTACAGCAGCAGGTTAGTGACTTGTAAAATAGGTTAGAAATACTTTTTTCTCATATATTTGCCTCAAATCAAGTTTAACGAATATCCCTACACATATTATTTCATCTCCATTCTCTAACTCATATCGTTCCACTCCGTTTGCCCGTGGCATCCCTTGCACTGAAACGTGTGCAGAATTGATCAATTTTGGTGCGACGACTTTTTTGACGACTTTGAATCACGATTGATTCCGACAAAATCTTGGTAAGGTCTCTAACATCTATATCTACCATAAAGAATCATTATTTTTGAATATTTTCAAGAATTTCATGTTGATATGTCATTATTTTGATCCTATCAATTTTCGGACACCGACACACCAATCAAAACCCTCTATTTGATTCGAAACTTTTGTAGTATTTAAATATGATATAAATATGATTAATTTAGGTGAAAAATCATATTTAATCCTATTTATTCTGACTTATTCCAGAATAAATAATTTCCATATTTTTCTATGATTTTCGCTTCCGAATTAAAATTCTATGTGTCATATTGTGTTGATACCTAAATATAGCGATTCGGTATATTTTTCTAAAAAGATATTTATATGATATATATTAAGAATTTAATATCATATATTCCAGAATTTAAAGTATATATTTATGGTATATAAATATTAAATTTCTATTATAACTTATTGCTATATATAATGGAATACTAATATAAACTAGTTGACTATTTTATGACTAGTTTGGTCTAAATAAGGTAAGTATAAATATGGTAAGTCTTATGGTGAGATTTATTTAGTTTATTTTATACTTCAAGGAGTTTGTGATCATTCGACTACGAAAGTTGGAGACGGACCGATACTCTATAATCTTGCTGACATTTCAGGCAAAAAGATATCGTGCTACTTCTCTTGTACTGTTATAATACATGGATTGTTGTTATGCATAAGAATATATGTTAGTAATGTGCGTCCAAGTGTGACTTGGGTACTATCGATGGTTTTATCGATGTGATAGTGGGTCTGTGACTTAGAGGTTAGAAGACTCTCTGTCACTCCTTGTTCCCGGGATACGTATTTTTAATACATGTACTACTTGACTGTATTTATTTAGTATTTATCATGCATTTATTCTGTATTTAATTCCTTTAATTACATGCTAATTATTTTTCTGTATTTTATTTTCTTCTTTTGCTTAGCTCTTGGTTTATTTTGGTTCATGTTGAACCAACTTGGTTTAGCTTGGTTCATCATGATAAGGGGGGATGGCCTAGATTGTATGGGGAAGGAATGGGTGGTGGAGATCAAACTTAACTTGATATTTATACACCTTTTCTTTTCTCTCTCCTCTCAACTCTCATTTTATTTCCACCACCAAAACCCTAACCCAACTTGGAGACACAAGTACATCTTGTACACCATGAGGGATTTCATGCATCCCTATTTATTTTTAGTCCATGTTGTTCATCTCCTCTTTCTCTACAAGTTTAGGTCTTAAAGTTTTTGATTTCCATGGATGGTTGTGTGTAGATCTAGGTTTTAAGTTTCAGATTTTATGGGTTTTCATGGTTTCGATCTATCAAACTTTGTTGTTTTCAAAAACAAGTTGTTCTATGTTGTAGAAAATTCAATTCTAGTCAGTTTTGACCTTTATTTTTTCCAATTCTGAGTCTGATAGCCCAAGTTATGGCCATTGGAAGTTTTTGAAACTCCATGGCCGAAGCTTGCTGGTGTAGAAGCATCCATACAATGCACCCACATAATTGTGTGGCCATGCGCCCACGTAATTGAATGGCCATGCGCCCAAAGGCACTATGCGCCGAAAGGCATACTATGCGCCTAAAGGCACTATGCGCCCAAAGGCATACTATGCGCCTAAAGGCACTATGCGCCCAAAGGCACTATGAGCCCAAAGGTATTCTATACGCCCAAAGGGACTACTATGCGCCCAAAGGGACTGTTATACGCCTACAATGAATCAGTGCATTCTCCACCTGTGTGCGCATAATAGTCATTTCAGTCCGCACGTTTCGTTGAATACGCACCATCTGTCTTATCCCACACGATTCGCCGAATTCGAGCGTTTCATCTTATCTAGCACGTTTCGCCGAATTCGAGCGTTTTGTCTTATTTTTCACCAATCGTCGAGATTGTGCTTATTTTTGTCTTATCTCGCACCATCCCTCTAGATTGTGCGCTTTGTCCTATCTCGCACATTTTGTTAGATTGTGCCACTTGATGCATGTTAGTGTTTTAATACATATTGTTGTGTGGAGTGTGCCCCGTGTCTTGATTGGCTTGTGGGCATCCTGTATCACTGGTACTCAACCCTGAGAGTTATAGACTCGACCATACTAAATACTAGTTTGAATTTCATGCCTTGTCACGAATTGACATTGATTGTTACCTTGACTAAATGATTGATCATGCGTTCATAGTTGGAACTAAAAGACTGGCTAGTCGTCTTATTGAATTGAATGAGACGCGTTTATGTATTAACCATGAACCATTGCGATCGACTAGCCGATCCCGAACGTTGGCATATGGAAACGTGCTGACTTCAACTTCTTTCTACAAAAGTAGCATGTGTACCTTACAGTCAAGGCATGATTATTCCGTAGCCAGGTTTGATTGTTGCATTTAATATGTAAGACCTACAACCTAATCGCACGGGCATCGTTGTAGAGTTATGCATATCGTACTCTGTGCGGAAGTACTCATTCAGAATGATCATGATCAACGGCACGAGATTTCAATTAGCATAGGGACTATTAAGTTAAATAAAATAACTATTACATAGAGAGAATGGATTCCCAGTTCTTACATGGCAGCCATCTTGGGACAATTAGTGCCCCGACATGACGGCTGGTTCCCACGGATACTGTAAACCTGCCACACGGGCAGGGAGCGATATCTGTTTATTTTTTCTGCATATTGATGATGGGCGTCCCTCTGGGACTCGTCTAATTCATGATTGGCACAATTGATTATTGGATAGACTAGCCTTGCTCGTACATTGTAAGAACTGAGGAATCCCTTATTGCATATTTCCATGGTAACTTGGAACTTACAGTTAGCAAGCCGTACTAATTGTATTGTCGTTTAAATTAATTTGTTTGTGTATTGTACCTACTCTGTTAACTACTGAGATGAGCAAAATGTCAGGATATGATGGGTCAACTTCTGTCCTTGTTTGGTTGGGAAGTTAGCTTTAAGTGTCGTGATATTGTGTGAATCCCAGTAGTAAGCAAAGACTTATTTATCATATTCTTAACTCTTATCATTGGTTCTAATTCTTCATGTCGTGCTTCCTTTGCGGTACTTGCTATTTAAGGTCTAACCTCTTTGGTTTTGCATGGCCAGATTTAGATCCACCTCCCGAGGACTCAACTTACTTCCACCCCCAAGATGGTCAATACTAGAAGGATGACTGCAGGAGGACACGAGTGGGTTCCTTGCATCCCTGCTCATTTTGCTACTTTACTTTTGTCGCTTGGCACCGACATGTTAGTCGGACTGCCTTGCACTTACTTTTACATAATTGTAACTAAGTCAGACTGCAGCTGATAACGATTGTGTATACCTTGTTATATCATTTGGCTATGTTTTGTAAAGCCAGATCTCAAGAACATTTTAACTGAGTGTTTGGGACACCTTACTGCTTATTCTTACATGTTCTCTACTTACTGCTTTTTATTGAATGATTGGGACAATAAAGGTTGAGTAACCCTAGTGAGACTTGTATGTAGTATACACCCCTTGCCTTGTAGACAACATTGATCGTATTATACGGTATTCATCTACCCGTAATACGTAGCTGGATGAGTCATTCCCCCGCTCTCCGGTATTCTCGATCAGGGGCGTAACACTCACTCAGTAATAATGAAGTTATTTCTATAACTTCTATGACTGGACACATCTCATGACAGGACACTATGAGTGAGATTACATTGTGTTGGCAGGAGCTTACGCATATAGCTAGCTACTAGTACAAGCGGTTCATGTGGCAGTTTATATATTGATTGGATTGAGTCTAATTAGTGACTTGCATAGAGATGTGAATTGCTCGAGTCATGGATGTGATTTGAGCAAGACATGGGAGGGAATAACTATTAGTAGGCGTATGGGACAGATAATACACATAAGAATCATTGTGCCATGTTATAGGTTATACTAGTGGATATATTCGGCAGCGGCCACAGACTAGTATCCAGTACGGTCGGGAGGTATGCTAGTATATATTTAAACATTGGTTGACGCTAGTGCTACTCCTTTACCTACCCATATATCCCAAAGTCGCCTTCGACGTACATTCACATAGATAGATAGTTTACACAGTTTATTTCTCGTATTTATTACAGTTCATATTGTAGCTTGTTATTTGTATCTTGTTACATCAGTCTGAGGACTTAGTTTTTTTCATATCCAGACAAGACCTTTATCTTACAGTTTACGGACCAGGTATCGAGCCTGGATTTCTTGCAGAGGACATATAGGTTCTGCCCGAGGAGTTTTGCTAATCCAGGGGTTGCCAGTTGATTAGAGTAGTGGATATTTTATCTAACTAGCTATGTCATGACTATTTTTTTATTCCAGTACTTTATTATTTCCAGTATTGTGTTTTATTTTTGTGGATATATTTCCACTAGACTTGGATTATTTCAGACTGATCCTGTATTTGGATATTCATACTAATTTCTATTTCAGTCAGACCTTATTATATATTCTTCTGTGTTGATGTTGTTATCCTGTGGATGAGATTATAGTATTGTAGAAGTGTAAAAAAAGTACAGGATATCAAAAGCGAAGGTAGGTGTTCTCATTACCCACCCAGCTTCATAAACGTACAGGTGACCAAAGTACAGACAGAAAAGACAAGTCACACAAATAAGAAAAGTTCAAGAAGAGTTCTTTTTATTAATCATGGCTACAAGGGTCTATTACAGATTCTTCACGATTACATGAAAGAAACTTCTTAAATCATGGCTACAAGGATCTATTACAGATTCTCTGTGATCATATGAAAAGAATTAAAACTTTTAAAGATCTACAAATGGGGTTAATCTACACAGTGTGATCGTCATAGACAAACATAGAAAATACCTTAAGGGACTGTGGATAGAAGATGTGAATACAGTCGCCGTCAAAGTATGCTCCTACATGGTCTTAAACGCGCAGCCCCCTTCAGACGGGCAGCCTCATCAGAGCAAACCACATCACAGCCAGACACAGACGAACTCCAATATGGCTACTGAAGCAGTTATTGGCCGGAGCGAGAACTCAGCCCACAACATGACGGCTGGCTCCATTCAAAAGTGCATCAGCTTCTGCGACTCTTCGAGCATAACAAAGGCACACAAGCACTGATGAGCGGGGCAGAGCACAACAAAGGGCTCATCGGGTGGAAAACCAATCCTAACCCCGTAGTTTGGACCTCAACGACCTCCAAGACGTCGCCCAGGTTCAAACTCCTTATGGTGGACATTCGGGTACTTCTCAAGACCGGTTAGGTGTTCTTCTACAAAGACATAGCCTCTTTGAACGAAGGGATCCACAACCATCAGCTGACTTGTGCAAGGCCAATGGCCGTTCGAAGCTAATTCAGGATCAAGCATAACGTTTGTAGAAGAAGACGACTCTTCAGAAAAACTCTCCCTTATATAGGGAGAGTGTGGTCCAAACTCCAGGCCAAGTGGCCGTCTGTCAAAGACTCCCAAATTAATGGGATAAACCTAGGGCTCAGCATAATGAATCTCACTTAACAGGTCCATTTTACTAAGTCCTAGGCCCCTAACTTCTTGAATTCTCCAAAATAATGGCGGCAATTAAAGAAGGGAACAACCGACCCGTCCATAAAGAAGAGCAGTTATTAAATGCTCTTAAAGAGTTCAACAAAAAGCTAGCTCCTTCGATCCAGAAGCGCAGACACCTCACTGCGCCGTCTCTTCGACTCAGACGTGCAGACGCCTATTTCTCTGCTTCGACTGAAAAGCACAGAGCCTTCACTTCAACCAGAAGCTCGGCCCATTCGACGGTCCCCTTCCTCGGATACTTTGATGACTCCGTCGTCCAAAAGCACAGAGGTCCCATTGTCTTCGAAACACCGCTTACTCGTCGCCCAAATGCACAGAGGCTCCGTCGTCTTCGAAACACAGCCTAATCGTCGCCCAAAATCATAGAGGCTCTATCGTCTTCGAAGCACATCCTACTCATCGTCGAAAAGCATAGAGGCTTCGCCATCTTCGAAACACAAGTTTACTCATCGCCCAGAAGCACAGAGGCTCCGTTATCTTCAGAAGAAGGGTCTACTCGTCGCCCAGAAGCGGAATAACTCTGAAGCTTCTCCAGAAGCGCAGAAAGCATGGTCCTACCCAATTGGTTTGTTTAAACCATCTCTCTTAAAGATAAGACCGAGGTTGATTATGATGATAAGAGCAATATCTTATCGGTTGGTTTAAAATCACAGATAAGGACAAAGTTTGCCGTTATAGATAAAGGCTATATCCAATCAGTTTGTTTAAACCAATAGTCTCCTCAGTTCGAACAAAAACCAAATCTGTGATGGAATCCAAGATCTACTCGGCTTCATCTGAACAGACGATTTTGAGCAATAGACACGCGCCATGTGTCTTTTTCTTCGGTTATTTTGATAACCACCCGAGATCTCGATAAAGGGGAATCTTGACGCCCGCCACTTGTAGCTCAACAGTAGTCCTAACTATACAATGATAACATATTCTTTAATATCTTAAATCCTAATACGCTTCGCTTATGTGTCCCCAGCTCCTATAAATAGAAGGAGTTTTCCTTCGATAAAGAGGCTTGGAAATCTTTAACTTCGGCATCCTCTTGATTGGTAACCCTAGAGTTTCAATCACCAGCACCAAAAAGCCAAAGCAAGTTCAACTCGTTATCAGATCGTCAACGGAGTAAATGAGACGCTGCAGTGCTCGATCTCCACTGCCACACTTTTTCTAAAATTTTGTACTTAGATCTCCTGTTTAGGAATCAATTGTACTCTTTTATGTTTAAAATATGAAAAGTTTGTATAACCTTTTGTTATGGCAAACAAAATGACGACTCTGCTGGGGACTTCCTTCTCCTCCAACGAGAAGGTAGTGGCACAATCTGACAACAACTTGTTGGGATTTTATCACAAGATGTTGGACGTACGTTTCGACCAACAAGCTTTTAAAGATCTTCTTTCTAAGGAGAAGTCGATTCCTTCGAAGCGGTTCGTAAAACTGAAGAAGACTCGACGTACTGGGTGCCGAATGCGGCTGCAACGAGCAGCATGACAAAGGGGACTGTGCTCCAGAACCCCCCAACCGACGAAGCCCCGAAGAAGATTTCGGCTACTGCCGCCATGCCACCTTACTCGATTTCGACTCCGGGAAAGAACAGTGAAGAGTGCAGCTCTCCTATGGTAGGCCTAATAAAGGCACAATACCGAAGAAAGCACGCAGTAGATCAACCGCTTACGGAGGGAGCGGGTACCGGCGAGAAGATCTGTCTTTTGCAGAATTGGCTACCTATCGGGTAAGGCTATATTGGACTATGAACGTTACGCGCCTCCTGGAATTAACTTAATGAGATCCAAGGCAGCACGTGCCCTACGCGACAAAAGTGCTATGTCAACCACTTCATTAGATTCTGAGTAATATGCACCCTCTGGGGTAGTTGGAAGAAATCTAAGGCAGCACGTGCCTTGTGCAACCAACCTGCTAGGCCAATCGTCGACCAAAGGCCCGCGTTGACAGTCACACGTGCAGCCAATGGAAAGCTATAGAAAACTGGTCCGAGTGCCTCAACGTCTTGACCGGTAGAACCCCGCTATCGCTTGAGCACTCATGTGCGCAACTCGAGCCAGGGAGTACACTTCACTACGAAAGACTCATACGAATAGTGTTCCTGTAAGCATGGAAGGAGTCTACCTCATGAACAACTTTCTGATCAGGACCTAAGTGTGTCCCGTACGCAGGAACAGAGAAGAGAAAAGCTATCTTCCTATCCTCACTCCTGCATGCAGCTTTCCTGCACGTACAATGGGAATGCAGGAATGAAGACCCCAACGCTTTCCTATAAGGGTTAAAGCAGAAGAGGAGCCTGCGATGCATGGAATGCTGAAACCAAGGCATACTCGCACCCAGATCACCATCAACTGTTGCTGTCACCCGGCAGCCACATCACCATCGAGGAGAAAGTTTGTCTTTTAAAGACTACGACCAATGGCGACCACACATCAGAGACTCGACCGGGGGTCGACAAGTGAGGAAGAAAAGGAACTCCGTCTTGCTCCATGAAACGAGGTACGGGGTTCTCCATCACTCAACCAACTATCCAAAAATCCTTCCACCTCGGCCAACAAGCCCAAGAGGCGGCCTGGAAGTAGCAAGACCAAAGTGCCCAGCACAGGTATGTTCCAACACACGCGCACCAAGTCTGGCTCTTTGCCATAAGGAGATGCCATGTCAGATGATGGGGGTGGCCAGTCCTCCACCATTTATGACAATCTCGCATTCCAATCCAATGAAGGATTGTATGACACAGATGCCTCCGTGGGCGCAGCTAGCCAACAAACTGGGGGTAGCAACTACAAAGAGTCTGAGGATGATTGCGACCTTCCAGTCTATCCTAAAGACGACGGGTCTCAGGCATCTGAGCCGAAGAGCGAGAGATCTACTGTCACTTCAACCCATCCACACATGATGTCCATGTTCATGGCCGACGGTTACAACGCGAAAAGCAGTGAAGGCTCTAGTCAGCTGAAATGTATAGAAGCTATCGAGACGAGCCTAAATATGTTAAATACTACTATGTAGTCTTTAGCAAGCTCGTATTATAAGAGTTAGAAGCGTTGGATGAAAAATGCTTACTAGCACAACAAAGAATCGAGCTTTACCAAGCTCGTATTTTTGGGGCCTTCAACAAAAGAGTCCGGGAAAGATCATACCAAGTGGGCGACCTCATCTTAGCAGTACGAAGGCCGATGGTGATGACTCACAAGACTGCTGGAAAGTTTGAGCCCAAGTGGGTAGGACCGTTCGTCATAGGAACGGTATACTCTAATGGTTCTTATCAACTAGCCAAACCCAATGGTGACTTGCTAATAATGTCCATCAATGGCAAGTTCCTAAAGAAGTATAACGCCTAAAGATAAAATTGGCATAGGCTCTCGCATCCCCTAAGAGTGCCTATGGGTTCTGGTAAGGGGATTCCTTTCTTCTATATGTTCCCTCTAGTAGATGAAGCACTTCACGTCCATATTACCTCTGGATTTCTACTCTACACCCAGACGATGCGGCTACCATGTCCACATTACCTCTGAGTAGTCGTTCTCTCCGTATTGATCCTATGATTATCATGGCTATATAGAAAATAGTTCACGTTTATACTACCTCTGAATTGTTGTTCTATATCATAGTGAAGATTAGGCCTACCATGTTCATATTACCTCTGGTTAGGCGTGTCTTCTATAATGACCCCTCTTTATGTTGAAGAAAAAAGTGAGGGAACAAAAGAGTTTTTATGCAGAAACATGTGGCTATAAAGACCTATTACAGTCTCTTCATAGTTACATACACAAAGACAAGAATCTGAAACATCACCAAGCACGTACGCTCACGCTACATGTTCATGCTTCTGTTCAAAGTATCCCGAGCTTGACTCAAGTTGGGACACTTTGAAGGGGGTCTTATAGAAACATAAAAAATCTAGCTGATAATATTCCTCCACTACAGCGTATATGATACAAAGGTGCAGACCGAGTATTGAAAAGACAACAGTGGATACGGAAAGAAGTTTATATTATTATTCCCACAATGATCTAGTACAGATTCATCAAGGATATGTAAAGGACTAATCCTACTTCTACAAAGGATCGATCACCGGTTCATTAGACCGTAGAGGAGTCTATAATAGACTTAGTCTTCATCAAAGTACAGACGTCTTTCTTCTTGGTACCATACTAGAAAAATTGATCTCCATCAAGGCGCATTCTGACTTTCTTGTACGTGCAACCATCCAAACGCGCGTCAATTGCTCTGCCAAAGAAAATAACTTCCTGAAGCAACTATTGGCCCCAGCTTCCTGAAGGCGCATAGGTCATAAAGCCTAGAACGAACAGAGCAGAGTACAATGTGTAGCGCTTCAGGCTGACAACCGGACCAAACTCGGTCGTCAGGACCTCCAAGACCTTCAAGACATCGCCTAGAGTCAAACTCCTTAGAGAGGATACATGGATACTTCTCAAGAGTGGTGACGGCTCCTTCTACAGAGAGTTCTTCTACAAAAACATGGCCCCTTCGAAAGAGCGAAGCCCCAACCAACAGCCGACTTATGTAAGGCCAGCGGCCGTCTGAAGCTAGGTCTGGATTAAACATGATGGTGAAGGGTGCCAGGAAGAAGATAGTGACTCTTCAGAGGAACACTTCCCCTTTTATAGGACCAGGATTGGTCCAAACTATAGGCCACTTGGCCGACGATCTAAATTCCCTCATTAATATGATAAGCCTAGGACTCGGCACAATGGGTCTCAATTAACAGGCCCGTTCAAGTGAGTCTCCAAACTGTTTAAATGCTCCTTGGAATTCTCCAATTAACATTGGCAATTAAGGAGTCTGCATTCAAGGGTAGTCATTTACTTCTCCTGAAATGAAGACTTAAAAGCCAAGCTGTCTCCAACCGGAGGTACAGGCACCCACTGTGTTCCTTTGCTTTTAAGGTACAAAAAGTACATCCCCCTCTCTGAAGCACAGACATCTGTATTGATCCGAGTACCCGGCCCGTTCAACGACCCTTTTTCTCAGCAAAAGACCTGGGAGACACCATTTGACTCCAGCACAAGCCCGACTGCTACACTAAAGCATAGTAAAATGGTCTATCTGAAGCCAGCCTACTCGTCGTCCTATAGCACAGTGACTTTACCCGAAACACAGCCAACTCGTTGCCCCTTAAAGTACAGAGGCCCCGTTGTCTTCAAAACATAGTCCACTTGTCGCCCTAAAGCACAGAGGCTCCGTCATATCCAGAAGCACAGTCTACTTATCGTCCTAGAAGCCAGCCAACCTTGCTGAAGCACAAATGACATGGTCCCACCTAATAGGTGTGCTTAAACCGCATCTTCCAAAGGTAGGATTGGGATTGATCAATTTGAAAAATACGAATATCTTATCAGATTGATTTAAATCTCGGATAAAGATTACACAGAATCCAAATTCTGAGATGAAATCCCAAGATTTGCTCGGCTACAAACAAGCAAATTGGCATACGCCACGTGTCAGCGCCACAGAAGCCCGTACCATGCAACGACGACAGATTCCTTTATATCTCGACCCTAATGCACACCGCATATGTGCCCCTTCACCTATAAATAGGAGAGGTTTTCCCCCAACAACATGATAGACAAGGAGAAGAAGATCCACATAATTATCAAAATCTTCAACTTGGCGTCCTCCTAATCGGCAACCCTAGAGTTCCATCGAAGGCACCAGAAAGTCAGAGCAAGTCTCATATCATCATCGGATCGTCAACGAAGTAAAGGAGTCGCTGCAGTTCTCGATCTCTACCGTCATACTTTCCAAAACTTTTGTACTTAGATTTCTTCGTATAAGAATCAATTGTACTCTTTTTACATTCAATATACAAAAAGTTAGTTCAACCTTTTTATGTCGAACATCTCCATTCCAAGGGTAATAGAAGTAGTCAAACTTCCACCAGCTCGTGACAATGCTTAGGGGCTCATCCCATTTACAACGCCACAAGGCAAAGTTATGTGGATCCATCCTGATCTTACTCTAGACATGATAATGCCTGCAGTGCGCTCTGTCAAGGGAAAGAAGGTCAGGTCGTATCACATAATCTCTATGATAACTGATGACACACTGGTTACCACTCTCTTGGCTCACCAGCGAGAAGAGAACAAAGCTCCAGAGGAAGAGATACCTCCGCCCGTCACGGCCAACGCCCCCGATACATCGAAAGCAGGCCCATCTCAAGCACCTGCTGCAGATAAACAAAAGCTGAAGGAGGTTTGCTTTAACAAACCTCTGAGAAAAGACTCGGCAGTAGAGCCAATCAAGTCCTACAATTTTGATATATTAACTCAGTTGGCCAATACTCCGGCTCGACTATCACTCTTCGAGCTTGTCTATGTCTCCAAAGAGACTCGAGACACCCTCAGCGAAGCTTTACAGAATGCGACTCCTTCCTCACTCAGGTACAACCCAAGGAGAACCTAGCTGAATGTCCACATTGTCATAGCGTAGTCGAGGTGATCCCTAACATCACCTTCACTCAGCAGGACTTGCTACTGAAAAACAATCGGCACAACCGACCCCTGTATTATACATGGAACGTTGGTGCCATTAAGGTCGATCGCATCCACATCGACTACGGCTCTTCGCTCAGCATCATCCCTCGGAGTTTACTCCAAACTTTGGGGATCCCGATGCATGCTAATTGCGTCGAACACTATAATCAGCGGTTTCAATACTGGAAAAAGTGAACCCCTGGGAAGATTTGCCTAAAATACCAAATAGGCGATCTCCAGACTGATGTTACTTGCTACGTAATTAACGCAGATATAAACTATAATATGCTATTAGGACAAACATGGATTCATGAATGCATGATCGTGCCATCGACTCTCCATTAGTGTATGAATTATGTGGCCAACGATGGGACTATCAAGACCGAGTTCGCTGACATCGATCCCTTCCGAAGGCTCGAAGCATACTGTATAGATATGGATCTGTACAAATTAGTCCTATAGGACGATGACGCAAATGATGCCAACGCTAGGCAGAAAGCGCAGTTATTGTTGAAGAACCATTAACGGTTCGATTGAGGGAAAAAATCTCCCAGACATCAGCCCCTCTCGTCATTAAGCTTCAAGGCGAAGCTCCGACTAGATCATCCTCGAGCATGTCAGAGGATAGCCAGGAGCCTACAAATAAGGCTTCCCCAGAAGGCTCCAAAGCCAACTCTGAGGTCACATGAACCTCCGACTGCAGCCCCCTTGGTAGTCAAGCTGAAGGGGAAACGTCCTCCACCTTCTCTTGTAAACGCCCTGGTGCTCACGGTTGAAGAGTTGGAAGACTACTTATACGCCAATACCGAAGCACATTCTTTAGATGATGTAATCCGTCGGGATAAAATTGTGTATTTCATTAATAGAAAGTTATCTTTGAATTACTCTTGTGCGTATTGGAACACTAGGTATTCCTTAGATAATGCTCTATATATACTGCAAACAAAAGTGACAACCGCTGTAAGCCCCTAAATTTTAAAAATGGTTTTTATAATTTTTAATAGAATTTATATATTTAAAATAAATTAATATGATTATTAGGAATTTTTTAAAATTTTTATTAATTTTTAAATAATTATAAATCAAAATATATCATTTTGTAGTTAATTGAATTGTTTTAGTATTATTTTGTAATATTTAAATTTTTTAATATCGAATTGCAAATATATGATTTATTTTAATTGCGGTTTGTAAATAATAATTTGCAAACCGATAGGCACGGGGTTGTTTTGCAAAGCCCCAAACATTGGGGGCCTTGCTGCAAATTACCATCACCCCCACGTTCTTTCTCTCTCCTCTCTCTCACCTGCCCCCGACGATCGACCACCGAGCGGCGACCGCAACCGCGACACCGACCTAGCCTCCTTTCTCATCGCCCTACCCTCTCTATAAATAGCCCGACCCCAAAACCCTAACCCTAGTTTATTTTCTGACAACCCCAGCCCATCTCTACCCCACTTTACCTAGCCGAAACCCTAACTCCGGCGACCCCTAACACCACCTCCACAGCCACCTTTACTGCCATCGACCACCACCGACGTGTTCGTCGAAGCAAGGCGAGTGCAGCGCCACCCAGTGCCACGACCATGACGCCTCTAGCCGCCGGAAGCCCCCTCGACTTCAAACCCCGACGCCGGACGCGAAGGTAACAGCCCAAAAATCGTATCGTGCATGTCCCAAACTCACGCATGATATTCGCCTGGACACTGGGAACCTAACAATAGGGTTGGACACGCGTTAGCAGTGTCGTACGTGTCGTGCTGGGCGCGACACACGACACTGGGTCAGATTCATTGCTCGTGTCCTTAACAGTCTGGACACGAAGCCGAACTGTTACTTAGATTAATGGGTTAACGGGTTTAGTTTTGTGTTATCGGGTTTTAAAACCCATTAGCTTAAACCCTAATAAATCTAACCCAAACCCTTTCCTTAACAACTGACTCGGGCTGACTCCTTGGCCAGCCTGAGCGCGCTAAACACCCCCCGCCCTGGCCGAGTTCGAGCCCCCCTTTTCCTTCTTTGTTTTGTTGTTTTATTTTAGTTTTATTATTATATGTATGTATTTATATATATAATGTATATATATGTTTTTATATATGTAGTATATATATGTATTGTTTGTATATATATATTATATATATATGTTATATATATATATATATATATATATATATATATATATATATATATATATATATATATATATATATATATATATATTGTATTTATGTATATAATTTATATTTAGTATTTACATATATGTATATTTATATAATATTATATATATATATATATATATCCAT
>JANAVB010038373.1:0-56236 GCA_029216955.1 Iris pallida | reverse complement strand
TTGCAAGGCCGAGGCTTTACCCCTACCTGGGTACCTCATCGTGGTGTTGTGCAAATGTAACATGGGGCCATCCTTCCTTTGTAGTGCTGTCTACAACTCTTTAATTACGTCATACAACATTAGACTACCTGCCAATTTGCGGTGCTATGCCGCTATGACTTGGCTTGCAAAGCCGAGGCATTACCCCAGATCTGGGAACCTCATGATGGAGTCACCCCACTGTAGCATGAAGTTTCACTCCTTGTAGTGCTGCTCTACCGTGCTTCCTGTAAGCACACCAGGCATTCACTCTACCTGAGAACTCATTAAGGCGTTTAAGCCAAACTTCCACAGGATCTATTTTTTTTTCTGCAGAAAATATATGTAGACAACAGTGGTTATGGGTCCGTATCCCTTCCATGTTCCAGAGAACAAGTACCCACTGTTACCTGAGTTTCAGTCAGTGTTCCTCCTTTGAACCAAAAGTTAGATGCCTAGTAGATTTTTCTTTGAATTAATAGCATAAAACTTTATGGTAGGATTACAAAGACACACTATCAGAATGCCTTCAAGTCCATTTTACAAGCTGTGTCATCGACCAACTGGCGCTTGAGGCCATTTGTGAACAGATCTACCAGGTTCTCCTGACTCTGAACATCAATCACTGCAATTACACCTCTTTTGATAAGATCGTGTACTGCCCTGTGCTTCAATCGCACAGTCCTCTTCTTTCCGTTGAAGAGGTTATTTGATGCCACCGCCCGCAGTCGCCTGGTTGTCACAGTATATCAGTATCGTCGGTATCTGAGTTCCAACCACTAGAAGATCATACATGAGCTCCCGAAGCTATTCTGCTTCATCTGCAGTAGTTTCAAGTGCAATAGAATTCATATTCCATGGAGGAGCGAGAGAGTATAGTATGCTTCTTCGACTTCCACGATATAGCAGCTCTACCCAAGAAAAAGACATATCCACTTGTGGATCTCTCGTTTTCTACCCCTGAACACCAGCTAGCATCACTGAAGCCTTCCACTACTGTCGAATACCCATTGTAGTGCAGTGCATATGTCTGAGTCTTCTTGAGATATCTCATGACCCGCTTCACAGCTTTCCAGTGCTTAATCCCTGGGTTGCTTATGAACTGACTCAGCATTCCCACGGCGAAAGCTACGTCAGGCCATGTGGCAGTGGTTGCGTACATCAAACTTCCGATAATGCTAGAATACTCCAGCTGTCTGACGCTTTCCCTCGAGTTTGGCTTCATCTTCTGATCACATTTGTATGGCGTATCGATCCCTGGAAGATCCTTATACCCATAGCGTGTGAGCATCTTCTCAATGTAGTGAGATTGTGACAGTGCTACTCCAGTGTCTGTCCGGATGATCTTTAAGCCCAAGATGACATCTGCATCCCCCAAGTCCTTCATACTGAACTTGGCTGAGAGGAACTTCTTTGTCTCCGTGACACAGCCTATATCCGTCCCTAGGATTAGCATGTCGTCTACGTACAGACAAATGAAGACTCCTCTTCCATCAGCGAACTTTGTGTAAACACATTTGTCCGTCTCGCTGACTCTGTAGCCGTTTGACCTAATAACTTTGTCAAACTTCTCATACCACATCTTGGGAGCTTGCTTCAAACCATACAATGATTTTACCAACTTGCAGACTTTGTCTTCAAGACCTTTGACGACAAATCCATCTGGCTGTTGCATGTAAATCTCTTCGGTCAGCTCCCCATTCAGGAATGCTGTCTTTACATCCATCTGATGTATTACCAACTTATATATAGCTGCTAGAGTGATTAACATCCTGATGGTGGTCATCCGAGCTACTGGAGCATACGTGTCAAAGTAGTCTAGCCCCTGTTTCTGAAAAAATCCCTTGGCTACCAGCCTGGCCTTGAACTTGTCAATAGTTCTATCTGCCTTCATCTTCTTCTTGAAGATCCATTTACATCCGATGGGCTTTTCTCCTTCAGGTAGATCTACCAACACCCATGTGTTATTGGAAGTGATAGAGTCAAACTCGTCATTCACTGCCTCCTTCCAGAAGATAGCATCTCTGGTCTTCATCGCCTCATCATAGGTAAGCGGATCTGCTTCTATATGATAGGTGACAAAGTCATCTCCGAAGTCTTTAGGTCTCCTCGCTCGCTTTGCTGACGGCTCTGCGAGTTCTGGTACAAGAGTTGTTTCATCAACAACAGCTTCTTCTTGGACTACTGGCCCATATGAGATTTCAGTCTCATTTGTACCTACATCATTTTTCGGAATGTCCGAAAGAACAATATTTTTTCTTTTGCAAACTTGTCTTCGAAGTTTTCAGCATCGCGAGATTCGATGATATAATTTGAATCAATATCAAGAAATCTCCGAGCATCACTCTTATCTGCATACCCCAAGAAGATCGCCTTCGTAGTCCTTGTCCCCAGCTTCTGAATCTTCAGATCTGGGAGCTTCACATACGCCAGACACCCCCACACTCGAATGACATTCAAGTTTGGTCTGACTTTGAACCAAAGTTCATGAGGAGTTACGTCCGAAGTTGCATATGGCACTCTATTCAGAATGAAAGTGGCCGTTAATGCAGCTTCTCCCCAGTAGCATTTTGGAAGACCTGCAGTAAGTAGCATTAAATTCATCATTTCTGTTAATGTTCGGTTCTTCCTCTCTGCTACTTCCGTTGGATTGAGGAGAATATGGAGCAGTAGTCTCGCATATGATTCCATGTTATTTGCAGAATGATGCGAAGTCATGAGACCTGTACTCCCCTCCTCGATCACTTCTCAACCTCTTGAGTTGTTGTCCAGTCTGCCGTTCAGCTTTGGCCCTGAACTCTCTGAACTTCTCGAAAGCTTCGTCTTAGTCTTGAGCAAGTAGATGAACGCGTATTTTGAGAAGTCGTCGATAAAGGTTATGAAATACTTCATCCCGGCCTTCGTGGAGAAATGTTTGAAGTCACAGATATTGGAGTGCACCAACTCCAAAAGATCTGTGCTTCGATTGACCCGATGAAAGGGTTTTCTTGTGATCTTCGTCTGAGCACACACTTCACACTTCTCCACCTTACCCCCACATTTGGAGATAACTCCTAGACTGGAAATTTGTTAATTCTTTTACAGTGAACATGTCCTAGCCTATTATCCACAACTCAAGAGAATAATCAGAAAATACAACTGCATTAATGTTATTAAACTGGTTGACAAGCTGAATTTTAAACATTCCTTCGGTTTGATAAGCCTTCCCGAAGTATGTTCCCTTCTTGGACATCACCATCTGACCAGCATTGATGTCCATCCTCAAGCCTGCGTTGCAGAGCAGGCTCCCAGAGATCAAGTTCTTGGCAATCACCGGAACATGCTTCACACCTTGAAGCGTTAGAGTGTTCCCAGAAGTGAGTTTCAGCTCCACAGTCCCGATCCCCAGAACTTCAGCTTGGGCCTGGTTTGCCATCATAACCTTTTCAGATATCGGCTGGTACGTGACGAACCATTCCTTGCCAGAACAGACATGGCAAGTCGCACCAGTGTCTATCCACCAGTTAGAGTCAACCCCCACAGTTGTGACCTGTGCGATCATAGCAACAATGTTAGAAACCAATAAAACCTTACTAGGCTCACCTTTCTCTGATTGTTTAGGCTTGGATCGGCATTCACTCTTGTAGTGGCCTTTTTTGCCATAATTGAAACAAGTCACGTGGGACTTGGACTTCTGTTGCTTGAATGAAGGACCTTTCACTTTTAGATTAGTGAAGTCCTTCTTCTTGAGATGAGAAGCCACCTGCTTTCCCTTGGGATCTCTCGTCTGCACTAGATTGGCCTTAGCCAACTGTTTGGACAGAGTGTCCATCTTTTGTTGGGAATGCATCTCGTCTTCAACATGGATCTCTTGAAGTAGATCTCCCAAGCTAATGTCCAGCTTCTTTCTGAGCATCCTTACATAGAAGGTACTCCATCCAGCAGAAAGTTTTGAGACGATCCCTCCAACGACAAACTTTTCGGGAAGGGGCATCTCTTCGTCTTCCAGTTTCTGACGCAGCTTCAGAAATTCCTTCACCTGTGGCAACATGGACTTCTCGTCCTCAAAGAGCAATTTGTGATATTTTCAACCACAAACATCTTGCTCCTGTTCTTGTCTTCTTCATACAGTTTTTCTACAGACTTCCATATGTCTCTGGCAAATTCTTTCTTCGAGTAGGATTCTGCCAGGGAATCCTCCATAGCATTCAGGATGAGAAGCCTGCAGATGCTATTTTCCCTTCTCCATTTGGCCTGAAGTTTGGTAGATGCATTGATTGCGGCAGTAGACCTAGTGTCTGGAACAAAAGTTTTTTCCTCCAACAGTACATGATCAACGTCTTTGAGTTGAAGAGTTAGATAAACCTTCCTCTTTCAGACTTAATAATGCTCTCTATCGAACTTTTCCAACTTGCAGTAGTCCGATTGGACGAGCGAAGCATTGATGTTTTCTATCTACAAGGATCTTGCTTTGAGATTGTTAGTCCCGGGACTTGATCAAAGATGAAAAACTGACGCAATCGAGATCTGAGAGTCACACAAAACTTTGTAGTGATCAAACTTAAGATCTACGAAGATACAAAAAAAAACTAAACAGCCAGATTACAATATGAAGGAGGAAAATAGAGAAGAGAAGATCTCTCGTTCTTCCTTACAAACGTGTTACAATTGGGACAAAATGATTTACAATAAAATAGAGAAAGATGAGATAAAGAAAAGTTGCTGGGGTATCAAAACACCGTTGCTCAAAGGAAGATTTGTCCCACAAGAATTGCTTCCAGGAACCAGCAAGTTAAAGAACTTGTGGAACGCTCGAAGTCACCTCTGTTCTGACTCCTCGGATGGACTTGCAATGGCGGCAGCAGCTTCCTCTCTCTCTCTTTTCTTACTTATAAATTCGTAGTTCTCCACAAAGGAGGCCAGAAGAGAGTATATATATAGAGAGGGTGAAAACCCTAGCCGCCTCTTCAGTTATGGAAAGATTGAATCAAATCCCACAAAGATAGCAACGAACTTAATTCAAATCCCACAAAGATGGAAATGAAATTAATTCAAATTCCACAAAGATGGAAACGAAATTAATTCAAATCCCACAAAGATGGAAACGAAATTAATTCAAATCCCACAAAGATGGAAACGAAATTAATTCAAATCCCACAAAAAGTGGATATGAATTAATCGTATTGAATCAGTCTTTCCATAACTGACTTATAGCCTGCACAGTCAGCGAAGCCCTCCATATGGCAGCAGCAGCAAAGTGCGCCAACAAAATGCCACATTACGCCTCATGAGCCCATGAGCCCGAGTCCAAGTCCAAGTCCGAGTCGCTAAGCCACTTTGGGACTTAGCTGCAAATGGAATTAGTCCAAGAGAATGACAAAAGCATTAATGCTTAATCCTTGGAGCCTTATTCTTACCTCCTAGTAAAATCACCCACATGGTTCCCTCCTTAGGGTCACCACCCCATGTGCATCTCTCAACAACACAACCAAGTATATATGTTGAGATAACTCATGGTACATTCCGATGTGGGACTAAACTTTTACAAGGCATGTTGAGAGCAAGCTCTCTCCAAGTAAAGAAAGCACCAACATATATACATATATATATATTTTTTAATATATATATATATTAAAATCTAAAAAAAAATATTAAAATCTAAATTTTTCCACCCAAACTCTTTAATTCTTTATCCTAAATCTTATTTCAGTTTTTACTTTGAAATTATCAAGACTTGATTGCTATTTAATTATGTCTTTAATATTACTTATGTTTAAAATTATTTTAAATATTATATTAGAGCCCGATAAATCTGATGGATCCGACCCAACCCGAGTCCAATCCGATCCTTCGGACTTGGGCTTAGGCTTCATCTGTTGAACCCGAGGTCGGGTTGGGCTTGGGCTTGGGCTCAGACTAGGCTTATGATTCGTCGAATTGTACTCAGGTTGACCTCAAGTCCGACTCAATCCGTCCGAGTTGCACCCATAGTCTACACCTATTTCCATCATGGTATTTTTATTCTTCTTCTTCTTCAAGTTTTTATGTACCATATATATACTGAAGAAATTACTGTCTTTTGATTTGACTTGATTTTGTTTCAATAACACTTTATTGATTATGCATGAATACTCGAATATCATTTGTGAATTGTTTGGTTGGGCATATGTTTATATATTTATTTTTCTTTGTATAACAAGGAGGGGAATGCAATTCGGCTCCTATTCTTCTTGTAGTTTTCTCATACTTGTCAAGTATAAACCTTTATGGAAGAAATTCTTTTTAGTTAAGGCCTCGTTTGGTTCACGGAATCACGCGGGTGTAAAAGAAAATGGGGGTGTAAAAGAAAAATGATTACTTTCTTATATTTGAGTGCCAAAAAAAGTGAGGAGAAAAGAAAACTGATTTCCAATGGAAGAAAAATTATGAAGAAAAATGATTCATCCATTCAAACAAGAAATCACTTTTTCACCTTAAAGTATTCACTTTTCTTTCTAAATTCCTTGGCATTTTTAAACATCGAAAATAATAACAACAAAAATTATAATTTTTCAAAGGAAAGTAAATTAAGGAAATGCCAAAGAATTGATTTCCTTTCTATTCCGCGAACCAAATGAGGCCCAACGGGTGTGATTTAGTAATCTTATACTTGTATACTCATAATGCCACAGCTGGGTATTTGCTACTACATTGCTATTTTGTTTGCAATTTTTGTGACTGTAGCTTGCTTTTCGCCCCATGGTAGCCTCCCATTGGCTCTGGAGATGAGGGTGCTAGTGTCACGTCCCGCTCATGTAGGAGCGATCGTCCTCGCTAATGTGTGATGCCGCACGAGTCTAGATTACGCTCATGTAAGGCGGATTCCATAACAGCCGATTACAGGCTAAACGACGGGGTCGTCACATACAAATACCAAGCAGAAACATTGAATAAACATCAGCAGAAACTTAAAACAAAATACAATTCATTCAAATATGCTCTTTATTGATATTGAAACGAATATTACATAGGTGGGCACGAGGCCAAGATTACAATCACTTAAGCTCACTTTTCTCGCAATACAAGTCACTCTGCTCTCTCTCATCTCTCGGTACAATTTGACGAGCCAGCGGATGCTTCAGATAGACGATCACTACAAGAAAAATGGCCATTCTTGACAGTTTATAAGTTGACGGTCGTCAAAAGCCGTCAACAATAGGGGTTTTCTTGACGTATTTAGGCTTACGTCAAGAAATGACCTTTTTTCGTTAATTTAGCAATTATATGCATAATAGTTGACGGTTTTAGATGATCCGTCAAGAAACATCAATTATTTGTTGATGGTCTGGTGATAACCGTCAACGAATATATGTACGAAAAACTTGGCGGGATTTTTTTAGCTGCCATTTTTGTAATTTTTTCAAACCTTTTATATTTGTTGACGGTTGTGGTTCTTTTTAATCAATGAACCCAGCAAATTTTTTTCCGATCGTCCCCTTCTTTCCTCCTCTCTCCTAATCTAAGAAGAGATCCCCCACTCCCTCCTCTAAAGAGTCTCCCACAGAGCCCCCACTCCTCCTCTTTTCTCCCTAAGAGAAAAATCTAACCCAAACTCCTTCATACTCCAAAAATTTCTTCGTCCTTTCCCAATCTAGGGTTAGGGCTTCGCGAGATCGACCTTCTTCCACCGTCTGTCTCCTTCGACACTTCGGGAACATTTTGGCGGCGTCTCTTCCGAAGAATCCCAGGCACCGCAAGCCCCAATCGCTGCACGACTTCCGATAGACCCTCATCATCCCCTGTGGCTCGAGGACGACGTCGACCACGATGATGATGAGGTCGACCCAGGTTTGGTTTCTCTTTCCATTCTTTTTATTTTTGGGTATCTTCCTGAGTGAACTTAGGTTTTGATTTTCTTGAGTGAACTTAGGGTTTTTGTGAGTATTATTGAGAGGATTTTGCTTTGTTTTACGAGAATATTTAGGAGTATTTGAACTTAGGGTTTGAGAGGATTTTGAGAATATTTAGGAGTATTTTTGTGAGTAATATTTACTCTGTTGACCTCCATATTGTTCCCTCTGCAGGAGTACCGGCAGGCCGCCCACGCGCTCCGGGGACAGAACAAGAAGAAGTCGGTGTTTCCGGTGCTACGCTTTATATATGGTGAGTGTTCTTGGATGAAAATGATAGTTTTGGTCCAGATTGTGTATGTTAAATGTTTTGTTCTTTTGCATGGATGTTGTTTGATGCAATGCATGTGTAGGAAAGTTTCCGTTCTTCGAGAGAGGTCATGTTATGGTTTCGTCCAAGGTGCGATATGAGAATGCCCACATTGTGCTGCTGTAGAAAGTTGTGATTTTGGGATGCCCACATTACGCTTCTCTAGAGAGTTGTGATTTTGGGATGCCCATATTGTGCTGCTGTAGAAAGTTGTGATTTTGGGATGCCCACATTTCGTTTTATCTGTCCTATAGATAATTGACCAATTAACAATTCAAGGACGAGGCCAGGTTTATACTTTGCTTTAGTTATAAATTTTATGGTTTAGCGAGAAATTTAACTTTTGCTTATGAATCAACTTTTGCTAGTTTATTTGTCCTAAAGTAATTGGATATTATGAGTAGAATATTGGATTTGGCAGGTAATAGACACCCTTGCAGAAATCCAGGAGCGACATGACACTATGAGGGATTAGAGAGGAAACTTCTTGAGTTGCAACAGGTAAAACTTTGTTCATGCCTTTTGTCATGATCTTATGTAACTATCTAAAATTGTTTTATGAAATGAGGCCTGAGTGATCAAGCAAGCAAGCAAGCGCTCTGATGTATACTGAATATTTTGTTTTCTCCATGGTTAATATTTTGTGAATCGGTCGGTTGTTATGGAGATTATTCTTTTTGTTGTCATATTTACTTGTATACATCCTATGTGCTTAAAACATGAACAGATGGTGTATGGTTGGCTGAATTTGAGTCATATTTCATATTAAATACTTAGCACCAAATAATGGCTGGAAAGAGGAGGAAAATTCTTTTAAAAGAAGAAGAAAATAGGATAAAAGAATTCTTGATTTTGTTCAATAAATGGGGAGGCCCTTGATTTGGTGTGGGGACCTGAATGTAAGGTAATTTGTTGCTAACATGATATTACTACTTCCTGGTGATGTCTTCTCTTGCTCCTATATACTTCGAATGTCCATAATTCTCTTGTTTGTGGAAATTTTGAATTATGTACCGAGCAACCTTATCGATTATTAATTTAGTTTGTGATATCGTCTTCCATCGTATGATGTTTTATACCGGTGCATTACTCGGTAGAAAATCATAGCTACTTAGTAATATTAGAATAAACTTGTTCTTTTTGTCCATTATCTTTTATTTGGCAGCAATATCTTCTCCAAAGTATGTTATTTGGCTCCATATTTTCTCTGTTTGCTTAGCTCTAATGTTGGGTACCCTGTCCCTATGTCAACACAAAATGTCCCGAGTGAGGAGTTTAGAGAATGTTGCTTTCTATGTCGAAAAGAATGTTGCTTTCTATGTCTCTATGAATTACAACGGTCATTTAGACTCATTTATTGAAACCTCCATTGCAGTTTCAGAAGTGGTTTTACATGATGTAAGTCTATTCGAATATATAGGAAAATGATGCTTTGTGCTAATGTTTTTTGTTTTTGCTATATGGTTGTCTCTCATGCATTTGTTCAAATATACATTTCTTCTTCTATGTTCCTCATATCAGTTGCAAGTTTCTGGTTTCATTATTTTCTAATTTTCCTCAAGATGCTCATAGCGTATTAACATGTTTCCTTGCAGCAACTTGTAATATATGAGACATCAGTATCAGAGTTTGACATAATATGAGATATGTCCAGAACTTTTCCTTCACATGTTTTCTTCCAACAGAGGCACGAGCCAGGTCAGAGGTCCCTCCCTGTACAATATTTTAAAGCATACTCTGTGTACGACCGGGAAGTTGTCTATGTTCAGGTTAGAATCAAAACTGGTTATTTTAGATTTGAATGAAAACAATGATATATATTTAAGCATTTCACGAGTTAGAAAATAGCAACAACTACAAATAATGGTGCATTTCTTTGAGTATTAATTAGAGGGAATGGGAATTTTAGTACATCTGCTACTTCTTTATATTAGTGAGGAAGATGCCTTATGGCTATTAGTTGTATTATTAAAGGGAGCTGTTCATGCACCAATGGAGGGGCTGTATCAGGTTGGTATCATGATAGAAGTGATATCATAATAGTTCATTCCGATAATACAAAAAAAGATTGCTTACATTTGAATTTGATTTTACTGGAAAGTAATTACTGTCGGCCAACATATACTAATCATTGATCCCAAAATTTTCTTTGTTGTGCATTACTTTGTCGATCAATTCTAAATAACTCTCAGTGCAAAGTATTTTTATTCGAGAGTGCCAATTGGAAGTGGCCTCTCATGTTAAGATGAAGGCTAACAATTGGATAGCAATATGGCTAATCCAATATACAGAACAAATATGATGCTTCAGTTGTCATTTGATGTTTATTCAATTTGGCAGATGTTTGAGGAGGTCAAAAATAAGATCACAAAAGCATTTGTTGATATTTCAATCATCTAACAAATTTGTCTTCTTTCCTACTTTCAAATTGAAAACTCGAAGTCTCAAATGCTACAAAATAATGCTAATGGGATATAGTAAACAAACTAGTAAAGGCCTATTAAATTGAAGTAAAATATATACGTCTTATGTGATACTTGAAATTTAAGAGCACTATAGTTAAAATATCAGGTGTTCACCTTTTTTCTATCTAAGTTGCATTTCTCAACTTATTCAAGTGACTAATATCAGTACAATTGTAGATGCAGGTTGTTTCATAACTCCATATAATGTTGATAACTTAGCTAGTGTTTGAGATTCTTGTGGTGTTTGCACATAGGTATGCATGGCTGGACCACTGACACCCATCTGTGTATATCCTGTATGTGGGTTTTCTGATACTCCAATTGGGTGAAATCCTTGAGATACCTGCTGTGGAGACTCTTGTGGTGTCTGAACATATAAGTAAGGGTTGGGTTCAAACTGTGCTGGAATTGATCCCATCTGTGCAAGGTTTAGGGAATTCAAATGACCCACATGTGCAGTTATTGGGTTAGTGTATGCAGGAATTCCTTCATAAGTATAACATGTATGCTGTTGAGCTGATGGGTTCTCAAATGAAGCATTCAAAGGGTATTGTGCTGATGGAATTCCAAATGAAGCATGTCCAGTGGTTACATTCCCAAATGATGAATTTAATGGAGAAAAATTCATCCTAACTGATAGTGGCTCTTGTGCTACTCTTGGTTGACGGTTAGGTTGCTGGGTTAACACATGTCCTTGAGTGAAGCTTGGGTGCCCATGATTCTGATGGTGAATGTAATCAAAACTCTGGATATATTGTGTTCTTGGACTGCTATCTAAAGGGAAAAACATAAATGAGATTTATTGAATTGCTAGAAAGAGGGTTTACAGACATCTAAAGGAAAGCTATACAAGAAACTAAAAACTAAAGCTAAGTAATTCCATACTTTTTTCATGTCTTTCTCTTCTCATTACCTCTATTTATATTGTCTGATATATGGGTTTTTGTTACAAACAGTTAGCTAGCTGGCTGTGGGACTCTGGCAGTTGGAGTTGATGAGTGGATATGAGAGGGATGTGCTCCGATCTGGTTTGCTACTTTTTTGGTTTCATTTTTTATAGTTGGATTATGTTTTGTGGTGACAAATGATGGATGTTTGTGGTTTATATGTTTAAGTGGTATAGAAACAACAAATGTGGGATGTGTGTACTTTGTGGTTAATTGGATTATGTTGTGGTTGGACAAGTGAAGAATACATGTGGTAGGATATGTATTAAAAGTTTTTGTTGTATGAACAATACAATTTGTTAATATAAATTTGAGTTTTATAGTAATTTGATGTGTGTAGCTTCTGGATTGATATTATGTGTGTTTGATATATATATAATTCTTGATGGAATTTTGGCAAGCTTCTCTTGACGGTACTTTGGATAGCTTCTCTTGACGGTTGTCAAACGTCAATTTTAATTCAAATCATGCTTCATAATAGCCTGTGAATCAATGCTTTTCTTGACGGCTAATAACTGTCACGCCCCGTACCAGCTTTTCGGGATACGAGCTCGTGAGCAAGCCAGCTATGTATCGAGCGAACTCCAGCCCGACTCGAGTACGTATAAGATGTCAAGGTCATGGGTATCATGTCTAATCTAAACTATATCTCAATCCACAAGAATCATATAAAGCAAGAATGAACAAGTATGGGTCATGGTCTGCAGCCCATTAGCATATTGTTCGATTAGACTCTAAGAATGATATGAGTCTATAAATAAGCAGAGTATATCATGGTACTGAATATAAAGCATGAAAGGATAATAAGAAATATCACAAGCAAATACCTGTATCATAGATCATAATCCTCTACCATCCTGCTCTGCTAACTAACTCCATGCAATCGCTAAACCTGATGAGATCATCAGGTCCTCAGAGGACTAGCAAGATACATAATATACAAGCCAACATGTAACAGTAAAAGAAGCAAGAAACAATCAAGGGTATCCAACGAGACAAAATAAACCAAGACACAAGATCTAAACACGAGGATCCTAAGACACTGGCATGCCATACTAGAAATGGTTGGCTATAAACTGTAGTCAAGGCAAGTACTCACAACCAAGACAGTAGCCAATCCTAGTATAAAATCCTATAGACCATAGTCAAGGTAAGTACTCATAATCTATAGAATGTCAAAGTCAAGTCCCACTCAAATCATGTCAAGTCAAGTCAAGTTATAATCAAGTTAAGGAAATCGTGGTATGGGACTAGACGAATCTATCAAGCAACACGTATGAGACTAACACAGTGTAACAGGTAGAAAATATCATAACAGAAAAGGAACAAGAAACTAGAAACATGTAAAGTAAAACCATAACAGGATGAGTTACTAGACATAGAATCAAGCAATCACGAATGTAAGGAAAAGAATCATATCGAGATGATGAACATGCATATAAATTATACTGTACAAGTTGGCAAGGTATACTTGCCTGGTGGTAGCGCGAAGAACCAATAATGTATCGCCAATCACAAGTCAGAAAGTCCAAGTCGTCACAACTGTCTCCGAAAGCTGAAATAGACATCGCCAACATTCTCAAAATAGTCAAATTAGCCAAGATTGCCTGTCCTTAAGTCCAATTCTGGACACAGAGGTAAAACGGTAATTTCGGGCAAAAACGGTATCCGCCGTTGGACCCACTTTGCACCGAAAAGCGTGCCAGAGTCAGTGGTCTCTAAAGTCGTCAAACTACATGTCTACGGATTCAGTTTTTTGATACGCACCCAACGGTATATCCAATTTTGGATTTCGAGGGGCCGTGCACAAAATCGCCCGTTGAGTGGGACCGTGGGGCCCGCGAAACGGCGTTCCGATTCGACTGTCTCAGAATCGGACAAAAATTGGCATACAGGACCAGAAAAATGATACGGTCCTGTTGGCACAAGTTTCGTCTCGATCTGATGAGCGTACTCAAAGTAATTGAGAAATTTGCAAAGTGCACGATACGGTGAATTTTGACGGATACGCATCAAATTCGTCGCGCACACGCGACCAATTTGAATTCCGTCAAAGTCCACACAACTATGAAGCCGTTACGCAGCTTTCGATGCCTTCGGTTCGCGACCACGTCGCCCGGTTTGGCGGGACGCACGTCATGTGGATGAATTTATTGAATTTCTATAATTTTGAAAACGGGGTTTTCCTGTTTTTCGAGGATCAATTAATCTGTACACAATTTACGAAATTTAAACCTACGAAATGGTTTTCGATCTCCTACATGTGTCTAAACATGTGTTCAAATAGAATTTCTAAACGGTTACAGGATCACTCAGAATCGATCTTGCAACGTAGGTTCATGGACTGCTCTATACGCCGTTCTTCGCTGGTTTTTCCCAAAGTTTTAGGAATTTATGTAATTTATTTAGGGCAAACCAAACGAATCTAATTAGAGGGATTGATAGGGGGTCATATAGGCTACTCCTAGAAATTTACGGAATAAAAAACGAGTAACCGTCGACAAAGAAAACGTACCGCAAAACTGGGGCTATACTGTCAAAGTGGCTGCTATCGTCTCTGTCTCCGGCCGCGCGCGGTCTTGGCCGCCATCCGACGGCTCTCACGGCAGCGCGCGGTTGCGCTGGCCGTCCAGGACGTGGAGGGGGTGGTGCCGTTGTATTTTTAGGGTTTTAGGCTTCGTTTCCTTTTCCCTCTCGTTACTCTCTCTCGATATACTTCTGTAACAGAACGCGCGGTTGGGGGGATTATGTGTTCGGTTGGGCCGGTTTTGTCACTCGTGAGATATGAAAATCTCACGAGATTTTCATATCTCATGAGTATCTCCTATATATATATGTATTCTTATTTATCTACATTTATCTATATTTACATGGCTTATATATACGTATAATACTCTAAATTATCTAAATAAATTCTAATATTATTTATTCCTATGGTGTGGCCTATTTATAGAACATGCACCCATATATATATATGTTTATATATATGCAAGAATCCTAAAGTCACAAAATATAATAAATTAAGCACAACTATTATAATTAATAACTATTACGCATATATCTACCACACACACCACACACACACACATATATAATATATATATATATATAATATATATAATATATAATATATATATATATTATATATTATATATATAGACCTATTTATATAATATTAGTATATACATATACACATATATATATCTCACTTAATAAATATAACCATTTAACTATTAAGAACACGAATTAAATATATACACAAAGGAATTAATAACTATATTTCCTTTAATCAAATAAACACACACAATATATGCACACATATACCGTTCTAGTCAGGGGCCCATAAACCTAAATGACATTTCAAGAAATGTAGCATGTTCGAAAATAACAATATACATAAAAGTATAATTATAACCTTAATAGCACTAATATATTTAACCAATATTTATAAATAGTCATTGATCATTACAATAAACACCCCTATACCTGTATATATCTATGTGGCCGTCTTGGTCGCACTAAGGGTCTACATGGCTTGGGCTCAATTGGAGTCTAGTTCGGACTAGCTGAGTACAACCGGTCTTCTGCAAGCCAATAACTTAATTAATAAATAATTAACACTAGAAAGATTAAGTCGCAACTTGGCCTGATTTTCCTGGTTAGGACACTCCTATGCTTGGCATTCCCCTACCATGGCTAAATACTAGTCAAAGCACGCCATTACACTATCCGTCCCACGATTCCTAGTCGTCTTGTACTCCAAAACTCTACCATGATTAAAATCATCTACCGTAAAATTACCTAAATAATCATTTATAAATTCTAGAATTTACCATTTAAATCAAATAAATATAAAAATATTTTCAAAATTTTTTCGGAAAGGGGAGCTACAATAACCGTCATCTAGCCAAGTCAAGAAAAGTATTTGCCTATATTGACGGTTTCTAAAATTGCTATCTTGACGGCTAAAAATAGCCAAGAAAAGTACTCATATGACGACAAAAAATCGTCAAAAAAGCCCTTCCAGCCCGTCAAGAAAGGGGGTCCCTTTTCTTGACTCCGGCCTACTTGACAGATCCGCAACCGTCAAGATACCCATTTCTTGACGGGGAATCACCGTCAAAAAAAGTCCTTATTCTTGTAGTGGATGTCCATACATTATGTCCCGATAAGTCCAGACTCTATACGGCCGTGCGCCTCGAAATGCCAAGGAACTCCGTGCCTCGATGCATCCAAGCGAGCTCCGTGCCAACGAGTTTCTACCTATGCATGCACATAAACACTGTGTGGGTGTCAGTACTCAACTTTACTGTTGGAGTGAGCTCTTCGTCCACCCATACAAAACCAACACGTTCATTTACTTTGTGCCACAAATTCTTTTACGATTTTCTTTCTATTCTTGTCTTAGGATCAATTTTATGACACAAACTCTGACCTATTTTGTGTCTATAGACCATCACTTTGCCTTGCACCAGCAACTTACTCATACTTTGCCTCTAGACCTTCTCGGGCCAACAACGTCATCTTATCGACTCGATCGTGCTTTTCGGCCCATATTTGGTACATAACACTTGTCGTGCCATAAATCCCTTCTTATAAACATAATCGAGACGGTGCCTAGCCACTTAGTAACTTGCCTACACTTGTGTTGTAACAACGTGGTCGTGCCATAACATATTGAGGCCGTGCCTCGTAATTCAACATGACTTAACCGAACTTGTCCTACTGCCCTTCTTGACTTAACTCGAAAAATACTCAATTCGTACTTATGCAACTCTATGCCGACGACTTATTACTTTGATGCCATATCTCGTGCTGAAATACATGTCTTGCTTAGCCAAATCTTAGGCTCCATATTGGTTCACTACAAAAAGTGTCTTTTTGGGACGACACTATTAGGAACACTAGTCTAAAAAGTCCTAAAAGTATAGTTCTAGGGACGGCTATATTTTTAGTACAAAAAGTTGTATTTTTTGTGACAGATTCTAAAAATGGATCACTATTTGGGACTAATAAAAATTTATGTTCCAAATATTTACATTACCGTCCCAAATAGCTCGGCGGGAATGCCACACATTTGACGGCTAATTGTCAATTTTATGGGAGGAAAGTTTACCTCCACATGTCTCCCTTGACTGTTCAATCGGATGGCTTAATCTAGACCGTCCATCCTAAAACTTTCAGAACTTATTTCTCTGCACAAAGATACACATCGTCTCTCTATAACGCCCCAGTCCCAAAATACGTAGGACTAGAAACATAGATATGTCACTGTATTCATACGAAGTGTACTCCAATATGGAAGCCTCGTATAAATACATAAGCTGTAAAATAATAGAACCATAACTAATCTCATCCCACAAAATAGTTGAATAAAAGATATCGTATAATAATAAAGAATTGTCTTGATACAATATGTTGGGCGGAGACAAATCCACTACCAACAAGTAAAGGAAAAATACATGATAGAATAAATGATTTTGGCGAGCGAAGCGAAGACGATCCAAATGCAATCATCCTTGAAAAATGGCGTTGATCACGGCTAGAGCTAAAGCACCTGCGAAAGACAAGAGCACACACCTGGAGAGATAACCAGGTCCTCAGAGGACGTAACAAGACACATAATATCATTCCATATAACTGAATAAATATTGCTCAAATAAAAGTAAATCGAATTATAACATGGTCCAATACGCACCTACTGAACGGGCGTACCATCCTCCCAACCAAACAGGCAGGAGATGGTAAACTAATTCACGGTGACGTATCTTTCCATGCCATGAATCCAATATTGTATCCGGACCCCAACAAGGTTCAATACCTTCTCATCGAAGTAGTAAGTCACACCTACAACCAAACAAGGACAAGATATGACAAACTAATCTCCGCGACAAGTTATGTTCCAAGCCACGGTCAGATACAAGTTTCCAAACCAAAAGTACTCGTACCAAACGGATAAAGGTAGCCTAACCATCTAAGTGAAATGTTGTTAAGAACAATCCTTCCTACGCATGGGCCCTGACTGAATAGGATCGACATAGTCCCCCCTTGGGCACCAGAGGCCCCATCAGTAAGAGCATGACGTTCCGCAGAATCGTCAGTGGCCGTCAGTAATCTTGGGTCATCAACCCCGTATCTCCAGCGGAGAGTCCGGGTCACAAGGGAAGTGCATCGAAGCCCATACGCTAAGGAATTGTCCTCCCCGCCCAATGCCTACTGTGTTGTATCCACAACACAAACCACTATAACCGCTAATCAAACTAGCATGCAACCTCTATTAGCGGTTATTCCTATCGCATGACTTGTACGTACTGGTGGCCAGCCAATCACGCACTTCCAGGTACTACATGCGACACACAACTTTATGGTACAACGTGTCAAGGCTAATAAATGCAACACACAAGGTGGTCCCTTAAATCCAGGTTTAATTTGTAAGAAAATAATGCACAACAGGAAATATAAATGAACAGTAAGTTCTAACAGTTATGCCATGTTCACAGTTTATTTTGCATAAAGAAAATAAATGCATGAAATATGAGCTAAAATAATTAAACAACGAATGGCAAGGTGTCTTGCCTGGTAGAGCGCCTGGTGTGCTGCGATAATCATGGAGCCATGAACTGCGACTTTGGTGCAGCAACTATGCAAGTGACCTCTGATGGAGGCACGGACAGTTCCATTGGGTCCAGAAGGGTCAAATTAGTTAGGGTGGACATAAGGTAGGCTTGAATTGGGCGAAAGAATAGAAATAATAGGACTGGTTATGGACAGGAGAAAATTAAAAAATTAATGGATAAATATTCTATACACGAATTTTTAGGAAATCATTTATAATACTTGGAAAATATATATTATTAGTAAAATATTTTTTAGATAAGTATAAAAAAACACATAAAAAATTACTTTGTAAAACTTTAAGTTGTCAAAATAGGATATTTAGATAGGAGCTATATTTTTATTAGTAAAATAATATTTGATAAACACATGGGAAACCGATTTAGGCTAAAATTCTATGTTTTGTAATGATATATATGATTGATAGCATACTACTTATATTTAGCCAAAGTATTTAATAACTATAAAAAATTACTTATAATATTCGAAAAATATAATTGGAATTAAAATCTATATTTTTCTTTTATTCAAAATATTCTAAATAAATATTTGAAAGTCACAAAAACTATTTTTTGAACTAGCTAGAAATAATATTTTTTTTTCTAATAATTTTAACAAGTATCAAATGAATTCTAAAAACAACAACAATAGTGATAACAATTATAATTATAAGATAGACATAATTGTATATCATGATAATACTAACACCAATAAAACAAATAGTAAAAAAAATAACAACAAAAGCCATTACCACTGTGTTCTCATCCATTCTCGAGAGCCACACTGTGAGTCTGGTGAGAGAAGTCAGTCAGAAGAAATTTCATACGAAGGGAAGAAAGGAGATGGGAGAGAGAGGGACAATGAAATTGGGAAGGAATTTTCGAGCGTGAGAGGGAGTGGGCGCGAGAGAGGAAGGGTGGATCGGAAGGGAAGCGGAGGCCGAGAAGTGGGTTCGTGCGGTGGCGTTAGGTGGTAACGATGGCGGAAGAGCGGGGTAGGAAGGAGGCGGGGAGTGAGGTGCTATCGACGGCAAGCGGCACGCCGCGGCGGAGGGAAGGAACGGCGGCGGTCTGGATCTCGGCGGAGGGTTTCGGCCAGGGCGGAGAAGGGGTTTTGGGGGAAGTCGGCGGAGGAGTGGCCAGGCGCGCGGGGACGCGGCGTAGGCGAAGGTTTACGGTGACGGGCGTAGGGGATCGGTGAGCGGACTCGGCCGGCGGCGGGCGTTCAGTCGAGGCGATGGAGGGTTCTCGGCGGGGCACTGGCGCTGGGTCGGCGCGAAAGGGGCACGCATCTCGGGGCGTCCGATTGGGGCTTAGGCGGATGGTCAGGGATGATCGGGGCGGCACGGCAGGCAAGTGCGGCCACAGCAGAGGTAAGACACGGTGTGGCGGTGGTGTTTGTTTTTAATTTCTTTTTCTATTTTTTTGGCTATGAGTTTTCCTTTGGTCGTCGGCGGTTTGTGCCGGTGACGTGGTGGTTGGATGTTTTTTTCGGTGGTTGGGTGAAGTCGGAGGACGATGGTTGGGTTGGAGTCGGGGTCGACGGGTGGTGAACTGGAAAAGGGCAGGCTGGGTGGTGGTGAACTCCGGCGATGGCCGTGGGAGCGGAACGGTGGTTGTGGTCGGGTGGCCGTGGATGCTGTTGGCCGTGGCGGGGTCGTTGGCGATGGCGGCGATGATTTTAGGGCTCCGTCGGGGTGGATTATGGTTGGACAGGGTGGCTGCCGTTAGGGTGGTGAGGAAGGTGCTGGGTTGGTGGTATTGAGGATGTTGTCGATGGCTCGGGGAGTCGGGGTGTGTCTGACACAAGAATTAGGCTAGGAATTTGGTGTCTGGAGTGTCGGACACGAGAGAAAATAATGTAATTGTAAAAATAAAATAGTGGAAGGAAAGAAATATGGACACGGACACGATGCACGTACTTTGAGGATGGTAGAAATTTGTGAAGAATAATAAAAAGTTGGAGGAGTACCTGCCTATTTATAGGATGTGGGAATTCCCAATTGGATAGGGATTAGGATTGGTTTAAAACCCAAGTAGATAATTTACTATTTAATTTAAAATCATTTAAATCCAAATCTAAATACAATCAAATTTAAATCAAAATCCAATTTCCAAATACAAATCAAATTTGAATCTAATTAAATTCTTGGTTTAAAATCAATGGGATAAATCAAATTTCATAAATTTAACTATTTAAATAAATCCAAAATTTCAAATAAATGTTTAAATCGTCACAATAATTTCGAAATATGTTTTCTAAAATACCATATAATAATAATTTCGAAAATTATACTATTAATTAAAACTAAACTAATATTTTATTATGAGATATGTATGCATAATTATTTATACAAAATTATACTTTTCTAGTATACAATGAAATATAATTTATTGTTAATAGATGTTAGAAAGAGAGGCTTAAAATAACAAACTTAGGAATTTGATAAAATGGCAAAAATAATTATTATATATATCACTTCGAAAAATAGGAAACGTTTTTATAAAAATGTACGCTGGCACATATTCGCACTCGTCGAGCAATTACGAAAAATAAAATTTCGTGCACGACGTACAATACGACTACGCGACGCACAATACAAAAATTTTAAATCGGTACCAATTAAATAAAAAAAAAAGTAGAAATTTAGGGATTTTACATCCTACCAAACTTAAAGAATTTCGTCCTCGAAATTAAGAATTAGTAGGGGTGACAGGACACAAGGGGGTATCAATGGAGATCCAACGATGACAATGTTTTCACAAAATCGTGTCGTAAGAAATCGCGATCTAGGTCGTAGAAAAATAATACGGTATGGTCACGGGTAATGAATGAGGATCACGATTAGAGAACGAAATAGATTCACTTAAATTAAGAGATTAGAGGGTCTTGATAGGGCCGAGTAGTTTGGGATGAAGATATAGCAACATCGAGTGATAATGGTCATAGCCGATGGGAAGGTTGAGGAAGCTCTAGTATGACGCTTGCGTCCTCCTAAAATAGGTGAGGGCGAAGCAATATAGAGTTCGAAGAAGGCGTTATCGAATACGAATACGTGACTCAAAGACGATCGAATAATTTCAAAAAGGAGTTACCAAGGCAGTCGCGGATGGACTCTAGAGGACAAGTTTAGCTATGTCCCCATCCACGAAGAACGATAAAATAAAGCGAACCAACGTGCACTTGGTTGATCAGACCATTATGCACTGGTTCTGATTAGACAATATGTTAGTGGGAGCTCTTCCAATAACATATGTCTTGAACAAGCTCGATAAAAGATAAACTTGCAAAAACTAGGCTACATTAGCATTATTAGTTTAGATAGTAAAAATATAGGCACAATGGTAGATAAATAAAATCAATTATGAATAGTCTAAGAGTCATAAGGATCTAAGTCTTTTATTCCTATACAATCATTCTATGGTTTATTGACCAAGGCTTGGTTGACCATATGGGTTAGATTCCTCTAGTCTCTATGGTCTTAATAGTCAAGGGCGTGTCGGGCCGTAGGGTGTTCTACCCAACTTAAAAGAATTAAGCTAAGGTGTTTTGGGACATCTAACTAGTAGGGTCAATCTCTAGCAGGCACGAAGGGAAGATAAGATATTGATGGAAGAAAACGCAAGATGCAATTGATGAGTCAAACGGTAGATAAAATCAAGAAAAGAGGTCAAGTATGTGGATGAGATCCTAGACTTCTAATCCTATACGCAGGCTTGCTTGGTACGGTAAAGTAACCAAACAATTTATCTTGACCTGTATGGGTCACCACAAAAGCATGTAACGCCCCAGTCCCAAAATACGTAGGACTAGGAACGTAGACATGCCAGCTGTATTCATACGAAGTATACTCTAATATATGGAAGCCTCGTATAAATACATAAGCTGTAAAATGCAGTAGAACCATAACTAATCTCATCCACACAAAATAGTTGAATAAAAGATATCATATAATATAAAGAATTGTCTTGATACAATATGTTGGGTGGAGACAAATCCACTACCAACAAGTAAAGGAAAAATACATGATAGAATAAATAATTTTGGCGAGCGAAGCGAAGACGATCCAAATGCAATCATCCTCGAAGAAATGGCGTTGATCACGGCTAGAGCTAAAGCACCTACGAAAGACAAGAGCACACACCTAGAGAGATAACCAGGTCCTCAGAGGGACGTAACAACACATAATATCATGCCATATAAACTGAATAAATATTGCTCAAATAAATAAATAAATCGAATTATAACATGGTCCAATATGCACCTACTGAACGAACGTACCATCCCCCCAACCAAACAAGGACATGAGATGGTAAACTAATTCACGGTGACGTATCTTTCCATGTCATGAATGCAATATGGTATCCGGACCCCAACAAGGTTCAATACCTTCTCATCGAAGTAGTAAGTCACACCTACAACCAAACAAGGACAAGATGTGACGAACTAATCCGCGACAAGTTTTGTTCTAAGCCACGTTCAGATACAAGTACCCAAACCAAAGTACTCGTACCTAACAGATAAAGGTAGCCTAACCAATCTAAGTGAAATGTTGTTAAGAACAATCCTTCCTACGTATGGGCCCTGGCTGAATAGGATCGGCATAGTCCCCCCTTGGGCACCAGAGGCCCCATCAGTAAGAGCATGACGTTCCGCAGAATCGTCAGTGGCCGTCATAATCTTGGGTCATCAATCCCGTATCTCCAGCGGAGAGTCCAGGTCACAAGGGAAGTGCATCGAAGCCCATACGCTAAGGAATTGTCCTCTCCCCCAATGCCTACTGTGTTGTATCCACAACACAAACCACTATAACCGCTAAGTCAAACTAGCATGCAACCTCTATTAGCGGTTATTCCTATCGCACGGCTTGTACGTACTGGTGGCCAGCCAATCACGCACTTCCGTGTACTATATGCGACGCACAACTTCGTGGTACAATGTGTCAAGGCCAATGAAAGTAACACACAAGGTGGTCCCTTAAATCTAGGTTTAATTTGTAAGAAAATAATACACAGTAGGAAATAAAATGAACAGTAAGTTCTAACAGTTATGCCATGTATCATAATTTATTTTACATAAAGAAAATAAATAATGCATGAAATATGAGCTAAAATAATTAAACAGCGAATGGCAAGGTGTCTTGCCTGGTAGAGCGCCTGGTGTGCTGCGATAATCATGGTGGCATGAACTGCGACTTCGGCACAGCAACTATGCAAGATGATCTCTGATGGTGACACGGACAGTTCCATTGGGTCCAGAAGGGTCAAATTAGTTAGGGTGGGCATAAGGTAGGCTTGAATTTGGCGAAGGAATAGGAATAATAGGACTGGTTATGGACAGGAGAAATCAAAGAATTAATGGATAAATATTCTATACACGAATTTTTAGGAAATCATTTATAATACTTGGAAAATATATATTTTAGTAAAAATATTTTTTAGATAAGTATAAAAAAACACATAAAAAAAATTACTTCGCAAAACTTTAAGTTGTCAAAATAGGATATTTAGATAGGAGCTATATTTTTATTAGTAAAATAATATTTGATAAACACATGGGAAACCGATTTAGGCTAAAATTCTATGTTTTGTAATGATATATAAGATTGATAGCATACTACTTATATTTAGCCAAAGTATTTAATAACTATATAAAAAAATTACTTATAATATTCGAAAAATAATTGGAATTAAAATCTATATTTTTCTTTTATTCAAAATTCTAAATAAATATTTGAAAGTCACAAAAACTATTTTTTGAACTAGCTAGAAATAATATTTTTTATTTATTTTTTTTCTAATAATTTTAACACGTATCAAATGAATTCTAAAAACAACAACAATAGTGATAACAATTATAATTATAAGATAGACATAATTGTATATCATGATAATACTAACACCAATAAAACAAATAGTAAAAAAAATAACAAAAGCCATTACCACTGTGTTCTCATCCATTCTCGAGAGCCACACTGTGAGTCTGGTGAGAGAAGTCAGTCAGAAGAAAATTCATACGAAGGGAAGAAAAGGAGATGACGGAGAGAGAGAGACAATGAAATTGGGAAGGAATTTTCGAGCGTGAGAGAGGGAGTGGGCGCGAGAGAGGAAGGGTGGATCAGAAGGGGAAGCGGAGAGGCCGAGAAGTGGGTTCGTGCGGTGGCGTTAGGTGGTGACGGCGGTGGAAGAGCGGGGTAGGAAGGAGGCGGGGGAGTGAGGTGCTATCGGCGGCGAGCGGGCACGCCGCGGCGGAGGGAAGGAAGCGCGGCGGTCTGGATCTCGACGGAGGGTTTCGGCCAGGGGCGGAGAAGGGTTTTGGGGGAAGTCGGCGGAGGAGTGGCCAGGCGCGTGGGGACGCGGCCGTAGGCGAGGGTTTACGATGACGGACGGAGGAGATCGGTGAGCGGACTCGGCCGGCGGCGGCGTTCAGTCGAAGCGGCAGAGGGTTCTCGGCGGGGCACTGGCGCTGGGTCGGCACGAAAGGGGCGCGCATCTCGGGGCTGCCGAATGGGCCTTAGGCGGATGGTCAGGGACGATCGGGGCGGTACGGCGGGCAAGTGCGGCCACGGCGGAGGTAAGACACGGTGGTGGGGGGGTTTGTTTTTATTTTCTTTTTCTATTTTTTTGGCTGTGAGTTTTCCTTTGGTCGTCAGCGGTTTGCACCGGTGACGGTGATGTTTAGGTGTTTTTTCGGTGGTGGTGGGTGAAGTCGGAGGACGGTGGTTGGGTTGGAGTCGTGGTCGACGGGTGGTGAACGGAAAAGGCAGGCTGGGGTGGTGGTGAACTCCGGCGATAGCCGTGGGAGCGGAACAGTGGTTGTGGTCGGGTGGCCGTGGATGCTGTTGGCCGTGGCGGGGTCGTTGGCGATGGCGGCGGTGATTTTGGGGCTCCGTCGGGGGTGGATGATGGTCGGACAGGGTGGCTGCCGTTAGGGTGGTGAGGAAGGTGCTGGGTTGGTGGTGTTAAGGATGTTGTCGATGGCTCGGGGAGTCGGGGTGTGTTTGACACAAGATTAGACTAGGAATTTGGTGTCTGGAGTGTCGGACACGAGAAAAAATAATGTAATTATAAAATAAAATAGTGGAAAGAAAGGAATATGGACACGGACACGATGCACGCACTTTGAGGATGGTGGAAATTTGTGAAAGAATAATAAAAAGTTGGAGGAGTACCTGCCTATTTATAGGATGTGGGAATTCCTAATTGGATAGGGATTATGATTGGTTTAAAACCCAAGTAGATAATTTACTATTTAATTTAAAATCATTTAAATCCAAATCTAAATACAATCCAATTTAAATCAAAATCCAATTTCCAAATACAAATCAAATTTGAATCTAATTAAATTCTTGGTTTAAAATCAATGGGATAAATCAAATTTCATAAATTTAACTATTTAAATAAATCCAAAATTTCAAATAAATGTTTAAATCGTCACAATAATTTCGAATATGTTTTCTAAAAATACCATAATAATAATTTCAAAAATTACACAATTAATTAAAACTAAACTAATATTTTATTATGAGATATGTATGCATAATTATTTATACAAAATTATGCTTTTCTAGTATACAATGAAATATAATTTATTATTAATAGATGTTAGAAAGAGAAGGCTTAAAATAACAAACTTAGGAATTTGATAAAATGGCAAAAATAATTATATATATCACTTCGAAAAGTAGGAAACGTTTTTATAAAAATATGTACGCTCGCACATATTCGCACTCGTCAAGCAATTACGAAAAATAAAATTTCGTGCACGACGTACACGACTACGCGACGCACAATACAAAAATTTTAAATCGGTACCAAATTTAAAATAAAAAAGTAGAAATTTAGGGGTTTTACACTCTCTCTCTCTCTCTCCCCTTATTCTATACTCATCTGAACGTTGCTCCGCCCCTCTCTTCCTCCTCGACTCCCTCCACCGCTCATCTGAACATCGCTTCTCCCATTCCCTCCGTCGCTCCTCCCGATTCCCTCCGACATCAACGCCTCCTCTGAACATCAGTATATTTGTATAAATAAATTCTTTAGGGCTTGGTGTTTTTAAGTTTTTTTAAATGCATCAATTTAGGTTTTATTCCTTCAATAACATGTATCGTATGGAGTTTTTTCCTTCAACATCAACGCGCTCCTCCCGATTCCCTCCGACATCAACGCCTCCTCTGAACATCGAGGTATATTTGTATAAATAAATTCTTTAGGGTTGGTGTTTTTTAAGTTTTTTCAAATGCATCAATTTAGGTTTTATTCCTTCAATAACATGTATCGTATGGAGTTTTTTCCTTCAATTTCTTTAGGGTTGTGTTAATTTTAGCTTTTTAAACAGTTTTTAGGTATTTTTAAGGTATTCTGGGCGGGTTTATACCTAGATAACCCAAAGAAAATGTTGGAACATCTTCCCTGAACACTAGAATGTTGGGTGCTTCGAGCGAAATTAACCATGCTCGAAGCTCTCTAATGGAGGAAATCCTCAATTAACAGAAAGAAGAAGATGAAGAAGGAAGAACAAGCTAAGTAATTGTATTTCTAATTTTTAGAAGATTGCAATTGTCTAAAGGTCAAAGTGTGGAAATGCCCTAATGAACTTGTCATAAGCCATCCAAGTTGCAGTATTGCCATCCTTCCACTGAACCAAGAGTTCAACTGCTGCTCTATTTCCTTTTTTGACCATTCTTCTGTCAACTATTTCTTCAGGCTCTAATATAGCCTCCACCACATCACTTGGGACTTCAGCTTCAACTGTAGCAGTCTGTTTAATGTGTTTCTTGAGTTGGGATACATGGAACACTGGATGTATCTGAGAGTCTTGTGGAAGATCCAACATGTAAGCCACTGTTCCATTTTTCTCCATTACTTGGTAAGGACCAAAATATTTGGGGGATAACTTTTGTGGCCTCCTGTGTGCTATAGAAACTTGTCTGTAGGGCTGTAATTTGAGGAAAACCCAATCCCCTGCTTCAAAACTTCTGTCTGTTCTATGGAGATTTGCAAATCTCTTCATTCTGTCCTGTGCCAGGATCAAATTATCTTTAAGGATTTGTAAGGTACTGTCCCTTGTAGCCAAGGTCTCTGCAACCTCCTTGTCTTGGACCATCTCAGGTAGATATGTGAGTATGTTCGGAGGAGACCTCCCATAGATTGCTTCGAAAGGAGTAACTTTGGTGGATGTATGCCAATTGGTGTTAAACCAATACTCAGCCCATGGCAACAGTTTACTCCACTCCTTAGGTTTGTGATTACAGAAACATCTCAAGTACCCTTCCACACCCTATTGGTTACTTCAGTTTACCCATCTGACTGTGGGTGATAAGCAGTAGAATACTGCAATTGGGTTCCTTGCATTTTAAAGAGTTCAGTCCAAAACTGACTTGTAAAGATAGTATCCATGTCACTAACAACAGTCTTTGGCATACCATGAAGCTTAAAAACTCCCTCTACAAACACCTGTGCTACCATAGCAGCTGTAAAGGGATGGCTCAAAGCAAAGAGCATGTATTTAGCAAGTCTGTCCACTACCACATATGGTGGACTTGATGACTCAAAGGTAACCCTTCTATAAAGTCCATTGAGATGTCTTCCCATACTCTTTCAGGAATAGGTAATGGTTGTAATAGGCCTGCAGGTGAGGAACTCTCCTGTTTATTCCTCTGACATACCTCACAAGCCTGTATGTATCTCTTGACATCAGTCTTCATACCCTTCCAGTAGACTCCACTTAAAAGAGTCTTTCTTGAGCAAATTGTTAAAAGTCTCTTGAGCTTGTAGACTCCACTTAAAAGAGTCTTTCTTGAGCAAATTGTTCAAGGGACAAGCTATGTTGCCATATCCCTTAATGAATCTCCTATAATAACCTGTTAAGCCAAGAAATCCCCTAAACTCTGCAAACTTACCTTTGTCTTTTGAACTAGCTCAGCGTCCACATTATTAATATTTTGATGACATTAAAACTATTGGCAGGTTCTTATGATGAGTGTACCTCAAATTGCTTGTTAGGCTATAGCACAGGCTTCTGGAAACACTTGTGTTGGCCCAATGATCGGGAAAAAAGTGTCTATGACTTCCAGTTATTGGTCAACGTCTTATACTCATCTAATGATCAGGTAGGGAATATAGTGGCTTTTCTTCCACAAGGAATATTTATGTCAGTAATATTTCCTGCGTTTCAGACTTCAAAAGAGCTTTATGACAAATAACAATCATGGAAGAAGTTAAAGGAGAAATATGATCATAATATTCTTTCATGCGGTTCAGACTTGAAGTTGACGGATACTTCTCCAGACCACTATATCCTTGTCTGATATATATCAGATTTAGTGCTTCCTAGACACATGTGGAATGTGGCCCTCCCTTATATGTCTCGGTTCTAGGGGTTCCATAGAACCAAGTATAGTTGAGATATTAGTCACATTTCCTTTGAAACAAGTCCTTTCTAGAACTAGTTGGGATTTGGAAACCAATTACTATAAAAAACTTGCATAAAGGGAACGGCTTCCTACTTTTCTACGACCTTTTTTTAAACCAATGCCAAACTAGAAATTATAACTACCAAAATGATACCGTATACCATAGAAATTGAAATTCTCTGTGGGTGACTGAAACCACTGAAACCAGCTTTCCTCAATTTGGTTCTATAATTAACTGAAACCTTTGGATTTCAAAATTTTAGATACAACTACATCTCTACTTTACATGAAACGATTTCTTGTAATCTTTGAGGTTGTGTTGTTTTATGCTTCATCTTTGGTGGTCATCTAATGTTTTCATTTATTTTTGGTGCCAATTGGAGATTTTTTCAATATGAGATCATTAAGTCATTTTCGTTTTTCTATTGTCATATTTTTTCTTCGTCAACCAAGGTATAATATTGTAAACTCAAGGCATCTTGAGAATTTTATCCTATGTTGGGTTTGGTAAGGGATGATTAGTTCTAGAATTGACACCATGATTAGTTCTGATATTTGTTATTAAAGAACTTTTAGAACTAAGCCTTGTGTATTTATTCAATAGATTCCTCTGGCTTGGAACAAAGACTTTTGCATATAATTATTACTTGTGGTGCATTTTTTTTCTTATACTTCAGTGAGGCCATATATGGAAAGAGTTTGGATAAGGAATACGATGATCCAAAAATACGATGATCCAAAAACTTTCTTGTTACATATTCGTTTCAACTATGATTTTGTATCACCATCTTATGTTTTATCATTGGACAGGTGTTGGAGATCAATATGGTGACTTATCAAAATGTTGCAGATGTTATATTAAGCATATTATTGTAAATACTCATGCCATTAAGCCACAAGTCTGTAATTTTTTCTTTGCTTTAATTGGTCTGATCACTTTTGTTTTTGAAACTGAATTTACTTGCTTGTGCTCCCAGTCTTTAGTGGAATTCTTTGTGACCTCTCCATACATATGGTGGTTAGGCTGTGAACATCTTGATCTCTCCAGATCTGCAGGAGCCTTGTAGCACTGTGGCGCCCTTTTTTTTTTCAAAACTGATGAAATGATTGTTTGGTTTGTGCGATATATAGCGGATGCGTTGGTGAAGACAACTAGCAAAGATCAGATATCACTATCTCAATATTCGTACATATGTTGTATGCATAATTTCTTTGGTTTGTTCTAGCTAATTACAAGATTTGGCCAATTATTTGAATGTGTATTTGGACAGTTGATTGTTGGGCAAATTGCATCGTGATTCAAAGGGTCTTTTTTTACATACATGATTTTTCCATTTATTTAGTATTTCTTCTTCTTTTTTCAAATTTGAGATTTACTATGATCATTGTCTTTTTAAATCACCAAGGAAAGAAAGAGCACTCTTAAGAGAGTGCTAGTTTGTTTCCAGTGTTTTCTAGTTCCTAGGAAGTCTAATTTCCCTTCAGAATAAAAGTTCATGTTCACAGCAAGGGCCATAAGCTTGGGATCTATTCTGATGTCGATTTAGTCCTTTTCCTTCAAGACTTAATTTATTTTTCTATGTTTTTTTTGCCAGTATGGTTCAGGTTTAGTCAGGAGTAATGTTAACATTATCCATGTTATTTTTATTGGCAGGACTAAGACTTGTAGCAATAAAATGCCAGGCTCTCACTTGGTCATGAGAAAAAGGATGTCAAAACCTGTACAGAATGGGTAAATCATCTACCACCCTTTAACATTGTTGTAGAATGGAGAAGAAACATTCAGAATATGAAGTATGACAAATACAATCTATACAAAAGAGGAGACATGCTGCAGAGTTACTTTGCTTTCAAATCATATGAAATTTGAGTTAGCTTGACAAAATGCCGTTAAGATGTTGAGTTACTATGCCAAACATTGAACTTTGTTGTGCTACTTTATAATTATGAGAAATTTGATATTTCTGTCGTTGTTAATGTTCTGCAGGAGTAGGCATATGATAAAGCTGATCAGGATGTTGATGACTAGAGGACTAGTGAGATTGCCAAGGACATTGCAAAGTGTAAGGTATAATATTGTCTATTAGCTCTCATACCCAACAATTCCTCATGTAAAAAGAAGATAATATTTTTATTTCGAAAATATGATTTTTTTTATTGAACATTGTGAACTTGCTTGTTCCTCTTCACAATTCAGGACATTAGCTGCACCAACTTGCTGTGTTTCTCTATCCACCTTCTACAATGACAATGTGGTAGCATGCCCCCATTGGAGTTCTAGTATTTGGTCCCTTGCTTTCGATTATCACAATATGTTGAATAATCCTCAGTTCATGAACATATTACTTCTCATTTTATCCAAAACTAACAATCTTGTCGTTAGTCTAAAACCTTCAAAGCTATGATGTGTATATTGGAATATAAGATGCAATATCCTGAGAAGAAATTTCTGTTTTGATTTGTTAAAGTTGACAAGATTGAAGACAATTTGTTGTATAAACTTGAGAACCAAACCTCTTGTTGCCTATTCTTCACCAAGAACAAGAAGCTAGAGAGCATATTTGGAAAGAGTTACTTCTGGAGGAATGCTAACAAGGACACATCGTTACATGTAATGTTCACATTTATCAACAACTTATATATTCCTATTTCAACCCACCAATACGTATATCCATGCTCGTGTTCTGAGTTGACAACAAGTGCAAGTGCTCTCTCCATGTTCCGAGTTGACAACCGGGATTTAGGACCAGCATTTTCTTTCATGAATGGTAGGAACCAAATGATCTGACTCATAAAAAATAAGGCTAGGTTTGAGACAGTAGAAAGGATACAACAATTTCTATGTAGATATTTGAGTAAAAGAAAATACATTTGAGTAAAAAATATTTGCCATCTTTAGATTTTAAAAGAAGCCTTGTCGCAAGACCACAAAATACGAGTTGGAACAAATAGAACAATCGTTTTGGTTAAAGAGTTTAAGCCCTTTTTTGAAACCTGACACCGACATGTTGCTTCTTTGAAAAGTTGGCACATACGCATAAAAATTTGGTTGTATACCTTGTCATTTTGGAGACTGGACTTAAGATTGATTTGCCCCAGTTTGCTATACACCTGTAACAAGTGCTAATTTCTTTGAGTTCTTGTTTCAATACTTTTATGAATGTTGTTTTTTGGTTATTCATCACAGGATTTGAGTTGTCTTAACAACTCATGGATTTGTATGCATAGTAGTTGCTTTTCTTATTGTTTAGCGATTCAATATAATTATGGATTTCAAACATTTCTTTCACTGATGTTCGTTTTCTTGTTGTCAATTTTGCAGATACTCCTGAAGATGCATACTTTAAGTGTCTTTTCTTTCCTCTCCCCCCATGGCCAACTTGTTTTTTTATTCAAGTATGTATTTGGAATCTTTCTAGTGTTATACAAATATGGGCGACGATCTTGTGATGGAAACAAATTTTGGTTAATGTTTTGGGTTCATGTTGGATATACTTGAATGTTTAATAGATGATTTAAAAACATGGTGTAGTGCTTAATGTTTTGGGTTTAGAATTTTGTATGTAAGGTGGAGACTATGGATTCATTTTGTAACTGATGGTGTGTGTGTGATGTATGTGTTTTAGATTTATTTTGGAAATGATGGTAAAAGATGCTTAATGTTAAGCTTTTTTGTTATTTATCAATTGAACGTTATAGTTATATATGATTTGTTGTATTCTACAATGTGGTAAATAATGCTTGATGTTGTTAAGCTTTTTTTTGTATAAGAGCTCCGATATCTGGAGATACATCTGAGGACAAGCATGACAACGACCATGAACATATGAATTATGTTATATGTTATTTAAATTGTATATTTTATAGCTGGAAAATACAAACAATAATTTATATGGATTACTTTTGGGACGGTCATTTAATTGTCCTAGATATAAATGACATCCTTTTGTGACGCTGGCAAATTTTTCTAGAACGGATGTTATTCGTCACAAACTCTTTTATTTTGGGACAGTATAGTAAACTGTCATAAACATATAATAATTCAAACTCTTTTGGTACTGTTAGATTTTTCGACCCTAAAACCAAATTAGGACAGTATTTTTCGTCCTAAAACTTTTTGCCACGCCACCCTAATAGCACTGTTACATGCCGTCCTAAAATTCATCCTAAATTACGATTTAGGACTGATTTGGGCCTTTTTAAGACGGATTTTTGGTGTCCCAGAAAGACACTTTTTTGTAGTGGTTGCAACCGTTCCTACCTTCTTAAATCAAACGCGTCGTGCTTACACTTTTTTGAATCGACCGACACCGTGCATGCGGATTGCCGCTCAGCACACCAACTTATCTATCTTAAAGTCACTGGTAATCCAAGCCATCGTGGACATAGCTCGGGAAGACGACGGGTCTTTCAATGCAAGGTAGCTAGCCCCATGGAAAGCCTCCGACTACCCACGCGGTACAATCCAGCGCTGCTATAAAGTCTTCCCCCTATGTCGACTGGCCCCGGCGCCCCGGCGTAATAACAGTCGAAGAAGAAATCCTTGTCGATAAGTTGTCCATGACCACGCACCTACGAGAACACCTAGACTCACGTAAATGCATGGCCTATTTGAGGTATGACTAGAACCATACTTAGCAAAATGTGCTTGAAACCATCATCAGAACGTGCATTGGAACCATACGATGCAAAACGTGCATCAGAACCATACGATACAAAACGTGTATCCCTGGAGACTCCCAAAATATGGGACCGTCTCGGCGACAAACGGTCGCATGAACTTTTCTTTTTTGAAACCCAGGGAACGACTATCGCATAGCCTTCCAACTTAACTCGAACAAATGTGTTCCTTAAGTGTTAAGACCGTGGCTAACTTTTCATAGTATCGACCGTGGCTCGTGTCTTAAATCGACTTGTGTTCTACGCAATGCTATTGTCCAAGTCATACTTTATATGATGAGCCTTAATATCGTAGGACTATGTGACTTAACAACCGTAGAAAGAGCGGGATAGTGCTTACTATGATTTCGAGAGTCCAGCATAACTCTTGCCTAACTTAGTCGTGCAACAACTTAATCCGTGGAATGGGCAAAGCTATGCCAAGCCTTGGACGACAGGGTCGTGCATGCTTTATCAAGCATTCGTACGTGCGACGCCTGTGACTTAGGCTAGGTCCATAATTTCGTGGCAACTTAAACCAACTTTCTTTCTCCCAAGCCACAGAACTAAGGATCGAGTGTCATATTGAAATTACATAGTGCAACACTTCTATGCCGACCGTGGGACCTTTCTATATTCTAACTCATTCCGACCCAAGTTAGAATTATTCCCTTAGCTATGTGGATTCGTCTCTTTTATTATCAAGCCTACTTGTGCATTTGAAAACATTCGTTTTATTAATGCAAAGGCCAAGCTGAGGCAAGTACTTTATCGAAGCCACCCACCTGACCGTGCGGGTCTTCGAGCAAGCCATTGCATGACTAAGTCCAAACGCCGTTTGTGTTTCGATTCCACCGATTAACTGAGCAGGACGGGACATTACATTATACACCACTCAAAAAAAGTTTCATCCTCTAAACTAACTAAGTACACTTTTCAACTTATAACTTAATTCAACATCCAATGGTTCTTGCACACATTCTTCCTATTATATTTCTCCTTTCTGAGCTGCGCACGTGCTTTGATTTTCCTTCACATCAAACAATTATATCTCGACTTGGGTAACTTACACTTATTGCGCACACGGAAGACTTAGTTCTAGGATAAACTATTCGATCAATCGACATTCAAGTTCATTTGAATCCAACAATCGTACTACCATTAATACTTTATTTGCAACACACGATTTCAAAATCTTCGATACTCTTCCGTTCATTTAGTCTCACTTGAATTCAATGTATCACTTAGCTGGATCGTGTACATATTTAAGACATCCCCAAAATATATGCATTTCGGCTAAGCCTCGTGATAGTGAATCCAATCTCACATATTTGATTCATTTATCAATCCTGAAATCAATCATATGCTATCTCTTAAAGCAGGGACGTCTCGCCTAATCACGAGGGAATCACAGTTCCCAAACAATAACATCAACACTGACCACAATCCTAATGTCAAACAAAAGTTGATAATACAGGTTTTCTACCCAAGCTCGCATCAATCCGATTTCTAACTTCGAGCATAGATTTCTCCTATTTCACTTACAATACTTAGTCCAAGGAGTCTGAGTCATTTAGCAAAGCCATCCTACCATAAGTCCTGTTCAACCGAGTCTTCGGTATATTAATATCGTACGTCCAAACTACCAATTCACATAATCCATCTCTTCAAACATGTTCAATACACTTCACCTATCCATCCTATTCCAGTCAAGTATGCTACAATACAAATTGTTACTAAATCATAATTTTTATTCTATATTCCCTAAGTCGTTTATAGTAATTCACGTAATCAATCACGAGGTCGTCTACCATAGTAATATGTCATACCCCAATCTCACGCAAGTCCGACTATCCATGATTGGACATGAAATCATCACGCATTCTCACAGGATATCGTTCTCATCGGAACGTAACTCTTACTTTGAGTCTAGACTGATTTCTCGATATGCAGATTGGATCTACTCAATCCTCAAGTTTACTTAATTGTCAATCACGAGCCCGAACAATGCTCGAATTTACCTTCGCATCAAACCACAAGTCAAAGCATATAAATTGCCACGCCCTGATTTTTCGAGTTCGATCATTCCCGCGACATGAATCACCATGTCAGCGCTCATATGGAATGATCACCCCAAATCCGATGTGATGTATGTGCGAGGCTGGTTTTGTGCTTGCACAAGACAAGAACGTCGATATTGTGGCTATCGTTGAAGCAATCAAGATACTTTTCTTTCATCCAAACATTTCTTTCCATCCAAAATCTCAAGTATAGCATTCATCCAAAACAATAGTAGAAGCATAGAAAATATGGGGTTCACACGGATGACAACTGGCTGCATAAATACTTTGGGCCAAACTGGTCCACATAAATGAGAGCCGCATGACAGATTCAGCACCCCATGCGGCCTGTCTGCAACCAGACTGATTCGAGCCGCAGAAGAAAGATATACGACCAAGTTGATCAGTCCTTCTGATAAAGCTGACGAACTCTGTCATATCTGACAAAAATGACAGCTTTGACACTCCGACAAAAAGATAAGACGTGATTAGACAAAATGTCATGTTACTAAAACATGGTTTATTGCTTAGACATAGTCATGCGGCCAGAAGGATTGCTACCCGAGCCGCATGAACCTTATTCGGCTCAACCTATACGGCCCTAAAAGTCTCTAAGCTTCATGCGGCCAAGGGTGACTGTAACCTAAGCCACATGAGCTTTATGCGGCCCAAAATACAGAATCTATGCGGCTCAAAAGGCCTTAAGCTACATGCAGACTAAGGGAGACTGCGGCCTAAGCCGCATGAGTCCTATGCGACCCAGTATGGCCAAAAACTGAGAGACTCATGCGGCTCAAAATGACTCCAGATTAGTCCTATCCTGTGATAGAATACGTGGCAGGTTGACCAAGTCTCAACCACCCAGATTTGCTGCAACAGAATCCCAACAAATTGCCAGCTAGCGGCCAAAGAGCGGGTCTTTACGTGCTGTTGTAGCCACGGGGCAACGGGCCATCTATGCGGCTCAAAACATACATCACTATAAATAGCAGGGTGCCACACCCCTACAAAAAGGCTGGCAACCTACGAAGGATAATTTCTTCAAGAGCTAAGACTGCGTCGGATAGTCCAAGGAGTAAGGCAGAGTTGATAATACTTTCCCGAGCCTCCATCGTCACCCCTAGAATCAAAAACTAAACAATTGTACTTAGATTGTTTCCTAGGATTTCTTTCTAGGCTTTTCTTTGTACAAGCGAGTTTGCAATCAATTTCAGTATTTCTGTAATACCTATCTTTGATATTTTAATGGCAAACACGATGGCGACTCTGCTGGGGATGTCCTTCTCCTCTGATGAGAAGCTGGTGATGCAATTCAACGCGTCTAAGCTCGGCTCTATAGCAAATGCTTGTGGTTTGTTTGAGGAACAAGCCTTCGAAGAAATAATATCTGAAGGGAGCGCCAGCCCATCACCGAGGCGAGCCAACCAAAGAGAACCCGCAGGACCGCGAAGCACAAAATTGTTGCCCCGACCAAGTTCTCGAAGATGCTCGTTCTGCGGCATAAGACGGTGATCGAAGCTCTCCTATGGCTTTGCATTCGACCGCAGAGGACCCCATTATCCCCAAATCCAGCAAAGAAAAATACTACGATGCTAAGTTTTTGGGAGAACAAGGGAAATCCATGGACGAAAAAGAGGCCGCATAAGAGAAATGGGCAGTCTGACCATGCGGCAGCGAACTCTGGCCGTAGGCAGACGACCCATGTGGCTGCTAATTCTGGCCGCAGGAAGACGACCCATGCGGCTGCCAATTTTGACCACAGGAAAATGGCCCATACGGTAGTCAACTCTAGCCGCAGGAAGACGGCCCATACGGCAGCCAACTCTGGCCGCAGAAAGATGGCCCATGCGGCAGCTAATCCTGGCCTCAGACAGGATGTCTCATGCGACCCTGTCAGAAGTTCTGTATTCGACCGTCTCTCATGCGGAGCCGACTCTATGCGGTCTATTGAGAATGTAGAATATTCTAACCAGGACTCTTCTTACTATGCGCCTTCAGGTGCTAAGTTGAAGAAGTCTAGGGCAGTACGGGCCCAACAGGTCCAGTCAACTGTCCAAGCTACTGATCGTCAACGGGCACCGTTAACTGTTATACGGGCTCCCGATAGAAAGTTGTACAGAACCACCCGTGTCCAGTCCCCCAGGGCTAACGGACATGGTGGATCTTTAAAGTCTCCCTCCAATGATCGAGAGCAAGTGCTTTTACTAGCCTCGAATCTGGGAGCAAACATGATACCTACGTACCTGTGTGCTCGGGATACCTGAGTCCACAAGTTTGATGCAAAGGTAGATCATCCTGTTATCCACTTACGTGAGGTGATTACTCACAAACGCAAGGAGGCAACCTTGACATGTGATGAGTCCCTCCCGGGATGTCGTTGCACCCAAGTCATTATCAATTGCTGCAGTAATAAGTCGGCATCACCTGAAGATCGACAGTCCATTTTCCAACAACTGCAGCAGCCGACACCTTTCCAACAACAACTTTAGAAACATGTGCAAATTTTGGAAGACGAGAAACTTCCTTTCGCCTCCTGTAGCTCAACTCAGAAGGTTTCTTCCGGCAAGGGGGAAAGAAGACAGGCTCTTCCAGACCGACAATCTCAGCCAGCGTTGTAAGAAAACTCTCGTTTGGAGGATTGTCACTGGCAACCACAGGGGGTGTCTATTTAGGCCCTCGAACCAAGAAGAAGCTTCCAGCACCTAGAGGTGCACCTTCGACCTCCTTGGGTAGATGAAGCTGGGGGTAGCAGTCCCCTCAATATATACGACAATCCGGTGTATCAAGAGCATACACAGGGGGTAGAGATCCCCCGAAATTACGCAACAGACTTGGACGTCCCTCAGGGCGACCGCCATCACCAAGACGATGCGGCTTCCTGCACAGGGGTAGCACCCCTTCTGAGTCCGAGGAAGATGACATTCTGAAATTCTCCGAAGATTTCTCTACACAAGGGTACGACAGAGAGCACCTCTGCTATGAACCCTTCCACATCTACCCACATGAGGATAGTCTTTATGGCCGACGATGGTCATGAAGGGCCTACTGACCGACAATGTCTGGAAGTGCTTGAAGCCATGCTTCTGTCCTTGGTCAAGTCTGCAGACGAAATCAAAGTCGCCTTGCCAACTCAACCAGCAACGACGCCCGGACAAATAAGCTTGGGGCCCGCAGTCAACGCAGACTCCAACACAACCGCTCCTCCTTTGGGTGATGATCCTTTAGGAGCATCCGTTCCTTCAGCTGCGGATGAAGCCAAGGAGGCAATGAGGGAGTCCAGGAGCTTCGAGCAATGTTCAATGCCTGAGACTCCTCCCGAGACCTCAGAATACGGCAGCCATATCCGTCGCATGGAGAGATGTTCCTTTTCCTCTACGCTACAAACCGTTCCATATATTCGTATGACGGAAAGACCTCTGCTAGTCGGTACATGACTTATTTTAAGATCACAATCGACCACTTGCCGCATAGTGACGCCATTCTCACACGATTATTCATCTGGGCATTGGAGGGGATCGCGTTCGACTGGTACCGCAACCTTCCTGACAACTGCATCTATTCTTTTGACAGCTTCAAGCACATGTTCCTGGAGAGATTCTACGAAGTAGGACATGATGTGACAATGTCGTCTCTCATGGACGTCGTTCAGGGAGAGCGGGAGCTGATAAGGAACTTTATCGAATGGTTCTGCCAAACCGTAATGAGATTGCCCCAAGGCAATCCCGAAAGCTCCTTGATCGAAATCTGCCAGAAGAAGTTGCTCCCCGCAATTAGCCTCTGGATGGGCGACGATCAGTTCAGGGATTGGACGACCTTCATCATAAGTGCTACCAATAGGGAGGCAAAGTTGAAGAAGGCTCGCCAGTTGGGATTACACATCCCAGATGGAGAGGATAAGGGCAAACGTCCTGGTTCTACCAACAACAACAGTGGCGGCACCTCCAACCGGGACAATAAAGGCAAACAAGCCATGGTCGCTGATTCGACCAAGAAGTCTGAACAAAAATAGGCGGAAGGTCAGTGGCCCAAGGTGAATTACTCATTTGAAGATAGTCATGTCAAACCTATCTTCGATATGCTCTTACAAGGGGGTAGGATCCAGCTCCCCCTACCAAGGCGTGAACCTCGAGCGGCAGAAATAGAGGACCCAAAATATTGTCACTTCTACCGCTATGTCTATCATTCCACTCATGACTGCTTTCAATTAAAGTGGTACATCCATAGTCTTATCGACTCCAAAGCTCTGTCGCTAGACTTTGAAGAGGTTACCGTGGCGACGAATATGGTGTCAATTCAGTTCGGCGACTTTCCTCCAACAAGTACCCGAAACGGGGTAATACCTGTCCCTCGGGCAACGATGGAGGTTACTAATCTTTCCTCCGTCCGGGACCAGACGACTGGCTTGGTACCTCTCACTACGTCCCATGGAAAGATCATGTGGGTACACCCAGACTTAGTACCCGAAGATACCCAGGCGGTGTCATCTCCAGCCAACAAGAAGAAGGACAGGAAGTCCAGATCCTGCCATACAATTTTAGCCGAAGCTGAGGAAGCGACGGCCGTTGTTACCCGGTCAGGGGCACAAGTCCAGCCTACTCCGGGTAGTTCAGTTGAAGAACCTCAGCTAGCAATGCTGCCGGCCATTGATGTTTTGGGGCTATCTCAGCCTCCACCGGGGACAGGTCCAAGCCGAAAGAAACCCGCTTCGATAGGCCGCTCCGTAAAGATACACCTCAGGGGTTGGAGAGACCTTACAACTTTGACATATTAGCACAACTAGCTAATACACCGACAAAGTTGTCGTTATGCAAGCTCCTAAGGCTCTCCAAAGATCTTCGTGTCGTATTGAGCGAAGCACTCCAAAATGATGATGCCTACTTAGTCCAGGTCAAGCCTCCAAGGAAAGACCCATCAGCAGATCTCCAGGGTAGCAACTGTGCGGATGTAATGCCCAATATCGTATTCACCCCACAGGACATGCTAATCAAAACTAACATGCATGATCGCCCTTTGTACTACACTGGATACATAGGCGACATCAAGGTGGATCAGATGCATATCGATCCTGGTTCGTCGATAAGCATCATCCCGAAAAAATTACTTCAAGTCCTCGACATCCCTATGCACCTGCTAGCGGCGACCAACACTACCGTTAGTGGTTTCAACTCGGGAAGGATCTATCCCCTAGGAAAGATCCGACTGAAATGTCAGATCGGTGACCTGAAGACGGAGGTTACCTGATACGTCATAGATGAAGACACGTCCTACAACATCCTTCTGTGTCATCTATGGATACATGACTATATGATCGTGCCATCCACACTCCACCAGTGCTTCAAGTATGTCAGTAAGCATGGCTTCGTGAAGACTGAATTCGCCGACATCGATCCCTTCAAAGGGATTGAGTCTTATTATTCTTCGGAGGCTTGTCTATATGAAGAATCCAAGAAACACATAACTGACAAAATGGAGGTCATCACAGGGCCAGAGGAGCCCTTGAGAATTCATCTCCAGGCCCATAAATCGGGCAAAGCCGCATCCCTTGTCGTAACTTTGCATAAAGAGATGCTCAGTTCTCCTGCCTCACCTGCACAGTTGGAACCAAAGGTCATCCGGCTCCCGATATTGTCACTCCCAGTTCCCAGAATGCGTAGTCTTATTCATGTACAACTCATGTGTATTTATTTTAGTATTTATCATGTATTACCCTATATTTAAATTCCTTTAATTTATGTTAATTAAGTTTTTGTTAATTAATTATCTGCTCTTTAATTCTTATGTTAATTTATTTCCTGCAATTAATTTTCCGTAATTTATTTTCGTATTTTATTTCCTGCAATTTACTTCTCTGCTTTAGTTTTATTTTCTGTTGGATGAGCCCCTTAAACCCGACCCATTAAGAACCCGGCCCAACTCCCACCTACCACCCCTTTGCTACTTAAAGCTACCCTCTCCCTTCTCTCTCCTCATTCACTCCTTCTTCACCATTACTTCTTCTTCTTCCTTTCATTACTCTCTCCACCTACCAACTAGGCAAGTACATCTTGCTCTACATGAGGACCATATTTTATGGTTCAATATTCTTCCTCTCATGATTCTAAGAGAGTTTAGTGCTTAGTATTTTTGATTTCATTGGTTCATTTCTTGTAGATCTAAGTTATTGTATTTTCGGTTGTCTATGGGTTTTGATCTAGCAAACTCCTTTGTTCTCAAGATTTGATGGTTCCATGTCGTAGAGCAGTTCATCCTACCCAATTTTGACCTTTGGAAAGTTGGATTCGGACTTATTTTGACCAAGTTATGGACTTTTGAAGCCTTGGGGTACAACCATAGAGTTCTTGCTGTTTGGAGAAGACAGTGAGCAGTGTATGCTAGCTTTTTAGCTGCGTCACTGAGCTGTGCGCGCTCTTTAGCGCAGCATGGAGTCCATACGCTGCCTTTTTAGGAAGCGTGTGTCTTGCATACGCTACCTTTTGGAAGCGTGTGTCGTATGGAGTTCATACGCTACCTTTTAGGAGCGTATGACTTGCATACGCTGACTTGGATGGTCAGGAGTCGTATGGAGTTCATACGCTACCTTTTGGGAGCGTATGACTTGCATACGCTGACTTGGATGGTCAGGAGTCGTATGGAGTTCATACGCTACCTTTTGGGAGCGTATGACTTGCATACGCTGACTTGGATGGTCAGGAGTCGTATGGAGTTCATACGCTACCTTTTTGGAGCGTATGACTTGTATACGCTCACTTGAGTGTCAAGGAGTCGTATGGAGTCCATACGCTGCCTTCCTGAGCGTAGCCTGACCTGAGCGTATGACTCTTGCACTGAGCGTATGGCCTTTGGCTGACTTGGTCTTATGTCAGCATGTCAGTTTGGTTTCATTTTCCTTGCCTGGATCTTTTATAGCCCTGTATATTGATATCTTATTAGATGTTTAATGTCCATTTTATATCCTTACGTCTTTTTGCATAAACTTGATATAATCATGATATGTTGATATTTCTGTTAATTATAGATTGTTACATGGGATGTACCATGTGTCATGAATTGAGTTATAGATATCCGGATTGACTAGAATTAAACCCTGAGAGTTGTAGACTCGACCCCACTGAATGCTAGTTGACTTTTATGCCTTGCCACCATTGATAATGATTGTGATCTTGACTAAATTGATCATGCATTCCTAATTGGAACTAAGAGACTGGCTAGTCGTCTTATTGAATGAAATGAATGAGACACGTTCATGTTATGAACTATTGTACTCGACTGGCTGATCCCGAATATTGACATACATGCACATGCAGGCTTCAATCTATTTATTTATTTATTTTCTACAAAGAAGCATGTGTACTTATGGTCAAGGCATGATTACCGTGGATAGATTTGATTGTTGTATTACGCTATGTAAGACCTGCAACCTAACCGCACTGGTATCGTTGTAGAGTTGTGCATATCGTACCCCGTACGAAAGTACTCATTTGAATGACCATGATCCACGGCATGGGATTTCACTCAACGTAGAGACTATTAAGTTAAATAAAATAATGATTACATGGAGAGAATGGATTCCCGAATTCTTACATGGCAGCCCCCTAGGGACGAGTAGTACCCGACGGGCCGGCTGGTTCCCACAGATACTATAAATCTGCCACACGGGCAGGGAACAGTATCTGCTTTTATTATTATTGTATATTGTATATTGACGGGTGTCCTACTAGGACTCGTCTAATTCATACATGGGCCAATTGATCGACTGGATAGACTAGCCTTGCTTGCACATAGTAAGAACTGAGGAATCCCTAATTGCATTATTCCAGGATAACTTGGGACTTATAATAGCAAGCCGTAGGAGTTGATTGGCCGTTCAAGATGATTTTTTGTGCACTGTACTTTGTTACCTAACTGGAATGATCAGAATGTCAGGACATGACGGGCCAACTTCTGTTCTTGTTTGGTTGGGAGGTTGGTTCGAAGTGTCTTGATGTGATGTGAGTTCTAGTAGCAAGCAGAGATCTATTATTATATTCTCTTACTTACTGGTTTTAGTTCTCATGTCGTGCTCCCTTGTGGTACTTGCTATTAGAGGTCTAACCTCTCTGGTTTTGCATGGCCAGATTTAGAGCCAGTTCCCGAGGACTCAGCGTACTTCCACCTCCAAGATGGTCAATACTAGAGGAATGATCGCAGGAGGCCTCGAGTGGGTTCCTTAACTTCACCACTCGTTTTGTTATCTACTTTATACCTTGCCGTTTGGCACCGACATATTAGTCGGATTGTCTTGTACTTACTTTTGCATAATTGTAATTAAGTCAGACTGCAGCTGATAACAATTGTGTATACTTACTACATCATCTGGCTGTATTTTGTAAAGCCAGATATCAAGAACATTTTGACTGAGCGTTTGGGACGTCTTACTGCTTTATCTCACATGTTCTCTATTTCTGTTTCTTGTTTGAATGATTGAGACAATAGATGTGTAATGACCATAGTAAGACTTTTATGTAGAATGCACCCCCTCGTCTGGTTAGACAGCATTGATCGTATTATACGGTATTCATCTACCCGTAATACGTAGCTGGCTGAGTCATTCCCTCGCTCTCCAGTATTCTGGTTCTCGGGCGTGACAAGGTTTTAGTGGTGGCCCATTCAGGTCTGATTTCAGACTTGTGGGGTGTTTTGTTTAATAGGATGTCTCAATCACACATGTTTCTCCTTGATCTCATGATTTGTTATTCTCAACCCTTGCTTGACATTCCGGTATCCTTTGACTTCATTGATCCTTCATGTCCGGTTGTTTGGTTGTTCTCTTATCTCTTTTCTTAGGGGCACCTCGTCCGTATCTGTCAGAGCTGGACAGCAACAACATGGACAGCAGCATGGACAACCTGACCAGATTGGTCAGCAGCAAGGGTCAGAACCACTTCATGAGGCTATTCAAGAAGAAGTGATAGTGGAACCAGCAGCTGGGTCGTAGTATCCGGATGTTCCACCCCACCAACAGTTCCACCTACCCAAGTGGACACACCAGCCCTTCTGGAGATCATGAGAGGAATGATGGCTACTCAGCAACACAAGATATTGGCCCAGCAGCGCATCCACGCTCAGTTGCAAGAGCAGAATGTACTACTCAACCAAGGATTGCAGACGGCTTTGGAAAGAGGAGCGAGGACTGATTCAGGAACGTCAGCCAGGTTTTGCAAGTACAACCCCCGCCGTTTCGAGGGCACGGAGGATGCCATCTCAGCAGATGCATGGCTTAAGGATATTGAGGCTATTCTGACAGCAGCTAAGGTGCCGACAGAAGAACGTGTGGATCTAGTGAAGTTGTTACTTCAGGATCTCGCACGTGATTGGTGGGAATCAGAGGAAGTAGGCATCAGACGTCCTGTTGCTTGGGACGATTTTACTGCAAGGTTCAAGACGAAGTACTATGGAGTTGTGGCACAGTTTGAGCTACAACAGAACTTTATCAGCCTCAGGCAGGTTGGCAAGACGGTAGATGCTTATGCAGCGGAGTTCTGCAGATTGAGTAGGTTTGCCCCAGAGATGGTAGCAACGGAACGCCAGAGGGCGATGAGGTTCCAGCAAGGGTTTCATCTTGAGCTCTTGCAATTGATAGAGGGGCACAATTACCAGACTTTTGATGAGATATTGACGACGACTCGAAGGCATGAGATCACCATTCAGAGGCTTGCGGCAAGGACTGGGGGTCAGAAGAGATCCCACAGTCAGATTGAAGGAGGAGGGGGAGCAGCGCCCCGAACAACAGCACCATTCCCTGGCATTCGTATCCACGATGTGGCGATACGAGGGCCAGCACCACCACCCAGGCAGCAGCAACAGCAACAGAGGAAGAACCAGCAACCCCCGGTGGGCTGCACTTATTGTGGGAAGATGGGGCACACTAGAGATGTGTGTCGGACATTGAATGGACTGTGTCTGATATATGGAAACCCAGATCATCGGGTTACCACATGTCCCATGAATTCGAGGTCAGGAGGACCAGGGCAGCAGTTTCCTGCTCTGCCAGCACCAGGGGCAGGGCAGTATCGAGGACCAGCATTGGCAGTGAGGCCGTTGGCGCAGCGTCCGTTAGTATCACAGGCTCAGATGTTTCGGCAGCAAGGGCCGCCGATGCAGCAACACCAGCATAGACCACCCCAGCATCATCAAGGCAGGGGCCAGCAGCAGCACCAGGCTAGGCTACAGCATGGGAACCAGCAAAGAGGTCGAGGGCAAGCATTCACTTTATCCTTGGAGGAGGCATTAGCATCGGGAGATGTTGTGGCAGGTAACATTCTCGTCGCCTCATATCCCGCAGTAGCATTGTTTGATTCGGGAGCATCACACTCATTTATATCTGCACAATTTGCGACACGGCTAGGAATGGAGTTCGAGGCATTGCCAGGGAGGCTGAATATACTCACTGGTAATGGGCTCGTAGGAGTTAGTAGAGTTATTCTAGCATGTAGTGTTATAGTTTGCGGGCATTCCTTACCCGCCCAGTTGATAGAATTTCCTGTTGGAAATTTCGACGTTATCTTAGGCATGGACTGGCTGAAAGACAGTCATACGACAATAGATTATCGTAGTGGAAGTGTATCTTTTGATATTCCAGGCATGGAGAGGTTCACCTTGGTCAGGTCAGAGGCAACTCAGCAAGAGCAGGGAGTAGTAACAGCAATGGAAGAAGTTCAGATTCCGAAGGTAGTTGAAGAATTTCTAGACGTATTTCCCGAAGAACTTCCAGGTCTACCACCGGTTAGAGATATTGAGTTCAGTATAGAATTGGCACCTGGAACTAAACCGATATCAGATCGAGTTTACAGAATGGCGGATTCGGAACAGGCCAAGGTTTATCAGCATATAGAGGAATTGAAGGAGAAGAAGTTTATCCAAGCTAGTATATCGCCATGGGCAGCACCAGTGGTACTTGTGGGGAAGATGGATGGATCATCCAGATTGTGCATCGATTACAGGAAGCTTAATGCGGCAACAGTAAAGAACAAGTACCCATTACCCAGGATCGACGACTTATTTGATCAGTTGAGCAAGGCTAGAGTTTTCTCCAAGATAGATCTTCGTTCAGGGTACTATCAGGTGAGGGTTAGGAAGGAAGATATTCCTAAGACAGCATTCAGGTCGAAGTATGGGCATTATGAGTTCTTAGTAATGCCGTTTGGTTTGACCAATGCTCCAGCTATATTCATGGATTTGATGAACGGCATCTTTATGCCATACTTAGATCAGTTTGTCGTTGTCTTTCTTGACGACATTCTTGTGTACTCTGCTAGCGAAGAGGAGCATGAAGACCACCTCAGGAAAGTGTTGCAGGTTTTGAGAGAGAACCAGTTGTATGCCAAGCTCAGCAAGTGTGAGTTCTGGACGGATCATATTTCATTTTGGGTCATATCGTATCAGGAGCTGGAGTAGCAGTGGATCCCAAGAAAGTAGAAGCAGTAGAGAGTTGGCCAGTACCCAAGACCGTAGCTGATGTACGGAGTTTCTTGTGATTGGCAGGATATTACAGAAGATTTGTGTCAGATTTTGCAAGACTTTCAGCACCCATGACCCGCTTGACACGGAAGGATGTGCCATTCGTTTGGTCGGCAGAATGCCAGGCATCATTTGAAAATCTGAAGCAGAAGTTGATATCAGCGCCTATTCTTACATTGCCAGTTGGACCTGGAGGTTTACCGTATATTATGATGCGTCAGGTAAAGGACTTGGATGCGTCCTCATGCAGCACGGGAAGGTGATAGCATATGCATCTAGGCAGCTTCGGGACCACGAGAAGAATTACCCAACTCATGATTTGGAGTTAGCGGCAGTAGTATTTGCTCTGAAGCTATGGAGGCATTACTTATATGGTGACCGAGTAGAAATGTACACAGACCACAAAAGTCTGAAGTACATCTTTACTCAGAAGGAACTGAACATGAGGCAGAGAAGATGGTTGGAGTTGATCAAGGATTATGATGTGGAGCTTCAGTATCATCCAGGCAAGGCAAATGTAGTAGCAGACGCTCTTAACAGAAGAGACAGCGCATTTATATTGACAACGCAGAGACATATCTTAGAAGACCTTCAGGAGATGGGTATAGAAGTTATACTTCCTAGTGATGTAGGAGTTCTGGCTAGTCTACAAGTCCAATCTGACTTGGTAGATAGGATCAAGGCAGCTCAGGCACAAGACCCAAGGATTCAGAAGGTTAGGGCAGAATGTGAGTCAGGACTCAGAAAGGAGATGCAAATTCATGAAGATGGTACGCTTAGGTTTGGATCACGTCTATGTGTACCTAGTGGAGATATCAGACAGAAAGTTAAGGCAGAAGCTCACAGTTCCCAGTATTCTATACATCCTGGAGGGACCAAGATGTACCAAGATATCAAGCAGCACTTCTGGTGGAATGGAATGAAGAGAGAGATAGCTAGATTCGTTTCCCGTTGCTTGGTATGTCAGCAAGTGAAGGCAGAACAGCAGAGGCCAGCTGGATTATTGCAACCGCTTCCTATCCCGGAATGGAAGTGGGAGCATATCACGATGGACTTTGTGACCGGTTTACCGAGATCGCCAAGTGGTAAGGATGCCATTTGGGTGATAGTAGATCGGCTTACGAAGGTGGCGCATTTTCTTCCTTTTAGAGTAGGGCAATCTACAGAAAAGTTGGCAGAGTTGTATATGCAACAGATAGTCAGGCAGCATGGAGTCCCTGTCAGTATTGTGTCAGATCGAGATACCCGTTTCATATCACATTTCTGGAAGAGCTTACATCATAGTCTGGGTACCAAGTTAAGATTTAGCACGGCTTACCATCCGCAGACGGACGGGCAATCAGAAAGGACAATCCAAACTTTAAAAGATATGTTGCGAGCTTGCACTCTAGATTTTGGAGGATCTTGGAAAAGCCACCTGCACTTAGTTGAGTTCTCATACAACAACAGTTATCAAGCCAGTATCTAGATGGCGCCATTTGAAGCACTATATGGTAAGAAGTGTAGATCGCCACTAGCATGGGATGATATCGGGGAAAGGAAGATGCTAGGCCCAGAAATGATTGTTCAGACGGTTGAAGTGATTAAGGGAATTAGAGAGCGACTTCGTGTTGCGCAGGATCGGCATCGTCATTGGGCGGATCAGCATCGTAGGCCGCTAGAGTTTTCTGTTGGGGACCACGTGTTCTTGCGGATCTCACCTACCCGTGGGGTCATTAGATTTGGCGTTCGCGGGAAGCTGAGTCCACGATACGTAGGCCCATTTATTATTCTTGATAGGATAGGCGATGTTGCTTATCGTTTGTCCCTTCTACCTTCGTTACGAGAGGTGCATGACGTGTTTCATGTATCTCAATTACGGAGGTATGTATCGGACCCAAGCCATATCCTCGATCATTCTGAGCTGGTTGTTGGTACCAACCTGTCTTACGAGGAGCAGCCTGTGTCCATCTTGGACCGAAGAGAGAAGGTACTCAAGAATCGAACAATTAACCTTGTCCGGGTTGCTTGGGGTCATCACTCTTTGGGAGAGTCAACGTGGGAACGTGAGGATGATATCCGATTACGGTATCCACATCTGTTTGACTCACAAGGTATATTTTTTTCTGTGTACCTTGATTGTCTTGATTCCTCATGCTTAACCCCTTATGGATAGAATTGTTAGATAACGTAGATTGTTAAATATGGATATGTTACTTGCTATGGACATTGTAAAATGATTGCTTGATTGAATTGCTTGTACTTAGATTAGTTTAGCACCGATGTTTCTATCCTGCTTGGATTTCAAATTCCGAGGACGAAATTTTTCTAAGGTGGGTAGAGATGTCACTCCCTCTCCCGTTCCCAGAATGCGTAGTCTTATTCATGTACAACTCATGTGTATTTATTTTAGTATTTATCATGTATTACCCTGTATTTAAATTCCTTTAATTCATGTTAATTAAGTTTCTGTTAATTAATTATCTGCTCTTTAATTCTTATGTTAATTTATTTCCTGCAATTAATTTTCCGTAATTTATTTTCGTATTTTATTTCCTGCAATTTACTTCTCTGCTTTAGTTTTATTTTCGGTTGGATGAGCCCCTTAAACCCGACCCATTAAGAACCCGGCCCAACTCCCACCTACCACCCCTTTGCTACTTAAAGCTACCCTCTCCCTTCTCTCTCCTCATTCACTCCTTCTTCACCATTACTTCTTCTTCTTCCTTTCATTACTCTCTCCACCTACCAACTAGGCAAGTACATCTTGCTCTACATGAGGACCATATTTTATGGTTCAATATCTTTCTCTCATGATTCTAAGAGAGTTTAGTGCTTAGTATTTTTGATTTTATTGGTTCACTTCTTGTAGATCTAAGTTATTGTATTTTCGGTTGTCTATGGGTTTTGATCTAGCAAACTCCTTTGTTCTCAAGCTTTGATGGTTCCATGTCGTAGAGCAGTTCATCCTACCCAATTTTGACCTTTGGAAAGTTGGATTCGGACTTATTTTGACCAAGTTATGGACTTTTGAAGCCTTGGGGTACAACCATAGAGTTCTTGCTGTTTGGAGAAGACAGTGAGCAGTGTATGCTAGCTTTTTAGCTGCGTTACTGAGCTGTGCACGCTCTTTAGCGCAGCATGGAGTCCATACGCTGCCTTTTTAGGAAGCATGTCTTGCATACGCTACCTTTTGGAAGCGTGTGTCGTATAGAGTTCATACGCTACCTTTAGGAGCGTATGACTTGCATACGCTGACTGGATGGTCAGGAGTCGTATGGAGTTCATATGCTCAACCTTTTAGGAGCGTATGACTTGCATACGCTGACTTGGATGGTCAGGAGTCGTATGGATTTCATACGTACCTTTTGGGGAGCGTATGACTTGCATACGCTGACTTGGATGGTCAGGAGTCGTATGGAGTTCATACGCTACCTTTTTGGAGCGTATGACTTGCATACGCTCACTTGAGTGTCAAGGAGTCGTATGGAGTCCATACGGCTTCCTGAGCGTAGCCTGACCTGAGCGTATGACTCTTGCACTGAGCGTATGGCCTTTGGCTGACTTGGTCTTATGTCAGCATGTCAGTTTGGTTTCATTTCCTTGCCTGGATCTTTTATAGCCCTGTATTGATATCTTATTAGATGTTTAACGTCCATTTATATCCTTACGCCTTTTTGCATAAACTTGATATAATCATGATATGTTGATATTTCGTTAATTATAGATTGTTACATGGGATGTACCATGTGTCATGAATTGAGTTATAGATATCGGATGACTAGAATTAAACCCTGAGAGTTGTAGACTCGACCCCACTGAATGCTAGTTGACTTCATGCCTTGCCACCATTGATAATGATTGTGATCTTGACTAAATTGATCATGCGTTCTAATTGGAACTAAGAGACTGGCTAGTCGTCTTATTGAATGAAAGAATGAGACACGTTCATGTTATGAACTATTGTACTCGACTGGCTGATCCCGAATATTGACATACATGCACATGCAGGCTTCAATCTTTTTATTTAAATTTATTTATTTATTTTCTACAAAAGAAGCATGTGTACTTATGGTCAAGGCATGATACCGTGGATAGATTTGATTGTTGCATTACGCTATGTAAGACCTGCAACCTAACCGCACTGGTATCGTTGTAGAGTTGTGCATATCGTACCCCGTACGAAAGTACTCATTTGAATGACCATGATCCCGGCATGGGATTTCACTCAACGTAGAGACTATTAAGTTAAATAAAATAATGATTGCATGGAGAATGGATTCCCGAATTCTTACATGGTAGCCCCCTTGGGACGAGTAGTACAGAGGGCCGGCTGGTTCCCACAGATACTGTAAATCTGCCACAGGGCAGGGAACAGTATCTGCTTTTATTATTATGTATATTATATTGACGGACGTCCTGCTAGGACTCGTCTAATTCATGCATGGGCCAATTGATCGACTGGATAGACTAGCCTTGCTTGCACATAGTAAGAACTGAGGAATCCCTAATTGCATTATTCCAGGATAACTTGGGACCTCATAATAGCAAGCCGTAGGAGTTGATTGGCCGTTCAAGATGATTTGTTGTGCACTGTACTCTGTACCTAACTGGGATGATCAGAATGTCAGGACATGAGGGCCAACTTTGTCCTTGTTTGGTTGGGGTTGGTTCGAAGTGTCTTGATGTGATGTGAGTTTAGTAGCAAGCAGAGATCTATTATTATATTCTCTTACTTACTGGTTTTAGTTCTCATGTCGTGCTCCCTTGTGGTACTTGCTATTAGAGGTCTAACCTCTCTGGTTTTGCATGGCCAGATTTAGAGCCAGTTCCGAGGACTCAGCGTACTTCCACCTCCAAGATGGTCAATACTAGAGGAATGATCGCAGGAGGCCTCGAGTGGGTTCCTTAAACTTCACCACTCGTTTTGTTATCTACTTTATACCTTGCCGTTTGGCACCGACATGTTAGTCGGATTGTCTTGTACTACTTTGCATAATTGTAATTAAGTCAGACTGCAGTGTAACAATTGTGTATACTTACTACAATCTGGCTGTATTTTGTAAAGCCAGATATCAAGAACATTTTGACTGAGCGTTTGGGACGCCTTACTGCTTTATCTCACATGTCTCTATTCTGTTTCTTGTTTGAATGATTGAGACAATAGATGTGTAATGACCATAGTAAGACTTTTATGTAGAATGCACCCCCTCGTCTGGTTAGACAGCATTGATCGTATTATAACGGTATTCATCTACCCGTAATACGTAGCTGGTGAGTCATTCCCCGCTCTCCAGTATTCTGGTTCTGGGGCGTAACAGATATCCAGCCAGGAACCAAAACCTGTTGTAACGCTCCAGTCCTAAAATACGTCGGACTAAGTACGTTGACATGCAGCTGTATACATACGAAGTACAGGGGTCTTGTATGTATACATAAGCTATAAAATGCAGTAAACCACAACTAACTAATCTCATCCAAAATAAGAAAATAAAAGATCATATAATGAATTGTTTTGGTACAATATGTTGGGTGGAGACACATCCAGTACCAACTAAAATAAAAAGGAAGTAATGATATATAAAATGCTAAGTGGATGTAGCAAGGAGGAACCAAGTCACGTCATCTTCGAATAAATGGAGAAGACCACGATCTCGGCTGGGATTCCTGCGGAAGACATGAACACACACCTAGAAAATAACCAGGTTCTCAGAGGGACGTAACAAGATACAGGAAGAATAAGCAAATATGAACTGTCATAATAATAATAATATGCAAGACTCTCCTAGACACCAATATACAAAAGGGAATGTTAACCATCTATTGTGCAATTTAGAGGACAACTTTCATGCACATGGGTAGGATTTAGGTACAGTATGTAACTGGCATCCAGTCATCTGTATCCGTCCAACATCCAAGACGTCAGAGGACATCTGCAAATATAAATCGCCACAGTTCCATCCGGAGACTGTGGTTTACCTATTTGGATTCCCATACGCACTAGCGAATGTCCCCCCAGTGTTCTCCACTATCTAAGTCATGCTTATGGCTCGTCCAGTTTTGTAACTGCTTGAGTCTCTAAAACCCTAGTCATAGCAGTTACGAAGATCTACCATCACACGACTTTAGAGATAGCCAATCAATATGTAAGGTGTCCCTAACAACATGTCTCAAACGTGTAGTGTAAGTGTCATGGCCAACGGAGATATAAGAATATCCCACAATAGGAGGGTATAGTCCACTACAAACTAAGTCGACATGCAACAAATAAAAATAAAACAAAGAAAACGACTGATAAAGTCGCTTGCACCCAAGTGTGGCTTGGACGCACAGTTATAACAAATAAACTAACAAATACGAACAAATAAATAAAAGCTAAAAATAATATAAAAGAAAAATAATTAGCAAGGTTATAATTGCCTATTCTGACGCCTGGGGTGCTGCGATGATCAAGGTGGCACGGTGTTAACTTCATTGTTACAACTACTCAGGACGGTCTCTGATGACGGTACGGATTTCCATTCCACAAAGGCCAGATTAGTTAGGGTCGATAGGAAGACATGAATTTGGCGTGGGAACATGAAGTGGATTTGTTATGGCAAGGGGATAACCAAGAAATTGGATAAAGATAATATATGATTTAGAGAAGTTATATTTATAATACTTGAAATACTAGTTTTTATGAGTCACAAAAATCACTTAAGCCAATAAAATCGTTTTTAGAGAAAAAATAAAAAATAAAAATAAAAAATAAAAAACCATAAGTTTAAGATAGAGAAACTATATTTCCTGGTAAAATATTTTGGACAATATTTGAGAATATCAACAAAAGTTATTTTATATAACTTAAATAATATAATAGTATCTCTAAGGGTTCGAATCCTATTTTGAAAATAAGTGTAGAGTAGTCTAATATAATAGTTGTATTTGATAGTGATACAAAATTATGGTAAAGAACAAAACTAAAATTATATATATATAAATATAAAATATGTAAAATATAAAATAGCAAATATCACACTATTACTACCAATAATAATAAAAATAATAATCCTAATATACTATTAATTTTAAGGGACACACAACCCATAAACAAAATAACTAAATAATAATAATAACAACAAAAACTGAGAGTATTACCAATGTTGTATATATATTTGAAACTAATGGTAACAAATAGCCTAAAATACAACAAACACTTATAAAAAAATTAACTTTATCCCTTTTCCTTAGTAATAATAATAATAATAAAAATAATGATAATAATAAAAGTAATAAATAAATTAATAGCTATTATCAGAACTGCTCTGTTCTCTAACTTTAAGTGTGAAGTAGAAAGAGAACAAAAAAAAAAGCAAGAATCAGAAGACGGGGAGGAAGTGAGTGGGAGCAGAGAGGAGTTGGGAATGGGAATGGGAGCGGAGTCGGCGGCGGCTGCTCCGGCGGAGAGGAGAGAGGGGGGGAGACTGGAGATCGAAGAGAGGGAGAGGGATTCACGGAGGGGTACGGGCTGCGCCAATGGCGTGTGATCCGGTCGAGGAGGCAGTTGGGCCGCGCGCAAGCGAGTCGGAGGGGTCTGCGGTGAAGAAGCACGACGGAGATGGGGGCAACGCCCGTGTGTGGAGGAGGTGGAGGACGGAGGAGTTGGGGTGCGCGGGGGAAGACTCTGGAGAGGGAGGAGTGGTGGCTCCGGACGTGGCCAGGCGCGAGGGAGCGGAGAAGGAGCACGGATACCGTGGCACATGCGGAGGTGGCGGACCCGCGCGCCAGCGCTTTGCCGGCGAGTTCGGACGGCAGGTGAGTCTAAAGGTGGGTTGTATTTGGGGTTCGGCCGGTGGCCGTGGTGGCGGGTTACGGGACAACTGACGGAGGTCGGCAGGTTTCGTATGTGGGGATGGGGTTCGATGGTGATGGATTTTGAGTGGTGGCGGATGCCCTACTGTCGGTGCGGAACTTATGCTCGGCTGGGTTGGTCGGCGGTGGTTCGGGTGAGGTGGAGTCACAGGCAGATGGCCGAAAACTGGTGTCAGCGGATAGGGATAAAGATGATGATGGGTTGTTAATGGTGGTGATGGGCTAGGCGCGATGGAGAGAAGGAGGTCGTCTGGGACAGGGGAAGTGGTGGTAGTGATGGGTTGGGCCGGGAGGTGGAAGGGGGTGTGTGGCTACAAGCCGGAGATGGAGGGGCTTTTCGCGTACGGCGGGAGGATGACTGGGGCGAGGGTTCGGCGCTGTACGAACACCGGGCCACTCGACACTTGAGGGATACAGAGATCTAGTGCGGGGGCTAACGGTTAGTCTCGAAAAGCAGAGGCGATGTCGGGGTGGATGTGGCCGCTGTGGTAGGGGCGGTCACTGAAGTCGGAGGCGATGTTGTGGGGACGACCGACGGAGAGGTAGGCTATGTGGGTTGATAGAGGGAATTTGGGTTTGGGATTTGTGTCGGGGTGTGTCCGACACAGAGGGGATGCGATGTATATGTAAAAATTGATTATAGTGGAAATTGTGGACACCGACATGGTACACAACACTTTTATGGTGGATTTTGGCTGATGGAAATTATGAGGAAGGAGCAAGGATCCCTCCTTATATAGGAGGGGACTCCTAGATTGATTGGATTAGAAATTTAAAATCCCTTTTTGATATCTCACTATTTAATTTAAAATTAATACAAAACTAATATAATCAAATACAATACGATCTGAATCCATATCTAGATAATTCATATCTATAAGTTAAATAAAGTAATAATTTAAAACTTAATTTAAATTATCATATCTAATTATATAAAGTTTTCAAAAAAATTTTTATAAAATAATAATCATAATTTCGAAAATCATAATTAATATTAATAGGAATGACTTCAAGATACTTTTAATAAATTTAGAAAATAAAAAAAGGAAAATTTAAAAATATATACATGAATAAATTTTATGTATCTCGCAAGCATAGTTTTTACAAGAAATATAATAAATATTTTGACTAAAACAAGCAAAATTTTACTTTCATATTAGTATTTCGATCCAAAATATGTATTTGCTATAAAAGTTTATAATAAAATAATTTTCGAATTAATTAACTATTTGTATCAAGCATTGTATTCGTCGTTACATTACCAAAACGAAAAAAAAAATTCCGAAATAAAATTTTAAATTGTAGTGAAAATTTAGGGTGTTTATACGCGTCATAGGGCCGATGGTGGTTGATTGCCGAAATCCAATCAAGGCAACAGGAAGATGCGAGGCCCTCTGTGGTCGTGGGTGATCCGGTTGCCAAAATCCACTCAAAAGAACCGGAAGACACGAAGTCTCTACGAGCCGATGGCTATCGTCTTCAAATTGATCGACAATCAAATGTCGACCGAGGCCCTAGGCAAGCCAGTGCCACTAGCAGAACCCTTGGTAG
>JANAVB010038372.1:0-20164 GCA_029216955.1 Iris pallida | reverse complement strand
GCATTCTTTAATTGAACAAATTCATTGGCAAAAATTGGGACTCTGACTGGCTTCAGCAGTGCCGAGTCCTCAGGAGGGATGGTGGCAGGTAACAGTCCTCGCAGAGATGTAACATGCGGTTCAGTACCACTGCGGAACCTTCCTTGACGATATCCAATCCATCCAGCCTTAGCTTGTCGGGATGGAGTAATATCCCACTTCATCTGTCTTTGTTGGCCTGAATGGAATAAACGGGCTATGTTGATACTCTTTGTCAAACCAGTCAAATACATAGGCTGATTTACATCACCATCCCTATAGTAACTGTATGATACTTTGTCCAGAGCAGGCTGGGAATTCATGTCAATAGCATCTCCAAAAAGGAATACTGGCTTCAAATGGGCAACACCATCTACACTTTGTAATGGTAGTCCACTCATTAGGTTCAGTAAAGTATCATCCTCCTGATTGGTCAACAGATCTATTCTTGTGGAAGGTCCGTCAAATTGGGGAAAATAAACATGTGATAGATCACTTCTATAATTATTTCCCATACTTCCTTCAAATTCTGCTTCCTGAGCCAGAATATCCACTGCAAATGAAGAATAAAGTATTAAAAATCTTCAATGTCAAGAGATGATAAAGCTCAACATACGCTCAGTTTTTACTAAGCGTACAGCTCAGCATACACTCAGTTTTTTTTATTAAGCGTATGGCAGACTCAAGGTTCAGCATACGCTCAGTTTTCTTTAAGCGTATGGCAGACTCGAGGTTCAACATACGCTCAGTTTTCTTTGAGCGTATTTTATCTTAAGTGAATGGTTTTTAAAGTTCAGTTTATGATCAATTTGAGTATATCAGCGTATGGTTGACAAGATGATCATCAAAAGTTTACGTTAACACAGGAGTTAGCGTATCTCAATGAGACAAATTGCCATAGCATATTCTTTTAAAAGATAGTGTATTTTGATATCTCTATCAAAAATACGCGTATCTTACAGATATACGCTCCAAACATACTTTTCGTAAAAAACGAAAAATATGGAATACAGCTAAACCCTAAAGAGGGAAGCGTATTTGCTGACGTATTGACCCTAAAGAGGGATACGTTTTCTGAGTTTTGTTCTAACCAGAGCCCTAAAAAAGGAATAGTTATTTGTTCATCATCATCTTCGTCCTCACCATAAAGAGGTTTCAATGGCCGTTCACTGCGTGAGACACGCTGACTGGCCGTCCTCTTGGTAGTGGCAGTGTCGACGGCAGGATGAGATGACTCTTCAGGGGCTTTCCCCTTTCCTTTCGCAGCAGCATCAATCTTGGGTGCCATTAATGGAGATGGAGTTGAAGACGAAGAAGAAGAAGAAGAAAGATCTTGAGTTTCTGAAAGCTCTTTTCTCTCTTGAAGGCAAAAGCTCTGGTAAAGAAATAAAATAGGTTTTGGGAGACCTATTTATAGAAGAAAGAAAGAAGTTCAAAACGGCGGATATTTTCTAAACAAAATCCCTAAAGAATTGCACTGATATTGAGGAAGATAATGAACTCATGCCAGCGTGTCAGGACTCATTCCCACTTTCTGTTCAAAGTAATTTCGAACTTTTGAAACTCATAAAGTTCGAAAACTTTGAAGGGGGTCTTGTAGGATGTGGAAAATTATGACACGCTGTCATTTTTATCCATACGCTTAAAGACAGATGACAGTTGAAGACCATACGCTCAATTCAGGGTTGTACGCTCATTCAAAAGCCATACGCTCAGTAAATATTTTATTATTTACTGAAGTGACAGCACAGCATATGTTTAAATGAGGAATGAATCTGACACTTCATCTTTCGTGCAAAGACAGCTGTCACGAGAAAAGTAACCGTCGTATAGGTTTTCGAAGAGCCGGTTTTGTCTTTTACGAGGACAACTCAGCAACCTTCATAAATGCAAAAGCCATCATTCCTGTCAGTTTTGACAGTCTGTCAGCCGTCAAATCCGCAGTCACGACGCTCGAGAAGATTTTGTCAGTTATAGGAAGATATGGTGTACCAAAGAAGATTGATGATAGCCACGTGGCCACTTCTCCAGTGAGCGTATCAACCTCACATGACTCCTTCTTCACATAGTCAAGTGAGCGTATGGACCTCACATGATTCCTTGCTAAATAAGCGAGCGTATGACCTCACATGACTCCTTGTCCACAAAGTGAGCGTATGGATTTCCTATGGCACTACGCTGTCCAAGTCAGCGTATAAACTTTTCTTCAACGAGGCAGCGTATTACAGCAACCATAACCAGGATTACAGTCAACACACGTTCTCACGTGTCCTGTACCAGTTATCCACTTCTCTAGAAGTTATGCAACGTGGCATCCAGGCCATCAATCTCTCCTGAACATGCTCCACTACTTTCAACCGCACGCTAATGTGTCTCCATCAGAATTCGCCACGCGTCCCTGCAGTTATGCATACGTCAAGTAACTACCTGAGCGTATGCTTAAGGACAGTTATCCTGAACTCTATAAAAAAGAGTTTCTTCACATTCATCAGGGACTACAAGTCATTTTCAGAGAGAACAGAGAGATTGCCCAGTTGCTGTCCAAGTTCTTCGAAGTTCGAGTTTTCTTCATCGCATCGTCCAAGGGATAAAGTAATCGTCTTCTAGATTAGATTCCTACAGTTGTAATTTTCTCAGATACAAAATAAATAAAGTGAATTTATTTATGGAAAACGGGTACGTCCAGCCTACGTTGCAGTGTCGGTGGTAGAATGATGTCCTAGGTCATAACATCTAACACAGTATAAGTATAACTGTACAAGATATACTCTCCGAACGGAGGACAAATAGAAGGTACATCTCAATCACAATCTAAGGTGGAAATAGCACGATATCATAGATATGAAAATCGAAAAGGAAGTACAAACAGAAAGGGAAATAAGTCTAAGTGTCTATACGACACAATAACAACAACAAAACATAATACAGCTCAAGTCTCAACTGACAACAACAAGGTAAGATAAAGCCTAACTAAACTAGTCTAGGCAGTAGGGGTGATATCATCAGCTAGAGCTGGGTCCCCCTGAGAGTCCAGCTCGTAAGTGTCATCTAGGGCTGCTCCATAGTACGTAGGACAAAAATCTTCGGCGTCATCTGTAATATTTTCAACAGGTTCAGTCAGGACAGGAACGAGCACAATACATCTCACGCAGTTCATATCATGGCAAGAAATATAAAGCATGCAACAGAGTAAGATACATGAACTGTAAGAAGATGTACACGAAAATAAGAGATATATTTGTAAATTGGAAATATATATATGATAAATAAAAACTGTAAGTGACTAGTGATTCAGAGCACAAGACGGTTATGAAAACGACAAGATGTTGCACACGAGTAATCTATAGAGGTTCACACGAGTAACTACAAGATTGATCACATAACCACTTCTACTCCCCCATCCCCAATTAATACACAATGATCCAGTCAAGTTATGTTATTGCACATGAAGTATAGTTGTACACGATGATCATATGAGCACACGAGAGTACACGATTTCATACGATTTTATTTGCCATTGATTGTGAAAGTACAGAACAATTTATATGGGAGGACTGAACTTAGACTCACAATACAAACTCGCTCGTACGAAGAAAGCCTAGGGACGAAAACCTTGGTACAGCAATCTAAGTACAATTGTTTATTTTTTATTATGGGGGGTGACGATAGAGGCTCGAAAAAGTGACGGCAGCTCTGCCTTACTCCTTGGACGATCGGACGCAGTCTTGGCTCTGGGGAAGAAATACTCTGTGTCTGGCTCTGCACGTATCTCTCTGTGCTCTCCTTTTTGTATATATGCTTCTCTGCGCTTCTCTTTGTATGCGTCTGTCTCTCTCTTTTCTCCTTTTTTTTGTGCAAAAGAATAGCACCTTGCTATTTATAGGAGTGGGGGTGATCATTAGGGTTTGCAATGATTACCCATTTTGAAAAGTCGACGGCTTAAGAGTTATCAATCTGGACCGTTCATCTTGAATATAATAAATTCGAGCAATTAATGTGATTGCATCAAATCTTTTTGGCCAATAAATGTTGATTGCCATGAATATTCGTGATTTGTGATAGCCTACCACGTGTCCAATTTGCTTGATTTGATTTGATCTGGGCAATTATGACGATCGCAACAAATCTAATTTTGTTAGGATTTGTTAGCATCCATAATTCCAAGAAAGATAAAACTTCCACGTGTCTCAATTGACGCGAAGAGCACCACATGTCTCAACTGGACCGTCCTGGCAGAGCCGTATATAGGTGGTCCTCTCAGCCGCATGAAGCATGCAGCCGCATGAGGATGGGCAGCCGCATTAGGATGGGCAGCCGCATGGGGATGGGCAGCCGCATGGGGATAGGCAGACGCGTGCAGATGGGCAGCCGCATGAAGTGGACGACCGCATGAAGTAGACGGCCGCATAAATACAGCAACCGTATGAAGTGACCTCGGGACTTGGTGGATCTTGCCATCTGTAAGAAGATTTTCTCCTCTTCCCTAGGAACACGCCATCATGTCAGCGTCATTATTATGTCTTTATGTCAGAGCTGTCATAGCTATCATTTGTCAGAGCAGCCGTCAGGACATTAAATACAGCAAAATATGGAGAAGAATTGTTGAAGGCCACATGGCTTCTTTCTGGGCCACATTGAACTATCCGAGCCGCATGGACCCTTGAGCCGCATGGACTCCTGAGCCTCATGGGGATCCTGAGCCGCATGGGGATCTTTCTGTCGGAGCCACATAGGCCTTTCTTTATTCTTTTCCATGCTTCTACAAGCCCCCCTTCAAAGTTTCCAATTTGCAAAATTGAAATACTTTGAATAAGAAGCATGGCCATGTAAAAACTCTTCGGGCCGCATAGGATGTTCTGGCCGCATGGATGTCTCAGCCGCATGGCCTCCTCAGCCGCATGGCCATCTGAGTCGCATGGGCTTTCCAGTCGCATGGGCTGTCTAGTCGCATAGGCTGTCTAGCCTCATAGGCTCCTTGCCACGTCTTCATGCCACATGTGCAAATCTTTGCATTGATTGCCTTTGATTTGCTGTCAGATTTAAAACCGCTTTTTGGGACAGGATCCCAAGAGTTTAGACTTGAATAGTCGGATTATCTTGATAACCGAAGAGTCGGTTATACTGCACATGGATCGATGCGTCGGTCTATGGGCTCCGCCTATAAAATAGCAGCGTGTTTGGAAAAAAGACTTCTTTACTTTCTGCTCTTGCCCTAGCTTTCTTGTCTTCGTCTTCCTTTCTCTGATCATCAGCCATGGCTCCCAAGTCCTCCAAGGTTGCAGCGAAGGCTGCGGCGAAGGGTAAAGGCGTGGCCTCGACGTCGGCTGCGGCACCCAAAGCTCATTCCGACGTTCATCCTGCTGTTAAGGGTAAGGATTTGGAAAAGTTATATGCTTCAAAACCCTAACAACGTTGGCTCTATTGCATGCTTTATGCACAAGCCTTTAATGTGAACTATTCAAATTGTATGGGCCGCATATATGTCCTATAACCGAGCCGCATGGGGGTATACCCCATGTCCAAGCCGTATAGGAGTTGTCTCAGTGGGCAGCATGAATACTTCGTAAACTGAACCGCATAATGACCTGTCGATCAGAGCCGCATGGACTCTTTTGAACCAAACCGTATGGAGCCTCTCCTGGATTCATCCGCATAGGGCTGTGTGAAAACAAAACCACATAAGCTCCTCTGAATAGAATCGCATGAGTTCCTTTTTGGACTGTACCGCATAAGGCCCTGACCATCTTTTGACTTTGTTTCTTTTTATCTTTGATTCTTACAGCAACCCTGCCGAAGGCTGAGATCATTGTGAGGGAAGAGTTGCTGCCCCCTTTCAAACAAGAATCATCGCTTGTTAAGGAGGAGGTAACACCAGAAGCGGAGGAACAGAAAGGAGAGCTGGCACCCATTGCTGTAAAGGAAGAGCCCCAGTCTGACGGCGGTAGTATTGAGAGTTCTGATCTTCCTATTTTGAACGAGGATCTTGCTCAAGTACATCCTTCATACGCAAAATGGTTGAGGGATTGGTATATGCGACCCCGTAACTAGGATTCGTGGGCGCTCACAAATGTTTGTCTTTTTGTCTTGATATTTCTGTCTGTCTTTGGCTGTGGTTTGTGTTTTGCTTCTTTTGGACATTGATGTAATCGTCTTCCCTTTTGTCTAAATAAAATGATAGAGAACCTTTCTGGCATTTTCGTGAAATGTAGTCATGTGAATGTAACCGATTTTGAATGGCCGAAGTACATTCGCTCTATTCTTTGTAACGCTCCAGTCCCAAAATACGTAGGACTAGGAACGTAGACATGCCAGTTGTATTCATACGAAGTACATGGGCCTCGTATGGATACATAAGCTGTAAAATACAGTAGAACCATAACTAATCTCATCCACACAAAATAAATAAATAGAAGATCTCATATAATCAAGTATGAAATTGTCATTTGGTACATGTAGTTGGGTGGAGACAAACCCACTACCAACTATGAAAAGAAATACATAACAAAAGAAAGATTTTGACGAGCGAAGTGAAGACGATCCAAATGCAATCATCTTTGAAGAAATAACGATGATAACGGCTAGAGCTAGAACACCTGCGAAATACAATAGCACACACCTGGAGAGATAACCAGGTCCTCAGAGGGACGTAACAAGACACATAATATCATGCCATATATACTGAATAAATATTGCTCAAATAAATAAGTCAATCGAATTATAACATGGTCCAATACGCACCTATTGAACGAGCGTACCATCCCCCCAACCAAACAAGGACAGGAGATGGTAAACTAATTCACGGTGACGTATCTTTCCATGCTATGAATCCAATATAGTATTCGGACCCCAACAAGGTTCAATACCTTCTCATCGAAGTAGTAAGTCACACCTACAACCAAACAAGGACAAGATGTGACGAACTAATCCGCGACAAGTTATTGTTCCAAGCCACGGTCAGATACAAGTACCCAAACCAAAAGTACTCGTACCTAACGGGTAAGGTAGCCTACCGTTCTAAGTGATATGTAGTTAAGAACAATCCTTCCTACGCATGGGCCCCGGCTGAATAGGATCGGCATAGTCCCCCTTTGGGGCACCAGAGGCCCCATCAGTAAGAGCATGACGTTCCGCAGAATCGTCAGTGGCCGTCAGTAATCATGAGTCATCAACCCCGTATCTCCAGCGGAGAGTTCGGGTCACAAGGAAAAGTGCATCGAAGCCCATACGCTAAGGAATTGTCCACCCCGCCCAATGCCTACTATGTTGTATCCACAACAGTAAACCTCTATAACCGCTAAGTCAAACTAGCATACAACCTCTATTAGCGGTTATTCCTGTCGCACGGCTTGTACGTACTGGTGGCCAGCCAATCACGCACTTTCGTGTCCCACATGTGACACACAACTTCGTGTTACAACGTGTCAAGGCCGATGAATGCAACACACAAGGTGGTCCCTTAAATCTAGGTTTAATGTGAGAAAAATAATACATAGCAGGAAATATAAATGAACAGTAAGTTCTAACAGGTTATGCCATGTATCACAGTTTATTTAGCATAAAGAAAATAAATAATGCATGAAATATGAGCTAAAATAAATAAACAACAAATGGCAAGGTGTCTTGCCTGGTAGGGTACCTGGTGTGCTGCGATAATTATGGTGGCACGAACTACGACTTCGGTGTAACAACCATGCGAGGTGACCTCTGATGGTGGCACGGACAGTTCCATTGGGTTCGGTAGGGTCAATTTAGTTAGGGTCAATGGGTGGAAGGAAAGAATTGGCAAAGCAATAGGAAGATTGGGATTGGTCATGATTAAGATAATCCTAAGAGAAAATTGATTTAGAGTAAGACAGTCCCGTAATAAATCATATATATACCCTTTTAGAAGGTTTATTAGAAATATTCATAATTATTTTAGAAAGCCTTATAAAATGTATTTAGTAATACTTTTAGGAAAATATTCCTAAGCTACCAGTAAAAATAAAATTTAGTCAAATAATATTTGTTTTTAGAAATAATTTATAATACTTGAAATATAATCTATTAGTCAACATATGCCTTCCAATAAATATCTGAAAAATCAAAAGTCCTTTTAAGGCAAAACTGTAAGTTTTGTCAAAATAATATTTTAGGCTAGATCTATATCTTAAAAATATTTTAAGCGAAACAACATTATATTAGAAAATTTTATTTATGGTTAAGAACCGTATTTTGTAAAAAATAAGATCTTAATAATAAGTTATACTTTTATTGACTATTTAAAAAATTGAAAAATATTTATAGCTATTTAAAACTATACCTTTTACTAATAAAATAGAAAATAATTTAGGTCGAAAAACTCATTCACCATATCCTAGGAAACTAGATTTTGTAAACATTTGGATATTTGTAACCCATAGGAAAGCAAAATATATCTACAAAATTATGCCCAAATAATAATAATAATAATAATAATAATAATAATAATATATACAGTAGTCATATGATAATAATAATAATAATAACCGTAATCATATATATATAATATAATGATAATGATAATAATAATAATAATAATAAAATATGTCATTTGTCCTTAATAGTGAACCAAACACATTTTTCACAAATGACAGTACCCAAAAAGTTAAAAAAAGAAAAAAGAAAGAATATAAAGAGAAGGATGGGAATGAGTGGAGAGAGGAGAGAGATGCGGGCGATGGATCCAGAGCATGGAGTGGCGATCGGGGTTCGGCGGCGCATCTCTGGCGACTTGGCGCAGGGCGCGGAGGAGGCGAAAGTCGGAGAGAGGAGCGGGGATCGGATGTACGCGGAGGACAGAGGGTTTCGCGGAGGAGAGGTTTTCCGGCGACGCTTGCGGCGGAGGAGGGCGGAAAGGGGCGCTGCTCCGGCGCGAGGGGAAAGGGGTACGGTCTGCGGAAGTGGGAAGGGGGCGTGAGGCTGTGCGGCTCACTCGCTGACGCAGGCGTAGCCACGGCGACGGCGGATGGAAAAAAAGGACGGTGCGGCGAGGGTTTGGCGGAGCTGTGCGGTGGCTCCAGATCCGCCGACGGCCACGGGTGGGGCGGCGCGACTCTGAGATCTGTGGAGGGCGCCGACCGACGTACGGCGCTGGGGATTTGTCGTCGGACACAGGCGCACTGGAGCGGCGACGACTTCCGGAGGAGGGCGAGGCAGCGACTCCTCGTGGAAGACGGAGCCTGCGCCGGGATCGGCGCAGTCAGCTGACGGCGACGACCGATAGGTAAGGGTGGTGTTTATTTTAATTTGGGTTTTGAGGACTTTGGTGACGATGGTCGTCGGGTCGGCGATGGTCGGGGTCTTGGCTGGTGGCCGGGTGAGGGTAATCGGGTGGCGGCAGTAGAGGGTGTTTGGCGGCCGGTGTTGTAGGGGGTGATGGTTGTGCTGGATTAGGAGGAGACTGGTGGGGAGTTGGCTGGAGTAGCGGACGCGAGCGGGGACGGGGTTTTGTGTTTGCTGTGGTGGTGATGTCGGTGACCTGGTAGTGGCGCCAGCATCGTTGGTCAGGGGTGACCAGGAGGAGGGAAGAAGATCGGTGATGGCGATGGGAGTTGCGTTGGCTGTCGTGCCGGAAAGGCTAGTCAGGAAGTCGGGGTGGCATCTCAGACAGGAAGGCGACAGGGCTAGAAAGCAAGGCAAACTAAGGATAGTTTTAGGATTTGATTGTGTCGGGGTGTGTCCGACACGAAGAGACGATAATGTATATGTAAAATATGGAGTAAGAATGTGGGTGGACACAGACATGATGCACGTAGATTTGTGGAAAAAAATTGTTGTGGATGAATAATAAATTGGAGGAGTACCTGCCTATTTATAGGATGTGGGAATTTCCAATTGGATAAGAATTAGGAGTAGTTTAAACCCGTAATTTAATTTAAATTAATTCAATAAATCCAAATCCAATTTAAATCTAATTAAATTCTTTTGGTTTAAAATCAATTTGAATAAAGTAAATTCCAAATATAGATATTAATCTACTATTTAAAACACATCCATAAATCAAATCAAGTTTTAAATTGCTACAAAAATTTCAAAATATGTTTTCTAAAAATACTAAAATAATAATTTCAAAAATACATTATTATTTACAATTAAACTCAATAAATATTTATGAAATATATATGTATACGTGAATAATATTATTTACTAGTAATAACTGTTTTTCACGAAAGACTTTTTATAAATAATAAATAAAATAATAATTTGAAAACTTTGGTACGATAACAAAATAATTATTATGTATATTATTTTGAAACTATAATTGATAAAAATATTTTTTCTAAAATATGTACGTTCGCACCTATTCGCACTCGTCGAGCAAATTCGAAAAACGAACTTCCGCACACGACGTACAATACGACTACGTGACGTACAATACAAAATTTTAAATCAGTACCAAATTTAATAATAATAAAAAATAGTAGAAATTTAGGGGTTTTACATTCTTTGCTTGTAGTAGTTGCCCCAATAGGAGATTTTTTATGGACCTATTATCCTTGGCGTACCTGATTCTGGATACGGATAATAAGTTGGGAGGGAACCGACATACTTACTCAGAGGTAATGAGGACATGGTAAATACGAAGGTTTCTTCGATGGAGCCTTCCTACTCAGAGGCAATGAGGACATGGCAGGAGTGGGCTCCATGAAGGGGTACATAGAACGACTCAGAGGTAATGAGGATATGGAAGTTCTATATAGAGGGATGATTTATTTTTGGCAGAAGTGAGACGACTCAGAGGTAACATCGACGTGGTCGTTTTAGGAATTTTGTGGATCTGTTACCCTTTTTGTGCACTGAGAGTGCGGGTAGTGGATCATGAGGGAGGAGCTCTTTCAGAAGAATAAGTTCAGAGGTATGGTCATACATGACTTACTACCTTAAAGAGTGACCGGAATGTAAGTTCAGAGGCACCTGCGGGTACATAACTCAGCAATCTGGGATATTTGGGGGAAGAATGTGAGTTCAGCGGTACTGGAGGGTACATAACTCAATAATCTAGGATTTTGTGAATGTGAGTTCAGCGGTACCAGCGGATACATAACTCAATAATCTGGGATTTGGAGAATGTGAGTTCAGCGGCACTGGCGGGTACATAACTCGATAATCTGGGATTTAGAGAATGTGAGTTTAGCGGTACTGGCGGGTACATAACTCAATACTCTAGGATTTTGTGAATTTCGCTTAGACATAATATTTCTTCAGGAACTTGCCGTTGACGGGCAACATGAGCAAGTCTCCGTTTTGTTTTGCGAGGCGGTAAGTACCGTTGGAGAATACAGCCTCAATGATAAATGGACCTTCCCACTTTGGCTGGAATTTGCCGACAGTTTTGTGAGTCATAACCATCGGCCTCCGAACTGCCAGAACGAGATCGCCCAATTGGAATGTTCTGATTTTAACCTTATTATTGAAGGCTCCGGAGATGCGTGCTTGGTATAGCTCAATTCGTTGCTGAGCCAATAGGCGCTTTTCATCTAAGGTCTCCAACTCTTGTAGCCGGTGATGGTAGTTATCGTCCGTCGTCAATTGGTAAGTGAGAGCGACACGGAGCGAGGGTATTTGAGTCTCCAATAGGAGAACTGCCTCGCTTCCGTACACCATGGAGAATGGTGTGTTCCCAGTGGCCGTTCGAACTGTAGTACGGTACGTCCATAAGTATTCACCAAGCTTCTCGTTATAGTCGCGTTTGTTGGATGATACGAACTTTTTGAGCAACTTGATGATGGTTTTGTTGAATGCTTCTGCCAACCCATTTGCTGTCGGGTTGTATGGCGTCGAAGCAACATTCTGAATTTGGTGTTTGTTGTAGAATCGATAGAAGGCGTGGCTTGCGAACTACGGACCATTATCGTAGATGATCCTTCGGGGCAGTCCAAAGTGATAGATGATGTGATGCTTGAGGAAGCTGATCACGTTTAAAGTCTTTACTTCTGCAAGCGAAACAGCTTTCGTCCATTTGGAGAAGTAATCTGTGATTGCGAGTATGAAGCGATGTCCTCGGGAAGAAGGTGGAGTGATCGGACCGATGATATGCATTCCCTATGCTTCGATTGGCCAGGACGCCACTGTCGGATGTAGAAATTCGGACGGCTGGTGGATGAAGTCCGTGTGGACTTGGCAGGCTTTACACTTTCTTGCATAGTCTATTACATCTGCTACCATCGTGGGCCAGTAGTAGCCCATTTGGCAAAGACGGTCTTGTAATTTTGGGCCAGGCTGATGGGCCCTGCAGACACCGTCATGAGCTTCGCGTACAGCTTCTTTGGCTTCTGCGTTTGACAGACATCGAAGCAATAATCCACCGTAGGATCGGCGATACAGCATCTTCGTCTCTGTATCGTAGAAGAATCTGAGAGAACGCCTTCTGATAGAGGTAGCTTCCTTTGGGTTCTCGGGCAGGATGTCGTAGACTACGAAGTCTACGCATGGTTGTCTCCAGTCTGGTACTTCGTCGATCGTCTGAGCGGAATAACTCGCCACAAATTGAACATTGTTCTTGGGACAGACCAGTTCATGACCTATTACGTCCACCAAATGATGAATATGGTTCGGCACTGCTAGGGAAGCGGCAAGGCCTGCTAGGGCATCGGCTTCGATATTTTAGAGTCTGGGGACGTGTTCGATGAAGAACCCTTCAAATGACGAGATGATGTTGATCGCTATTTGTTGATAGGGGATCATATCTTCATGGCGGACTTCGTATGAACCCCGGATCTGGTTGACGATTAACTGTGAATTACCGTATGCTTCAAGATATTCTACCCCCAGCTCACTTGCAAGTTAGAGGCCAACGACTAAAGTGTTGTACTCGGCCACATTGTTAGAGCAAGGTTTTGTGAGGTAGTAAGCGCGATTGATCACCAGTTCGGAAGGAGAAATCAGCACCACCCCGACTCCGACGACGATATTGCCCTTGGGTTCGGTCCTTGAAGCACCGTCGAAGAACATTCGCCATATATCATCGTGAGAGGTCGCATGCGAGTCGGCGATCTCATCTGGGATTTCTTCGTATATTCTGGCCGACTCCGAGCCTGGGTGGGCTGCTAAAAAGTCTGCCAGAGCTTGACCTTTAACAGCCTTTTGCGGGACGAAGATCATATGGTAGGGGGACAGTAATATTGCCCATGTAGCGAGGCGAGAGCTGAGTGCCCCTGGTTTAGTCATGAGGACCCTGAGGGGGTTGACTCGTGATATCACATGTATGGTTTTGCCCCGTGACATAGTATCGCGTCTTTTGAATGGCGAACACCAGGGCGAGGCATTCCTTCTCCATGGCGGTATATCGGTGCTCTGGCTCGATCATCATTCGGCTGAGGTAATATATAGCTTGCTCATAGCTTGTATCGTTGTTTTGTGCTAGCAGAGCATCGAAAGAATGCTCCATTGCTCGTACATAGAGCAGGAATGGTTTTTCAGCAACCGAGGCCACCAGGACTGGAGGGTTCGACAAATATTCTTTGATACTGTCGAAGGCACGCTGGCATTCTTCATCCCATACGAATGAGACGCCCTTCTTCATGCGGTGAATGAATGGCTGACATCATCCGGAGAGGTTGGAGATAAACCTTCAGATGTAGGCTAGCCTCCCTTGAAGGCCTCGGAGTTCACGGAGATTTCTCGGGGGACTCATCTCCATGATTGCCTTCATCTTTTCAGGGTCTACGTGGATACCCTGGGAGGTGATGATGAAACCCAAGAACTTCCCGCTGGATACAAGAAGGATTTTATGGGGTTCATTTTCAAATTGTACGTTCGGATCAGGTCGAACACTGTCCTTTGATCATGCAGATGATCTTCCTTAGAGCGGCTTTTGACGACGATGTCGTCAACATAGCATTCCACTATTTTGCACAAGTGGTCTCTAAAGATGATGCTCATAGCTCTCTGATAGGTGGCGCCAGTATTCTTTAAACCGAAAGGCATGACTGTATAGCAGAACGTGCCTATTGGTGTTCGGAATGATGTATGCTTTTCGTCGTCGGGAGACATCTTAATTTGGTTGTACCCCGAGAAGCCATCCATGAACGACATACGTTCGAAGCCGCAGGTGTTGTCAATCATGATGTCTGTGATAGGGAGGGAGAACTCATCTTTGGGACACGTCTCATTCAGATTACGGAAGTCGATGCAGATTTGAATCTTTCCATTCTTCTTGAGGACCGATACTATGTTGGCGACCCAGTCTGGATGTTGTTCCTCACGAATGAAGTCGCTGGCTATCACTTTGTTGACTTCGGCTTCGATCGCATCCATGATGCCTGGGCGGAAGCGTCGTTGCTGTTGTTTGACTGGATTTGCATCTGGACGGATGTTGAGTTTGTGACGTGCAATCTCGAGGTTCAGTCCCGGCATATCTTCGTAGCTCCAGGCGAACACGTCGATATATTCTCTGACGAGTTGTAGTAGTGATTCTCGCTCTTCGTCAGTCAGATTCTTACTAACGAAGATGGGCTTTGGAGAGGATTCATCACCTAGATTGACTTGTACAACCTCATCCTCGGTGGGAGGCTCTCTTTGTTCAAACCGCTTCTCCCACTGTGCATCTAGTTGTTGTGCCCACGGTTCTAACTCAAGAAGTTCAGGAATGTCTTCATCTTCTTCGTAGGCGTCGGCAAATACCATATTGACGGACCAGACTTGCCTGAATACATCCCCGATGCTGATATCCGAATCAGAAGTTGGTGATCCGGTTGAGTGTGAATGCCAGTCGCATTCCTCATCTGAGCTTTCAGGGGTCGTTGTAGGCGTAACATATCCCAGTCCGCATCGGGTCTTGCTATAGTAGTCCTGTAGTTTGCCAGCCGGGACCGACGACTTTAGAGGTAATCGTCGACCAGTGCCGTAGTTCAAGCCTGGCGTAGTCTCCAGATCATACCCCTGTTTTTGCATAAGGTATTTGGATTGGGGGCTATATAGATAGAGAGGCAGTCTCCCAGAGTCTGATTCAAGATCGATTTCTTCTATGGCGAAGAGCTGTGGATCATTCTTCCGACCAAAGATGATTGGATGGTCCCCTCCCTCGATTATGCGGTAAACGTCTTCCACGGGAGTAAGTTGCTTTACGGTGTAAATATTTGTCACCTGTGTGTGTAGGTGAGTGCCTATACCGTGTTCCATAGCATACATTGTATAAAGCTTATTAAGCTCGATGTAGTTCAAAGATAGCCCTTTATTGACGAAGTAAGATATCTTTTCTAACGGATTACATCATCTGCGGACGGAACATCAGCGTGAGCAGCCACATACTTGGCCAATTCTGGTTCTTCTTCGGCCACCCCCTGTATAAATGAAGACTGAGAGGATGACTTAGGAAACTTGATCATCAGGGGTTCCTGGTGGAGCAGAACGTAGAGTCGTTGACAAACTAGCAATCCCCAGTTTGGTACTCGATGCTGTGCAGGGAGTGGTTAGCTCGCTAGAAGCCCCAGACTTTGCATCGGGCTGACGATTCTTTTTTGGAAGACGTATCGTCATTGGCTTGTCGGAGGGATTGAGCTTCTCCGTTTATGGCTGGTTGACTCTAGACAGTCTGATTGTCAGTGGCTTCGTTGTGGGTCTTGGCGCTTGGTCGAACCTTGGCAGCCGGATTATCATTTGCCCTCTTGTGCCGAGAGGCTGATTGCGTCCTTACGCAGAGCGGCCGTAAGGGGTGCGGACTTGCCAGGTTTATGTCACGACCCGCTACCCAAATTGTTGGGCCAGGCCGAGTTATGCCCAGCCTACGTTGAGATAAAACGTAGTAAGCTGTTCTAAAGACAACAGGATAAGACTAAATGTACTAACAGTTCTATAAGTGAAGAAGAATCATAAATGCTCCAAACACAAAAGTCATCGTATATAGTAAACGTCCAAGTACAAGTAAACTGAAATGTAAAAGTGGATACATGTCCAGTTACAAAATGATATAGTCTAATACATGTCTACTCTCAAAGTCTAAGTAAACAAAAGACAACTAGGCGAGGTTCTCCGCAGGAACATCCTCGTAAAGCAGAGCCGGGTCCTCGGCAGTAATCCCATAATATGTGTCGCAGAGTAACTCCTCCTCAGTAAGGACACCTACAACGTTATCCTGTCAGGACGGGAGCAAGTACTAAATCTAGTAAACTAGCATATGAAACATGGAAATGAACATGAAAGGAATAACTGGAATGCATGGCATCACACAGTCTATCATGGCAAGGACACATATGTCATAGAGACCGATATATATGTAATGTTTAAAACTGTAGCAGGTACGTGATCGGTCAATAGATGTACAAAGTACTGAGGCACAATGTAAATAAAATGTACATACGTACAAGTGAAAACAAGCGATAGATGTACATACGTACGAATACAGCTGGTGCGTCTACGACAAGGTATACATAAAATGTCAACCTTGCTCGGTACGTACATACGAGTAAGGGGGCATGATCACGTACGCTACTAACAGTTTCCCCATAACCCATATTCTAATCATGTGAGAGATACATCAAGACTGTTCTAAGCATGGTAGTAACTGAAAGTACAACATGTAGAGATCTAACTTGCTACCCCAAGGATCAGCATTTAACATGGTGGGGTTTGCAGTTCATTTTATGTGACAATATGTAAAGTTCGTAGAAAGTACTTGCCTCTAGCAAAGCAAAACAAAACAAGCTGCGATAACAGTGCTATAGATGTCCGGTAACACGTCGCTGTAGAAGTAAATACAATAACTTAGTTTTTACACTAAGCTAAAACACTAGGACACTAATTGTGAAACACGACTTGTGATTGGGCACCTAGCCAAAATGATGACTTTGGCATAGGAGACCAATGTGGGGTGACACACTATGTTAACTAACTTTCTAGGGTCTTTACACTAGTGAGGGATGGGGTTCAACACGACTAAAACTCCAAATATCACAAAAAGCTACAAGTCATAATTAATCAATAAATAATTAAAAGATCATTGTGTTCTAACAATTTTAGAGATAGACAAAAAGCCTAGTTTGTTTAAAGCAAAGTACCAAGGTGATCCTTGTTAATCATAGAAATTTATTATAATTTTTTTGGAATTTATTAACCAGTACAAATATTTTATAAAAATCAGTTTTCCTAAGTATACAGAAAATGAGTTTTGGTTTCATATGCCAAACTAGGGGTAAAACAGTAAATTAAATACTACAAAAATTATACTAAATTAGCCAACTTATCATAGTATCTAAAAACTTTTTCCATAATTTTAGCAGTACTTTATTTTTAGAAAATCAAAAACAGTATTGCACACAATAACTAATTATCTGCGTATTTTGTCCATGTATATAATTTGAACCAAAGTTCAAATACAGGACCCAAGGCCATGAATCAAGTCTAATATGACTTGTACAGGTTTGAATGTGTGAAAACACATTTGAGCCCAAATACCCATGCTAGGCTTGGACACCAAATGGTTGCAGTAATACAATAAAAATACAATTTGGTAATAGCCAAAATAAATATTATTATTTAAATAAGGTAAATTGTACAAAAGAATATATACATACCTATGCTAAAAGGATATATATAGATATATAAGGAAAAATACTTAATTATAAAGTATATATATATATATATATATATATAATATATATATAATAATTATATATTATATATTTTTATATATATTATAATATAATATATATATATATATATAATATATATATATATATATATATATATAGATATATAAGGAAAAATACTTAATTTATAAAGTATATATATAGATATATATATATATATATATATATATATATATATATATATATATAAGAACACACTTAATATAGTGTATATATATATAATAATATATACATCGGAAATATATATAAACATATATATAAATTTACTAACTATAAAATAATATATATATAAATACTGTTAAATACAGTATATACATATATATATATATATACTAATATATACATAAAAAAAATTATACATGTATATATAAAATACAAAATAAAAAGAAAAGAAAAAGGAAACAGAAAGAAGAGGGGGGGGCTCGAACCCGAGCGCTCAGCAAGGGGGGTTCTGGTCGAGTCGGGCTGGCCAGGGGGTCAGCCCGTTGGCTTTTTAAGGGTTAGGGTTTAGGTTATTTATTTAGTTTAGATTAACATTTATATATAAAAAAATAAAAACTGTCATGTGTCCTGACAGTTAAGGACACAGGATTTCTCGTGTCCTTGCTTAGCACGACACGTACGAACACAGTCTCGTGTGTCCGAGCATAGCACTGAGCTCGTCGTGTCCTGGCGAGTCTCGTGCGTGAAGACGAGACACGCATGACACGACTCTGATCCCGCTACTCACGTGTCCGGTGCTTGGGGGGGTTTTCGAGAGCTCTGGACGGCGGAGGAGTGGTCGGGACGGCGGCGCTCCGGTGGCGATCGATTCGTCTCGTCGGGGAGAAGCTGCGGGTGGTGGTGGTGGTCGATGAGGGTGTCGGGATTGTGAGATCGAGACTTCGTCGGGGTTAGGGTTCCGGCGAAGGTTTTGGAGAAGAAGGGGGGGTCGTCGTGGCTGTGGTGAGAAATTAGGGTTAGGGTTTAGGTCAGGGGAGAGAGGGGAAGTTTTATAGGGCTTTTGGGCGGTTGATAAGTCGGTCGGGCATCCGGAAATGGCGGGGGCTGCCCGTCGGCGTGGCGGTCGTCGGTCGGGGGGAGGGGGGGTAGGTTTAGGATTTTCGTTTAGGTCCCCATAGTTTAGGAATTTACAAAAAGGCTATGACAGTACATAATGCAAATAATAATTTGCATTCTACCTTTAAAACATTTAAAGAAATTGCAAACTTATAAAAATAATTTGAATAATTACAAAACAGTATTAAAACAATTCTAATAATTGCAAATTGATATTAAAATATTTTAGAAAATTACAAATCAATATTTTTGTATTTAAAACTTATTTAAAATCATTTAAAAATTTTAGAAAAATTCCTAAAAATTCCTAATAATTATTTAAGGCTATAAATGACATAAAAATTTAATTAACACTAATTAAAAATGAATTTGGAAATCAGGGGCTTACAAGTCTTCCTTCCTTGAAAAATTTTGTCCTCAAAATTCACAATGATTGAAGACCCGACAATATTCAAATAGCAAACAATGCAACAAAATGACTAAGGCTGCGATCGAAACTAACCTCTAAGGTATCAAGCGGGAACGGGTGGTTCCCTCGCAGCGGTTGGATCGAATAAGTAAGGGTATCTCTCCCTCATGTCCGACTCCCTCTCCCAAGTAGATTCACCTGGGGAGTGACGGCTCCAAGCTACTCGCACTAGGGGTATAACCTTGTTCCTCAGCCTCTTCTCTCTCCGGTCTAATATCTCCACTGGCTTCTCAGAAACTGTAAGGCTCGGTCCGACCTCCAACTCTGAATGATCTGCACATGACTGGAGTCTGGAACATATCTCCTCAGCTGAGATACGTGAAAGACGTCGTAAACTCCTGCTAGTTGGGTGGAAGTGCAACCCTGTAAGCTACCTCTCCGATCCTGCCAAGTACCTTGAATGGCCCGATCTGGGGCTCAGCTTCCCTCCTCGTCCGAACCGGATCATCCCTCGAGTAGGTGATATCTTCACTAGCACCATATCACCGTCTACGAACTCCATCGGCCTGCGACTAGCATCAACCCAGTGTTTCTGCCTGTCCTGAGACTACTCTGAGCCTGTCTCTGATCATCCCGACTTTCTGCTGCATCCGTGATCATCTCTGGCCCAAGCATAACTCTGTCCGACATCATCCCAAAAGAGCGGTGTGCGACATCGTCGTCCATATAGCGCCTCGAAAGGAGACATACAAATATGGCCTGGTAGCTGTTGTTGTATGAAAACTCTACCAAGTGCAGATGGCTCTCCCATGATCCTCCGAAGTCCAGCACGCAGGTCCTCAGCATATCCTCCAGTGTAATCGCGATCGGACTGCCATCTGTCTGCGGGTGATACGCCGTACTGAACTTGAGCCTACTGCCCAATCCTCCTGCAAGCTCCTCCAGTAGTGGGATATGAATCTGCTGTCTCTGTCTGACACGATGCTCACCGACACTCCGTGTAGGCGAACTATCTGCTGCATGTATAGCTCTGCCAACTTCTCGGTGGAAAGCCCACCTTGAAGGGTATGAA
>JANAVB010038371.1:0-28442 GCA_029216955.1 Iris pallida | reverse complement strand
CATACGGCCGTTACTCTCATACGGCTCAGAACATGAGGACCATCTCCATGCGGCTCTAATCCTGAGAAGCCACCCCCATACGGCCGCTACTCTCATGCGGCTCGAATTATGGGGACCATCTCCATGCGGCTCAAATGCTGAGAGGCCACGCACATGCAGTCTTGACACGTGGCCAGCCTTATGTGGTTCAGTCAGAAACTCCCCTCATGTGGCTCAGATTTGGAAGCCACACCTATGCGACTGCCACCTTCATGGGTTCAAATCCTGAGAAGCCACCCTTATGCAGCTCTGTCAAGACACCCGGTCCATGTGGCGTACAGTTAGGACACGGAATAGAAGATCAGTTTACCCCATGTCCCTATGGCTTGTAGCAGAATGATGGTTGGACACGTGGCACCAAATCAATCAAGATTTATCAACAAATCTCAACAACCAGATTTAGTGTAATCATCATAATTACCCGGATCAAATCAAATTTATTACAATCAAGTAGATTAAACACGTGGCATGAGATCCGAGCTTGTCATAATAAATCATGAAGATTAGTGGCAATCAACATTAATTGCCCATATGGATTTGGCGCAATCAACATTAACTGCCCAGATTTGTTGCAATCAAGATCAACGGCCCAGATTAATTGCCAACAAGACAGGATCAAGGAAAATGGTAATTAATTCCCAAACCGCCGACTTTTAAAGGGCAATCATTACAAACCCTAATAATCATACCCCACTCCTATAAATAGCAAGATGCCATTCCCTTACAAAAGGAAGGAGAATTCCAGAGAGAGAGGACCCCCTGGCGGAATACACAAAGAAACAAAGGCACGCACAGAAGAATCTCCCCATACATTCCGAGAACATTTCTTCATTAGAGCCAAGGCTACGTCCGATCGTCCAAGGAGTAAGACAGAGCTGCCGTCTTTTTCCCGAGCCTCTATCGTTACCCCCCAGAATCAAAAATAAACAATCGTACTTAGATTGTTGTACCTAGATTTTTATTCCTAGGCTTTCTTTGTACGAGCGAGTTTGTATTGTGAGTCTAAGTTCAGTCCTCCTATAAAATTGTTCTGCACTTTTACAATCAATGGCAAACATGGAACTCATGAAGGATTTCAATATCAATCTGTAGTACCACCCTGGGAAGGCGAATGTGGTGGTAGATGCTCTTAGTCGATATCTTGTTGCTTTGTTTCTCACTATGGACCGGCATCTTCTAGAGGATCTCGAGAGTCTGGGGATCGAGATTGCTCTACCAGGAGTAGGAGGGCAGCTGATGCACATGCAGATACAGTCAGGACTGTTAAAGAAGATCAAGGAGGCCCAGTTTCTAAATGAGGTGCTCCGATGTCTCAGAGACCTGGTGGAGGCAGGATTGCTTGACGACTTCACCATTGCAGAGGATGGATCCTTGAGGCACGGGAACCAGTTGTGTGTGCCCAAGGATCTACGGAAGAAAGTGATGCAGGAGGCCCACCAGTCACAGTATTCTATTCATCCTGGGTCTACCAAGAATTACAAGGATCTGCGAGAGTATATTTGGTGGTATGGAATGAAGAGAGAGGTGGCCAAATTTGTTTTCAGATGCCTTGTGTGCCAGTAAGTCAAGGCGGAACGCCAGAGACCAGCAGGACTACTCCAGCCCTTACCTATTCCGGAATGGAAGTGGGAGCATATCACCATGGACTTCGTCTCTGGATTACCGCGTACTCCCAGTGGCAAGGATACTATTTGGGTGATCGTGGACAGATTGACGAAGTCTTCTCATTTTATTCCGTTCAAGGTTGGCCTGTCGACCGAGAAGCTCGCAGACCTCTACATGCGACAGATTGTACGAATTCATGGAGTGCCGGTTAGAATCGTTTTAGACTGAGACAGCCGTTTCATATCACACTTCTAGAGGAGTCTACAGCTGAGCTTGGGGTCACAGTTGAAGTTCAGCACCGCTTATCATCCACAGACAGACGGGCAGTCCGAGAGGACCATTCAGACACTAGAGGACATGTTATGGGTTTGCGCACTCGATTTTGGTAGTTCGTGGGAGGATCATTTGTATCTAGTAGAGTTTGCCTATAACAACAGTTATCAGGATAGTATCGAGATAACCCCGTTCGAGGCGCTATATAGACGGAGATGTCACACGCCTCTATCTTGGGACGACGTTGGCGAGAGAGCTTTGCTTGGGCCAGAGATGGTGGTAGACTCAGCTGAAAAAGTCAGACTGATTCGGGAGCGTCTCAGAGTTGCAAAGGATCGGCAGAAGCACTGGGCGTGTGAGCACCCTGAATTTCGGGTTAATTTTTTTTTTTTTATTTTATTTTTCTGATTGTTTAGTTTTATTAAATAATTTATACTGTTTATTTATCTGTAAATGTGCTTTTCCGTGCCTTTGATATTTGGAGTGTCAGGGATGTTCAACTCTGGAAATCTTCTTCACGAGTTTTGTAGTGAACATGATTAACTTCATGACGGTATATAATGTCCCACTCAAACTTGTTTCCTTGTGCTCTTTCTGCTTCGCACAACTTCGGGTCAATTTAGACCATTTGATTATTAATTAATTTTCCCACTCTTTTCCTTGATCATTTTTAGCACGTTACCGTGACTTTTTATTTGGGAGCACAAGACCAGTCAGTTTCTTGAAACCAACTTTTCATGCATGATCTACTCGAGACGCTCATCATCCATGACCTTCGTGTCCCACTCAGACACGCCATTTTGTGCTCCATTTGCTTCACACAACTTTTCTGACACGTGACCCGATTTTATTTCATCCCACGGTGTCACATTCATTTTCCAACTTGATTTGTGGGTACCCTGTCGACCAAAACTTGTCAGCCCCAAATATGGACATGGCCCACATTGAGCCTACTACCCGCACGACACTTGTGTCCCATTTATTGGAATCCCCGTGTGCTACTTATTTACTCATGATCATCAACACCTATTTTTATTCCATTATTTCACAATGTCCGGTTTTGATCTAACCCGGTTTGACTGAACCCAGCCCCAGCTCCATGTTATCCTCCGTCATGACACTCTCAGCCTCTTATCCTTGAAAAAAATATCAAAACCCTTTCTACCTATTTTTATTTTCGATGTAAAATTCTATTGGTTTTAAAAATCCCTATAGGAATGACCAAAATTCCTATAATTAATTACTACCCTTGATTTCCCTCATTCAATCCTCACCCTACATTTTTTTTCTAACACTCACTCATAATTCCCCTATCCCCAGCCGGCCCTAACCCCAAGAGAATACTTTTTCTCTCTCTCTCTTCCTCTCTCATTATTTCACACAATTATTCAATCTCTCTCTTTTATCCTCTCTCTCTTCCTTAAATTATTTTTTCTATACATTCAACACAACAACAGCAGCAACCCCTGGCCGAGCCCGACCTCCCCTCCACCTAGGCTGAGCTCGGCCCAGCCTCGCCGTCGACCACCAGTCAACACCCCGCCACCACCTTAGGTCGTCACCATCATCACCATCATCTCCATCATCATCCTCCCATAGCCGCCATCACCTTAGCCCGAGCCCATCGTGGCCGACCACCACGACCACCAGCCTCTTTCCTGGCCGTGCCGCCACTCGCTGGCCGGACCCCCGTCGTGGCTGAGCAGCCCTCTCCTCCTTCATCAACATCATAAATTCATCACCACCATCGATAGCACTCTCCACCGCCATCTCCACGTTCGCCGCCACCTAGTCGACCGCCGACCACCGCCCCACGCGCTGCCACGCCCTCGCTGGCCGGGCCAGGCCGTGCAGCCTCATGCAGACGCGCGCAGCCACATACGACGCTGCACAGCAGCTGCTGTGTGCAAACAGCTGCCGGAAGCAGCCTGTGGCCGCGCGTACAGCACCGTCGCCGGCCACGCACCGCCGTGGCCGTACCCCCCCATGATGGGCGAACTCCGGCGACCCCTCTGGGTTCGCTGCTTCTCCTCTGGCACGACGTATATGCAATTCGTGTGTCTCGCACGAAGTTCCGTCGTGACACGCGCGGAATCAAGTTCATTTTGGCGCCCCGTAGCAGCGACTTCGCACACGTTTTCCCGGGAATCCGACCGTTGGATCGGTAAATTCTTTGCTCCGTCGCAATCTCGGTATATCCACCTTCACCCCTGTTAATTTTCATCTGTTGATTTTATCGTTTGATACATCAAAACCGGCCACCAAGTTGACCGTTTAAATTGTATTAATTTTGGATAGTTTCATGGGGTCAACTTCGTCAGCTTGTACCTCCTCCACCGTAGCTCCATTTGGCGTGCTACCAGTTCATGTGCGAAGCTGGTATAACCCTCTTGCTACCCCTCTAATTTTGTTTCATTGCGAGCTTGTTTCATTGGTTGAATTTGACGCTAAATTTGGCCGTCCGAATTCGTAATTTCCAACTTGTAAAATTCCATTTTTGAACACGGGACTCCAGATTTCATTTCTGACACCACCATTAGACTCGTGGCGACGTTCTGGCATGTTTTCATATAAAATTTGTTAGATTTGGAGGACGTGGGCCCTGGCACGTTTTTCGGTACAAAGTGGGTCCCACAGTCCGGGTCAACGGGACTTTTTGACGCCAGCTCATCAGAATCCAATTCCGGATATACCATTGAGTTCGTATCATCATTCTGGACTCATTCACATATAATTTGCTAGGTTTTTGTAGACATTGGATCCGGCACGTATTTTGGTGCAAGTCAGATACCAATATCCGGGTCAACGGATCATTTTGAGATCGGCTCATCGGAATCCAATTTCGGATATACCGTTGAGTTCGTATCGTCATTCTGGACTCGTTGACATGTAGTTTGCTGGGTTTTGAGAACGATGGCTTCGGCACACATTTTCGTGCAAACTGGAATTCCAAGTTTTGGTCAACGGACCAAATTGAGATCGGGTCGACGGAATCCAATTCTGGAGATACCGTTGGGTTCGTATCGTCATTCTGGTTTCTTTGACATATAATTTGCTATATTTTATAGACTTATTTTCTTGCACATATTTCGGTGCAAAACGGCTCCGACACGGATACCGTTTTGATCCGAAATTACCTTTTTGCCCTTGTATTCAAATTGGACCGATGGGTAGGCTATCCTAGCTAATTTGACTATTCTGGACACGTTGGCAATATTTATTTCATCGTCCGACAATGTTTGTTGATAATTTCTCTGAGTTAACCTTTTATAATTAATTAATAATTAATTCTTATAATGTTCGTATTTCGGGATTAGTACAACGAAACTGAGCTCAGTCAATTCCAGTGATCTCACATCGCTGAAATTGACAAGATGGACACGTGGATCACTATAATAAGATTATCAACTTTATCGTTGATCTTCTTATCTTGATTTGCGTGTCGTAAGTTTCGACGTACGAATAACGAAGTACACTTTATATCTTTAATAATTAGACTAGAATTGACCCTGTTTGACCAGAGTTGACCAGTTGACCCAAAGTCAACTGTAAGTCAACACTTGACCTAGTTTGAGTAGATTATTGACCGGAGTTGACCTTGAGTTATTTTGACTTAGAAGAACCTAGGATAAAATAGATTGCTTGTAGAGATTTATTTATTACAACTTGAACACCTTGTAACCTGTGTTGCTTTAAATAGGACTCTGTAGCTTCAGTTGGACCCCCTATACTTATCAGCTGTTCAGGTTATCAGGCGAGTACATTCTCTGATCATTTCATATCATGTTTAGGATTATATTTCCTGCTTTAGACTATCTTACTTGATGCTGACACGTTGGAACACGGATTGGTACTATATGGATCCCTTCATGAGATGTTATCCTTCTCGGGAGCATCAGATACTTTTGTCTCATGTGTGTTTCACTTACATCACGTATCTTATGCTTCTATTATCATGAATCTTCGGGAATCAGCTAGTGACTCATGTACCCTCATGATCACCGAGCCTTCACGAATCAATTCATGAATCACCCTTTATGTGCAACATAGTATAATCATGAATCTTAACGTAACTTGAATGGATCCTTGTGTATTGATTTGGGGATGGGGGAGTATAAATAAACATGTGAATAAATCCAAGTAGTGTAATCATGAATCAATTCCAAGTAGTGTAATCATGAATCAGTCCTTAGCCATTTACATGTTTATGCAGTACTCTGAATCACTAGCACTGTCTCTCTATATATATATCGTAGATATTTACTTACAGTCTCTCTTTTACATTATGCTATTCTTCAGATCCTGTATTTTATTCTCTAGCATGATTACATTTCCTTTCCTGCTATGACTTGTTGAGATGTATTGTGCTCGCTCCTGTCCTGACTGGACCTGTTGATAAATTTTACAGATAGCTTGGAGGTTGCCTGCTAGCCTAGAGGAGACACATTAGAGGTTGTTTAGATAGTTATTTCAGTCGTCTGGAGTTGTATTTATTTTATGCATTACTGTATTTGAGCTTTGAGATGTATTTATGGGTTTGTGTATCTTAGACACTTAGGCTTCTATCTGCTGTATCCCTTTTGTATTTTATGTTTTATCTATTTTCCATTATGCTCTACCTTAGATATGATTGAGACTGTATCTGCTATGTCATCCCCATTCGGGAAGTATAAACTGCTTAGCATATTATTGTTAGATGTTGTGACCTAGGACAGCGTTCTATCGTCGACACTGCGGCGTAGGCTGGACGTACCCACGTTTTGTGCCCTAACTCTAGGGTGCGGGTCGTGACACGTTTTAGTGGTGGCCCATCCAGGTCGAGACTAGAAGTGTAGTGGTATTTGAACTAGAGTACCACTACAGCCTGCAGTAGGATTAGGATATATTTTTGAAGATACTCAATCACAGTTAGGATCCCTTGAGAGATTCCTGGGACGACCCTTGAGAATCTTGGTTAACTCCGATTTGAAAACTCTTTTTTTTCTCTTGATTTGATTTATCTTTACTTTCTGTTGTGAATTTGATTTTGATGGATTATTATTGAATTTGAGTTTGTATTTATTGATTTTGATGAAGATTGTTGAATTTTGAATCTTGATGTTAGCTACAGCATCCGAGTTTGTAGTTATATGATTTGAAGGATTTTTGTTCATTTTTGAATCTTGATGTTCGTTGATAAATTTGATTTTTGGGTATTCATTGTCGATTTAAATTAATTTTTGTCAAGATGAAATTATATGGGCCAGGTCATCTAAGTTTTGGAATCTAGTCTTCTATAGTCACATTAGCCAGCATGGTGAGGACATATAGTCTGATTTTGGATATATTTCTCGGGTGTAGAAATTTAAGATTTTTGCAGCCAAGCTAGCGGCATCGCGAAAATGTTAAATACCATGATTCTAGAGGTATGTGCCTTAGTCGAGGACTCTGTGATTATCGTAGCCTTGCTTACTAGTATGACGAGGATTTAGAGTACCATGATTTTGGATAGACGCATATGATTATCAGATTATACCTTAAACGTTTTCGAACATGTTTTCTCTACTTTGTTTCAGTCCTTCAAAAGAAAAAAAAATGAGAATTATTATTGTTTGTTTTGTTTTGCTTCTCATTATTTAACTTAGGAGTAGCTTTAGCTATTTTTATGAACCTTGTGCAAATTCTTCCTATGAATTTCTTCTTAATACAATGAATCGATGATTTTGCTAGACCTTACCTTGGATTTGATATTTTAGCTCTGGGTTTCAAAATGGTTCCTTCTTTTAAACATATAAGCAAAACAGATTTTATCGTTATTTCTTTCTTACTATTATTCTTGTATTAATAATAATAATAATATAACTGTCTTGATTTCACAAATTACCTACTTTGCAATCTTGGTAGAAATCTAAATGTTGGTCTTAACGTAGAATTAAACTTTTTTTTATATTAGGACATAAGAATATATATATATATTGGACACAGACTCTTTGCCTGACACGAATGCATGCTACACTTGATTTCCCACCTATCTAAATACATATTAATATGTTGTTGATGTTTAAATTGTCAAAATCCTAATATTTTTAGTTTTCTGCTTTTTCAGTTTAAATTCGTAATTCAAATAAAGATTTCATGTTATTAGTTATGTTTACATCACTGCACATGTATGTTATACGTAGGGTTTCAATTCAAAAAAAAAATTTAGTTGATTTTTGTGTTTAAATTTGTCAAATCTAAGACTATGTGCATATTAACCCTTAATATTGGATTTTAAATATTAGTTCAAATTGTTATTTTAAATGTAATGTTTTGAGCTATATACATTGTGGTATGTAGGGATATAAATTTAGGTTTCGTATTCTTACATGTTAGGTTGTGATAAACATTGAGTTGGTTTGATGTTCGAATTTCTCCAAAATCCTAAAACAGAATACATGTTAACATTTTTATATTGATTTCAAATGTTTAGTTCAATTTCAGAGTTGATATGTAATATTGAACTGTATGCATAGATAAATGTGTGGATAGTATGTTAGGATTTTATTTCCATCATGTTAGCTTGTGTTAGGAGCATTAAGTTGGTTGTGATGTTCAAGCCCTAGATTCTGAAATTGCATTATGTTAATATTGCACTAGTTTAAATGTTAGCTCATTTTCAGATTTTGTATGTAAATGCTGAACTAAAATCGGATTTAACCTTTCAATACTAAGCTATACCCTGTACAAGGACACACACACCCTCACTTAGTATACACTGCCATGTAAACCTAACCTTTCCTCTCTATGTTATGTTCATATATCTATATAGATACATATAGAGCTTAGGCATACATGTTATAATGTATATAGATACATAACTAAATCTCTACCTCTTTACATATATATATATATATATGTATATGGTTAGCCATGCATGTTATGAGTAAATAGGTTGTGTATTGTAGATTGTTTAACCAATATGCCCTGAGTAGTGTAACTTGATAGCCGTTGTTTTGAAACCCAAATCCTTCTATACTCTTCATGTATATTTCACATACACCCATGCCTACTACTTAACCATATGAACATGTCCATATATACCCATACACACACGAACCACATAACCTTTACATAATACTAGCTTTTCCCTCTCTAACACACCCTCTATATATATATATACATATTGTGATTGGATTTCCATATAAGTGACTTTCATTCCTTAACTTTTGATTTTGATTTTCTGAACCCTTTATAGATAATTGGTAGTTACCTTTCTTTATTTTTTTTGATGATACCAGTTTTTATGTCGGATGGTAGACTACCTTACAGTTTTGATGATTTGTTATTTCTGTAACTTTTCTAGTTTAGCACCCTAGATTGCTTGTGTGTTTTGATACCCTATGACCGTTTTGGTTTAGCATGACTAGTATACCTAGATGACACTTTCACTACCACCGTATGCCATGACCCTGTATGCCGTCCTTTTTGACGGTATGTTTTATTTAAGTTCTGGGACTTGATTGTGGGGGTTTGACCTAGAAGGAGTATGAACAATTTTAATTTCGAGGACAAAATTTTTATAAGGTGGGTAGGATGTGAGCACCCTGAATTTCGGGTTGATTTTTTTTTTTTTTTTTTTTTTATTTTTCTGATTGTTTAGTTTCATTAAATAATTTATTCTGTTTATTTATCTGTAAATGTGCTTTTCCGTGCCTTTGATATTTGGAGTGTCAGGGATGTTCAACTCTGGAAATCTTCTTCACGAGTTTTGTAGTGGACATGATTACCTTCATGACGGTATATAATGTCCTACTCAAACTTGTTCCCTTGTGCTCTTTCTGCTTCGCACAACTTCGGGTCGATTTAGACCATTTGATTATTAATTAATTTTCCCACTCTTTTCCTTGATCATTTTTAGCACGTTACCGTGACTTTTCATTTGGGTGCACAAGACCAGTCAGTTTCTTGAAACCAACTTCTCATGCATGATCTACTCGAGACGCTCGTCACCCATGACCTTCGTGTCCCACTCAGACATGCCATTTTGTGCTCCATTTGCTTCATACAACTTTCCTGACACGTGACCCGATTTTATTTCACCCCACGGTGTCACATTTTTTTTCCAACTTGATTTGTGGGTACCCTGTCGACCAAAACTTGTCAGCCCCAAATATGGACATGGCCCACATTGAGCCTACTACCCGTACGACACTTGTATCCCATTTATTGGAATTCCCGTGTGCTACTTATTTACCCATGATCATCAACACCTATTTTTATTCCATTATTTCACAATGTCCGGTTTTGATCTAACCCGGTTTGACCGAACCCAGCCCCAGCTCCATGTTACCCTCCATCATGACACTCTCAGCCTCTTATCCTTGAAAAAAATATCAAAACCCTTTTTACCTATTTTTATTTTCGATGTAAAATTCTATTGATTTTAAAAATCCCTATAGGAATGACCAAAATTCCTATAATTAATTACTACCCTTGATTTCCCTCATTCAATCCTCACCCTACATTTTTTTCACAATACTCACTCACAATTCCCCTATCCCCAGCCGGCGCTAACCCCAAGAGAACACTTTTTCTCTCTCTCTTCCTCTCTCGTTATTTCACACAATTATTCAATCTCTCTCTCTTATCCTCTCTCTCTCTTCCTTAAATTATTTTTTCCATACATTCAACACAACAACAGCAGCAACCCCTGGCCGAGCCCGACCTCCCCTCCACCTAGGCCGAGCTCGGTCCAGCCTCGCCGTCGACCACCAGTCAACACCCCACCACCACCTTAGGTCATCACCATCATCTCCATCATCATCCTCCCAAAGCCGCCATCACCTTAGCCCGAGCCTATCATGGTCGACCACCACGACCACCAGCCTCTTTCCTGGCCGTGCCGCCACTCGCTGGCCGGACCTCCGTCGTGGCTGAGCAGCCCTCTCCTCCTTCATCAACATCATCTATTCATCACCACCATCGATAGCACTCTCCACCGCCATCTCCACGTTCGTCGCCACCCAGTCGACCGCCGACCACCGCCCCGTATGCCGCCGCGCCCTCGCTGGTCGGGCCAGGTCGCACAGCCTCGTGCAGCCATACACGATGCTGTATAGCAGTTGCTGTATGAAAACAGCGGCCGGAAGCAGCCTGTGGCCGCGCGTACAGCGCCGTCGTCGGCCACGCACCGCCGTGGCCGTGCCCCCCCCCCCCCCGCGATGGGCGAACTCCGGCGACCCCCCTGGGTCCGCCGCTTCTCCTCCGGCGCGACGTATTGGCGATTCGTGCGTTTCGTACGAAGTTCCGTCGTGACGCGCGCGAAATCAAGTTCATTTTGGCGCCCTGTTGCAGCGACTTCGCGCACATTTTCTCTGGAATCCGACAGTTGGATTGGCGATTTCTTTGCTCCATCGCAATCTCGGTATATCCACCTTCACCTCTGTCAATTTTTATCCGTTGATTTTATCGTTTGATACATCAAAACCGGCCACCAAGTTGACCGTTTAAATTGTATTAATTTTGGACAGTTTCGTGGGGTCAACTTCGTCAGCTTGTACCTCCTCCACCGCAGCTCTGTTTGGCGTGCTACTAGTTCCTGTGTGAAGCTAGTATAACCCTTTTGCTACCCCTCCAGTTTCGTTTCATTGTGAGCTTGTTTGATTGGTTGAATTCGACGCCAAAGTTGGCCGTCCGAATTCATAATTTCCAACTTGTAAAATTCCATTTTTGAACACGGGACTCCAGATTTCATTTCTGACACCACCATTAGACTCGTGGCATCGTTCTGGTATGTTTTCATATAAAATTTGTTAGATTTGGCGGACATGGGCTCTGGCACATTTTTCGGTGCAAAGTAGGTCCCACAGTCCGGGTCAACGGGACTTTTTGACGCCGGCTCATCGGAATCCAATTCCGGATATACCGTTGAGTTCGTATCGTCATTCTGGACTCGTTGACATATAATTTGCTAGGTTTTGGTGGACATTGGATCCAGCACGCATTTCGGTGCAAGTCGGATACCAATATCCGGGTCAACGGGTCATTTTGAGATCGGCTCATCGGAATCCAATCCCGGATATACCGTTGAGTTCGTATCGTCATTCTGGACTCGTTAACATGTAGTTTGCTGAGTTTTGAGAACGATGGCTCCGGCACGTATTTCCGTGCAAACCGGAATTCCAAGTTCTGGTCAACAGACCAAATTGAGATCAGGTCGACGAAATTCAATTCGGGAGATACCATTGGGTTCGTATCGTCATTCTGCTTTCGTGGACATATAATTTGCTATATTTTATAGACTTGCTTTCTTGCACGTATTTCGGTGCAAAACGGCTCCGACACGGATACCGTTTTGACCCGAAATTACCTTTTTGCCCTTGTGTCCAAATTGGACCGATGGGTAGGCTATCTTAGCTAATTTGACCATTCTAGACACGTTGGCGATATTTATTTCATCGTCCGACAATGTTTGTTGATAATTTCTCTGAGTTAACCTTTTTATAATTAATTAATAATTAATTCTTATAATGTTCGTATTTCGGGATTAGTACAACGAAACTGAGCTCAGTCAATTCCAGTGATCTCACATCGCTGAAATTGACAAGATGGACACATGGATCACTATAATAAGATTATCAACTTTATCGTTGATCTTCTTATCTCGATTTGCATGTCGTAAGTTTCGACGTACGAATAACGAAGTACACTTTATATCATTAATAATTCGACTAGAATTGACCCTATTTGACCAGAGTTGACCAGTTGATCCAAAGTCAACTGTAAGTCAACACTTGACCTAGTTTGAGTAGATTATTGACCGGAGTTGACCTAGAGTTGTTTTGACTTAGAAGAACCTAGGATAAAATAGATTGCTTGTAGAGATTTATTTATTACAACTTGAACACCTTGTAACCTGTGTTGCTTTAAATAGGACTCTGTGGCTTCAGTTGGACCCCCTATACTTATCAGCTGTTCAGGTTATCAGGCAAGTACATTCTCTGATCATTTTATATCATGTTTAGGATTATATTTCCTGCTTTAGACTATCTTACTTGATGCTGACACGTTGGAACACGGATTGGTACTATATGGATCCCTTCATGAGATGTTATCCTTCTCGGGAGCATCAGATACTTTTGTCTCATGTGTGTTTCACTTACATCACGTATCTTATGCTTCTATTATCATGAATCTTCGGGAATCAGCTAGTGACTCATGTACCCTCATGATCACCGAGCCTTCACGAATCAATTCATGAATCACCCTTTATGGGCAACGTAGTATAATCATGAATCTTAACGTAACTTGAATGGATCCTTGTGTATTGATTTGGGGATGGGGGAGTATAAATGAACATGTGAATAAATCCAAGTAGTGTAATCATGAATCAATTCCAAGTAGTGTAATCATGAATCAGTCCTTAGCCATTCACATGTTTATGCAGTACTCTGAATCACTAGCATTGTCTCTCTCTATATATATCGTAGATATTTACTTACAGTCTTTCTTTTACATTATGCTATTCTTCAGATCCTGTATTTTATTCTCTAGCATGATTACATTTCCTTTCCTGCTATGACTTGTTGAGATGTATTGTGCTCGCTCCTGTCCTGACTGGACCTGTTGATAAATTTTACAGATAGCTTGGAAGTTGCCTGCAAGCCTAGAGGAGACACATTAGAGGTTGTTTAGATAGTTATTTCAGTCGTCTGGAGTTGTATTTATTTTATGGATTACTGTATTTGAGCTTTGAGATTTATTTCTGGGTTTGTGTATCTTAGACACTTAGGCTTCTATCTGCTGTATCCTTTTTGGATTTCATGTTTTATCTATTTTCTATTATGCTCTACCTTAGATGTGATTGAGAATGTATCTGCTATGTCACCTCCATTCGGGGAGTATAAACTGCTTAGCATATTATTGTTAGATGTTGTGACCTAGGACAGCGTTCTACCGCCGACACTGCGGCGTAGGCTAGACGTACCCACGTCTCGTGCCCTAACTCTAGGGTGCGGGTCGTGACAGGGCAGACAGCAGCAGACGGCCACTGGAGTTTGCGATTGGAGATAGAGTGTTCCTGAAGATCTCGCCGACTAGGGGTGTCATCAAATTTGGCAGGGGCGGAAAGCTCAGTCCGAGGTACATCGGGCCTTTCGACGTGATGGTGCGGATTGGCAAGGTGGCATACCGACTAGCGCTTCCAGCTAGCGTAGAGGGAGTACACGATGATTTCCATGTGTCTCAGCTTCGATGCTACATTCCGGACCCCAGCTATGTGGTGGACTTCTCAGAGCTAGAGGTGGGTCCGAGTTTGACCTACGAGGAGCAGCCAGTGGAGATCCTTGACAGGAGAGAAAAGCAGCTGTGGAATCAGACTATTCCACTTGTCCGCTCATGTGGAGACACCACTCTCCAGGAAAGTCCACATGGGAGCGCGAGGACGAGATGCGGGAGCGCTATCCCAATCTGTTTGATTGATTTGATTGTACTCTATTTCTTATGAAATTCTATTTTCAATAAATGACTGGTGTTTGGACCTTTTGTGATTTACTGAGATTTATTTTTGGTTCTTCGAATTTCGAGGACAAAATTTTTTTAGGGGGAAGATTTGTAAGCCTACTCTCCAAATATATATATATATATATAAAATATATATATATATATATATATATATATATATATATATATAAATATATATATATATATATATATATATATATATATTCTACTAATGTTTAGTTAAATAAATTCAGTAGAATATTTTTGTACATAAATAATTAAGCCTTTATTCATATTATATTAGTCCACTCCATTTCATTTCAGCCCACCATCTCATTCCAGCCCACCATCTATTCCTAAACCATGGTGTGAACAGGTTATTAAGGAGAACCAGCCCATCATTTAAATTTAGAAAACAATTGAGTTCACAATTGGAGTAGAGAGTACTGTAGCAATTTTGAATTTCCTAACAAACTCTCCTCCACCCCTAACTGTTTTGTCAGAGAGGGAGTGGTGGCTTTTTTCCGCCATCAATAGCCTCACTCCCACGCCAACTCCCCAGCCGACCCTATATAATCTCCTCCTTCTCCATTCTATTTCTCAACCCATCCTCTCCAATTATTTCAGATCCAAATCGATTTTTGGGGGAAAACAGCAATGGTTGCCATGGCAAAAGTTTTCATGGGAGGAAGAAGACTTTGAATTGGTCCTCTCCTCTTCTTCAGATCATCAACATGACAGGTGAGCCTCGAGAAGATTCAGATCTAATTTTTTGATTATTGAAAAATTTAGTGATTCCCATTTCCTTTGAAGATCAGTCGATCGATTCTTCATTTCTTGAGATTTCGCTGAACTCTGGAAATCTTCCTCGATCCAGTGGTTGATCGAAGCATTGTGGATCGATCAAACGATTTTCTGTCTTCATCATCAACAATGGAGGTGAGCTCTTACCAATTTTCGAAGTAGTAATCAACTATCGTTCAATCTTCGCAGAAGTGTAGATCGGTTCCTTCATTCAAACTGTTGTTGAACTTTTAAATTCTTGTGAACCAGTTCTGTGAACATATCAGAAATTTAGGGATCTGAGCATATCAAGAGGTGGTTGGATCAATCCTTAGTAAGTACGTGGGAAATCTTTTATTTTTGTCATTGTTGATTCATAAAATCTGAGAACGAGCTCTTTTTTCTCTGTTTGATTTCGTCACGTCTCTGGTTGTATCATTAACATGGATTTTAGAGAGGTTGAGTCAACTTGACACAGACTCGTGTCCAAACTTGAGCAATTTTGACCCTCTGTTGAATCAGTTTATCACAGGTATATTTCTATCTCTGATTTTCAGTTTCTCGTTGAGTTGAATTGAGTTTTGCATCATTAGGCCTGGTTACCTCTGTTATACATTTAGCTTTGTGATTAATTGTTTCAAATATTAAGAAAAAGTTACTTTAGATATTTGACTCTGTAGGCAGGTTCAGATGTCAACCTTGTAGAAGCTTGGAAAAGAACAAGAAGAAGCCCATACGGCTCAAAACAGAAGAAGTCCATGCGGCTCAAAACAGAAGGAGCCTCATGCGGCTCAGGAATCTATCGGAGCCTCGTACGGCTCAGAAACTCTCCAACAGCCTCATGCGGCTCAGGAAAGAATCACGTGGCCCTATGCAGCTTGCTTTTTACAGCTGTCCATAAAGTGACTACTCCCATTGAATGCTCTGACATAAAGTGATAACTCTGACATTAAAGCTGAAATGATGAACTCTGACATGACGGCGTGTTCTTCGGGAAATGAAGAAAATCTCCTACACAGTTGGCACGATCCACCAACCACCAAAGCTCCCTATGCGGCTGTCACCCCCCACATGCGGCTGATGCTCTCATGCGGTTCGGATCGTGGAGACCATCGTCATGCGGCTCAAATCCTAAGAAGCCACCCCATGCGGCCGCGGTTCTCATGCGGCTCGGATCGTGGGGATCATATCCATGCGGCTCAAATACTGAGAGTCCATGCCCATGCAGCCTTGACATGTGGCTAGTCTTATGCGGCTCAATTGGAAACCACTCCCATACTGCTCAGATTTCGGAGGCTACACCTATGCGGCTGCCTCCTTCATGCGGTTCAAAACCTAAGAAGCTACCCTCATGCGGCTGTGGCTCGCGGTTATGACACGTGGCAGAAGATCAGTTTCCCCGTAATGATGCTTAGACACGTGACATTAAATCAATCAAGACTTATCAACAAATCCCAACAACCAGATTTAGTGCAATCATCATAATTACCCGAATCAAAGCAGATTTATTGCAATCACGCGGATTAAACACGTGGCAGGAGATCCGAGCTTCCCAAGGATTCATAACAATCAGCATTTATTGCCCATACAGATTTTACACAATCAGCATTAATTGGCCAGATTCGTTGCAATCAAGATTAGTGGTCCAGATTAATTGCCAACAAAATAGGATCAAGGAAAATGGCAATTAAATCCCCAAGCCGCCGACTTTTTTAGGGCAATCATTGCAAACCCTAATAATGACACCCCACTCCTATAAATAGCAAGGTGCCATTCCCTTGCAGAAGAGAGAGAGAGAGGACCCCCCCGGCTGGATACGCAGAAAGACGAAGGCACGCACAGAAGAGTCTTCCCACACGCTCCGAGAGTATTTCTTCATCAGAGCCGAGGCTACGTCCGATCGTCCAAGGAGTAAGGCAGAGCTGCCGTCGCTTTCCCGAGCCTCTATCGTCACCCTCCAGAATCAAAACTAAACAATTGTATTTAGATTGCTGTACCTAGGTTTTCATTCCTAGGCTTTCTTTGTATGAGCGAGTTTGTATTGTGAAGTAAAAGTCCAGTCCACCCATAAAACTGGTCTGTTCTTTTATAATCAATGGCAAACACGATGACGACTCTGCTGGGGACAAACTTCTCCACGGCTGAGAGGTTGGTGATGCAATCGGATGCAGCCAAGCTCGGCTCCACACAACCGAAGATGGTCGTCCGCTTCGACCAACAGGCGTTTGAAGAAATGCCCTCCGATGGGAGCGCTGGTACGATCCAGAAGCAAGCCCGCACGAAGAAGGCTCGCAGGGAGTGGAGGCCCAAGTCATTTGCTCCTCCCCAAGCTCTGGTAGAAGTACTCTCTGCTGCCCAAGACGGCAAGGACGACTCTCATACGGCTCCACTTCAGGCCATAGAGGACTCTGCTGTCCCCAAGTCTGACAGAGGAAAACACTACGATGCTGGACTTGCAGGGGCAAAGAGGGACTCTACGTGGTCCAGGAAGAAGCCGAATAAGGTGCCAGCGGCATGCATGATGCTCATGCGGCCAAGATTGCCAGCCGCATGCATGATGCTCATACGGCCAAAACTGCCAGCCGCATACAGAAGGCCCATGCGGCCAAGACTTCCAGCTGCATGGAGGAGATTCATGCGACCGAGACTTCCAGCCGCATGAAAAAGGCCTATGCGGCCACGACTGCCCGCCGCATGAAGACTGCTGATTCCAGCCGCATATTATCCACTCCACGCAGCTCGGCAAGCTCAGTCGGTTGTCCCAACCTCTGACCATCCGAGCGCTTCGCTTACTATTATGCGGGCCTCTGATGGAAAGTTATACAAAATCACTCGAGTCCAGCCCCCGGCGGAAAACGGACAGAGTGGTTCCCAAAAGTCTCTCCGCAACCAGGGAGCAAACGTTGTTGCTCGAGACCAATCTGACTTGCGTGACGTGATCCTTCACAAATGCAAGAAAAGAGAAGGGGACTCGGTGTGCAAAGAGTCCTCCCACGGACATCACTGCACCTAAGTCATTGTCAACTGCTGCTGTAACAACGCGGCAGTACGAGAAGACCGACGGTCCGTCTTCCAAAGACTGCAACAACCAAGTTCAGAGGATGAGGCACTTCCCGTCGTCTCCTGCAACTCTGCTCAGAGAATCCCCGCCTGCGGGAAAGGGAAGAAAACAAATATCTCCAGCCCGAAGATTTCAACTACTGTGACCAAGAAACTATCATCTAAGCGGTTGCCTACCACTGGAGTTTTCCAAGGTACCCGTTCGAAGACGAAATCTACTACATTGGGAGATTCATCATCCACATCACTGGGGGTCACTGGATCCAGGGGTAGCATTCCTCCGACCATCCACGACAATCCGGTATTCCAAGGAGATGAGCCCGGGGAAACGACTCTCCCGACAGATATATCAGGTGCCGACGTCCCCGAGGATGTTCACGACTCTCAAGATGAGGCAAGCTCTGAAGCTAGGGGTACTACTCCTTCTGAGTCTGAACCAGAGGAAAATATTCCCACATACCCCGACGACTTCTCTGTACAGAGGTATGATTCAGAGGGCACGTCGTTCACCGTTCCTTCCACTTCGGCTCGTGTGAGGACGGCATTCATGACAAATGACGATCAAGACGGTCCCAGTGATCGCCAACGCATTGACACTCTGGAGGCCATATTGCGTACCTTGGTCAAATCTGTGGACGACATCAAAACGGCTCTTCCAACTCGACAATGAAGGACGCCTGGCCAAACAAGCTTGGGTCCCGCGGTCAATACGGACTCGAACTCAGCGGCACCAAACCCGGGCGACAATCCTCCTGAAATATCGGCTCCCACCGCTGCTGATGAGGCCAGGGAGGCAAGAAAAGAGGTCCAGGAGCTCCGGGCCATGTTTTACGCCCGGGAAACCTCCCAAGACCTCAGAATACGTCAACCATACCCTGCTGCATGGAGGGATGTCCCTTTCCCACCAAGATATAAGCCATTCAACATCAATCCCTATGATGGCAAGACTTCCGCAAGTCGGTACATTACTTACTTCAAGTTCACAACCGACCATCTGCCCCATGACGACACAATCCTTAGACGATTATTCATCAGGACATTGGAAGGGGTCGCCTTCGATTGGTACCGCAACCTGCCAGACAACTGCTTCCATTCCTTTACCGGCTTCAAGCGTATGTTCTTGGAGAGGTTCTACGAAGTAGGACAAGACGTGACGATGTCCACCCTCATGGATGTTGTTTAAGGGAAGAAGGAGCTGACAAGGAACTATATTGAGCGGTTTCGCCAAACCGCAATGAAGTTGCCGTCTGGAAATCCGGATTCCTCCTTAATTGAAATTTACCAGAAGAGACTGCTCCCAACAATCAGCCTCTAGATGGGTGAAAGTCAATTTAAGGACTGGAAGACGTTCATCATCAGCGCCACTAGCGCCAAAGATAAGTTGAAGAAGGCTCGCCAACTGGGATTACACATCTCGGAGGGAGAGGACAAGGGCAAACGCCCTAATGCCAACACCAACAACGGGGGTAACTCCTCCAATAACCGAGACAACAAGGGCAAACAGGCTATGGTGGCCGACGCAACCCAGAAGCCGGAATCAAAGCCAGCTGAAAAGCAGTGGCCGCAGATGACTTACTCCTTCGAGGACGGTCATGTCAAGCCCATCTTGGACATGCTCATACAAGGAGATAGAATCCAGCTCCCTCCATCTAGACGGGAACCTCGACCGACCGAGATGGAAAGCCCTAAGTACTGCCATTACCATTGTTACGTCCACCACGCTACGCATGATTGCTTCCAATTGAAGAGATATATTCAGCATCTCATCGATTCGAAGGCTCTGGCCATTGATTTCGAGGAGGTAACCGTGGTAGCTAACATGGTGTCAGTACAGTTCGACAGCTTCCTTCCGACAGAGACTCAAGACGGCGTAGTACCCATCCCTTGGGCAACAATGGAGATTGCTAATCTTCTACCTCCTCGAGATCAGGCTGCTGGTCTAGTGCCCCTCACCACATCATGGGGGAGGTCATGTGGGTCCATCCGTATCTGGTACTTGAAGTGACTCAACCCATACCACCCTCCACTGGCAGAAAGAAGGGTGGAAAGTTCAGATCCTACCGTACAATCTCGGCAGATGTCGAAGAAGCCACAGCTGTTGTCACCCGGTCGGGTGCGCAATCCTAACCTACACCGGATAACTCGGCTGAAGATCATCAGCCGGCTACTGCTGACGCTCCAGGACCTTCTCAAATTCTGACGACCGACAAGCCTAGGCCGAAGGAGACTCGCTTTGACAAATCCCTCCGAAAAGAGGCACCTCATGGGCTGGAGAGGCCCTACAACTTGGACATCTTGGCACAATTGGCCAACACACCGGCCAAATTGTCATTATACGAGCTCCTGAGACTCTCCAAAGATGTTCTCGTGGCACTGAGCGATGCACACCAGAATGCCGACGCATATCTGGCTCAGGTCAACCCCACGGGAGAGAGCCCGCCTGCAAATCTCCAGAATAGCACTTGCACAGGTACAATGCCCAACATCATCTTCACTCCGCAGGATATGCTCATTAAAACCAACCTGCACGATCGTCCGTTGTATTACACTGGATACATCGGTGACGTAAAGGTGGATCGGATGCACATTGATCCCGGTTCTTCCATAAGCATCATCCCGAAGAGTCTGTTGTACCATCTTTGTATCCCCATGCATCGCCTGACGCCGACAAGCACCGCCATCAGCGGTTTCAATTCGGGCAGGAGCTACCCGATCGGGAAGATTCGCTTGAAGTGCCAAATCAGCGATCTGCAGTCAGAAGTGACTTGTTATGTCATAGATACAGATATTTCCTATAATATTCTCCTGGGGCATCCCTGGATACACGATTACATGATCGTGCCTTCCACGCTGCACTAGTGCTTCAAGTATGTCGACAAGTACGGCTTCGTGAGAACAGAATTTGTCGACATCGATCCCTTCAAAGGGGTCGAGTCTTATTGCTCGGACTCCTGCTTGTACGAGAAGTCGAAGAGGTACCTTATCGAAGGAGATATGCAAGCTCAAACTGAGGCAGCAACGGGATCAGAAGAACCTCTGACGATCCACCTTCAAGTTCGCAAACCCGGCAAGACCGCACCCCTTACGGCCGCTCTGCGTAAGGATGCAATCAGTCTCTCGGCACAAGAAGGGCAAATAATAATTCGACTGCCAAGGTCTGGCCAAGCGCCAAAACCCACGACTGAGCCACTGACAATCAGGCTGCCAAGAGCCGGCCAGCCACAAACAGAGAAGCTCAAACCCTCTGACAAGCCAATAACGATACGTCTTTCCAAGATGAATCGTCAGCCCAATGCGAAGTCGGGGACTCCTAGCGAGCCAACAACTCACCACCTAGCATCAAGCACCAAATAGGGGGTCGCTAGTTCGCCAATGACTCCACGTTCTGCCCTACCAGCGGAACCCCTGATGATTAAGCTGCCCAAGTCATCCTCTCAGTCTTCATTTATACAGGGGGTGGCCAAAGAAGAACCAGAATTGGCCAAGTATGTGGCTGCTCATACTGATGTTCCATCTGCAGATGATGTAATCCCACTAGAAAAGATACCTTACTTTATCAATAAAGGGCTGTCTTTGAACTACCTCGAGCTTGATAAGCTTTGTACAATGTATGCTATGGAACACGGTATAGGCACTCACCTACACACGCAAGTGATGAATGTTTACACCGTAAATCAACTTACTCCTGTGGAAGGTGCCTACTTCATAGTCGAGGGGGAAGACCATCCAATCATCTTCGGCCGGAAGAATGATCCACAGCCCTTCACAATAGAGGAAGTCGATCTCGAGTCGGACGCCGGAAGACTGCCCCTTTACCTGTATAGCTTCCAATCCAAGTACCTCATACAAAGACAGAGGTATGATCTGGAGACTACACCAGGCTTGAACTACGGTACTGGTCGGCGGTTACCTTTACAACTGCCAGTCCCGGCCGAGAAACCACGGGATTACTACAACAAGACCCAATGTGTACTGGGGTATGTTACGCCTGCAACGACCCCTGAAAGCTCAGATGAAGAATGCGACTGACATTCACACTCAACCGGATCATCAACTTCTGATTCAGATATCAGCATCGGGGACGTATTCAGGCAAGTCTTGTCTGTCAATATGGCATTCGCCGACGCTTACGAAGAAGAAGAAGACATTCCTGAACTCCATTAATTAGAGCCGTGGGCCCAACAGCTGGATGCACAATAGAAAAAGCGGTTCGAACAAAGAGAGCCTCCTACTGAAGGCGAGGTTATGCAAGTTGACCTCGGCAATGAGTCTTCCCCAAAACCAATCTTCGTTAGTAAAAGCCTGGCAGGCGAAGAGCAAAAATCGCTGCTACAACTCGTCAAAGAATATATTGATGTGTTTACTTGGAGTTATGAAGACATGCCAGGACTAAACCCCGAGATTGTACTTCACAAACTCAACATTCGGTCGGATGCAAAGCCGATCAAGCAACAACAGCGACGCATCCGCCCGGACATTATGAATGCGATCGAAGCCGAAGTCAACAAACTGATAGCCAGCGGCTTCATTCGTGAGGAACAACATCCGAACTGGGTCGCCAACATAGTACCGATCCTCAAAAAATAGAAAGATTCGAATCTGCATCGACTTCCGCAATCTGAATGAGGCGTGTCCTAAAGATGAGTTCCCCCTCCCTATCACGGACATCATGATTGACAACACCTGCGGCTTCGAGCGCATGTCATTCATGGATGGTTTCTTGGGATATAACCAAATCAAGATGTCTCCCGACAACGAGAAGCACACATCATTTCGAACACTGATTGGCACATACTGCTACATAGTCATGCCTTTTGGTTTAAAGAATGCTGGTACCACGTATCAAAGAGCCATGAGTGTCATCTTCAGAGACCACTTACGCAAGACCGTGGAGTGCTATGTTGACAACATCGCTGTCAAAAGTCATTATAAGGAAGACCATCTGCAGGATTTAAGGACGGTTTTCGACCTGATACGAGCGCACAACTTGAAGATGAATCCTACCAAATCCTTCTTGGGCGTATCCAGTAGAAAATTCCTGGGTTTTATCATTACTTCCCAGGGTATTCATATAGATTCAGAGAAGACAAAGGCAATCATAGAGATGGGTCCCCCGAGAAATCTTCGTGAACTCCGAGGTCTTCAAGGGAGGCTAGCTTACATCAGGAGGTTCATTTCCAATCTCTCCGAACGATGTCAGCCGTTCACCCATCTCATGAAGAAGGGCATTTCATTCGTATGGGATGAAGAATGCCAACGTGCCTTCGACAGCATCAAAGAATATCTGTCAAACCCTCCAGTCCTAGTGGCCCCGGTTGTTGGAAAACTATTCCTGCTCTATGTACGAGCGATGGAGCATTCTCTCGGCGCTCTGCTAGCACAAAATAATGATGCAGGCCATGAGCATGCTATATATTATCTCAGTCGAACGATGATGGGGCCGGAACACCGATATACCGTCGTGGAGAAGGATTGTCTCGCCCTGGTGTTCGCCATTCAGAAGACGCGATACTATGTCACGGGACAAACCATACATATGATCTCATGAGTCAACCCCCTCAGGGTCCTCATGACCAAGCCAGGGGCACTCAGCTCTCACCTCGTTACATGGGCGATATTGTTGTCTCCCTACCACATGATCTTTGTCCCACAAAAGGCTATTATAGGTCAAGCTCTGGTAGACTTTTTAGCAGCCCATCCAGGTTCGAAGTCAACCAGGATATACGAAGAGATTCTAGATGAGGTTGTCGACTCACATGTGGCCTCTTATGATACCATATGGCGAATGTTCTTCGACGGAGCTTCCAGAACTGGGCCCAAGGGCAACATCGTCGTTGGAGTCAGAGTGGTGCTGATTTCTCCCTCCGGGTTGGTGATCAATCGAGCTTTTTCCCTCGCGGAGCCCTGTTCAAACAATGTGGCCGAGTACAATGCTTTGATCATTGGCCTCCGACTTGCAAAGGAACTGGGGGTAGAATACCTTGAAGCATACGGTGACTCGCAGTTAATCGTCAATCAGATCCGGGGTTCATATGAAGTCCGCCATGAAGACATGATCCCCTATCACCAAATGGCGATCAGCATCATTTTGTCGTTCGAAGGGTTCTTCATAGAACACGTTTCCAGACTCCAAAATATCGAAACCGATGCCTTAGCTTGCCTTGCCGCTTCCCTAACAGTTCCGAACTATTCTCATCACTCGGTGGATGTGATAGGCCACGAACTGGTCTGTCCCAATAATAACGTTCAGTTTGTGGCGAGTCATTCTTCTCAGTCGGTTGACGAAACACCAGACTGGAGACAGCCATTCATAGACTTTGTAGTCTCTGGCATCTTGCCCAAAAACCCAAGGAGGCCAGCTCTATCAGAAGGCGTTCCCTCAGATTCTTCTACGATACAGAGACGAAGATGCTGTATCGACGATCCTACGATGGATTACTGCTTCGGTGTCTATCAAATACAGATGCCAAAGAAGTCGTATGCGAAGCTCATGACGGTATCTGCGGGGCCCATCAGCCTGGTCCAAAACTACAAGATCGCCTTCGCCGAATGGGCTACTACTGGCCCACGATAGTTGAGGATGTAATAGACTATGCACAAAAATGCAAAGCTTGTCAAGTCTACGCAGATTTCATTCACCAACCATCTGAGTTTCTTCATCCGACGGTAGCATCCTGGCTATTCGAAGCATGGGGAATGGACATCATCGGTCCAATCACTCCACCTTCGTCCCGAGGACACCGCTTCATACTCGCAATCACATATTACTTCTCCAAATAGGCGGAAGCTGTTCTGCTTATAGAAGTAAAGACTTCAAACGTGATCAGCTTCCTCAAGCATCACGTCATCTATCGCTTTAGACTGTCTCGAAGGATCATCCACGATAATGGTCTGTAGTTCACGAGCCACGCCTTCTATCGGTTCTGCGACAAACACCGAATCCAAAATGTTTCTTCAACGCCAAATAATCCAGCAGCAAACGGGTTGGCAGAAGCATTCAACAAAACCATCATCAAGTTGCTTAAGAAGTTCATGTCTTCCAACAAACGCGATTGGAAGGAGAAGCTTGGTGAGTGCTTATAGGCATACCGTACTACAGTCCGAACGGCCACTGGGAACACACCATTCTCCCTGGTATACGGGAGTGAGGCAGTTCTTCCATTGGAGACTCAAATCCTCTCGCTCCGCGTCGTCCTTACCTATCGATTGACGACGGACGATAATTACCGTCGCCGGCTACAAGAGTTGGAGGCCTTGGATGAAAAGCTCCTACTAGCTCAACAACGAATCGAGCTATACCAAGCACGCATCTCGGGAGCCTTCAATAAGAAGGTTAAAATCAGAACATTCCAAGTGGACGATCTCGTTCTGGCAGTTCGGAGGCCGATGGTTATGACTCACAAAACTGCCAACAAATTCCAGCCAAAGTGGGAAGGTCCATTTGTCATTGAGGTTGTCTTCTCCAACGGTGCTTACTGCCTCGCAAAACAAAATAGAGACTTGCTCATATTGTCCATCAACGGCAAGTTCCTGAAGAAGTATTATGTCTGAAACAACATCCTCCAAATCCTAGATTGTTGAGTTATGTACCCGCTGGTACCGCTGAACTTATATTTTGACTCCATATTCCCTAGATTGTTGAGTTGTGTACCCACAGGTACCGCTGAACTTACACTCTGGTCACTCCAGATAAATCTATATCGCGTCTTTTAGGTAGTAAGTCATGTATGATCATACCTCTGAACTTTCTTCCTAAAAGAGCTCCCTCCTCATGATCCACTACCCGCACTTTCAGTGCACAAAAAAGGGTAACGGATCCACAAATTTTCCAAAACAACCACGTCGACGTTACCTCTGAGTTATTTCACTTCCGCCAAAAATAAATCACCCCCTTACATAGAACTTCCACATCCTCATTACCTCTGAGTCGTTCTATGTACCCCTTCATGGAGCCCACTCCTGCCACATCCTCATTACCTCTGAGTAGGAAGGCTCCATCGAAGAAACCCTTATGCTTGCCACGTCCTCATTACCTCTGAGTAAGTACGTTGGTTCCCTTTCGACTTATTATCCATACCCAAAATCGGAGTACGCCAAGGATAATAGGCCCACAAATGTCCACTATTGACCACAAATATCCCCCGTTGAGTCCACTCCTGCCACGTCCTCATCACCTCTGAGTAGGAAGACCCCGCGGTAAAACCCTCATGCTTGCCACATCCTCATTACCTCTGAGTAAGTATGTTGGTTCCCTTTCGACTTATTATCCGTACCCAAAACCGGAGTACGCCAAGGATAATAGGCCCATAAATGTCCACAGTTAACCACAAATATCCTCCGAAGAGTCCACTCCTGCCATGTCCTCATTACCTCTGAGTGGGAAGGCTCCATCGAAGAAACCCTCATATTTTCCACGTCCTTATTACCTCTGAGTAAGTATGTTGGTTCTCTCGCAACTTATTATCCGTATCCAGAACCAGGATATACCAAGGATAATAGGTCCACAGAAAGTCTCCCATTGGGGCAACTACTACAAGCAAAGAATAGTACGAATGTATCATGTTCATTCAAAATCAGTTACATTCACACGACTACATCTCATGAGCAAGCCAGAAAAGTTCTCTATCATTTCATTCAGACAAGAAGGAAGAAGATTACATTGATGTCCAAAAGAAGCAAAACACAAACTACAGATAAAAACAGACAGAAATATCAAGACAAAAGACGGACATTTACGAGGGCCTACAAATCCTAGTTGCGGGGGCGCATATACCAATCCCTCATCCATTTTTCATATGAAGGATCTACTTCAGCAAAATCCTTATCCGGAGCAAGAGGGTCAGAACTTCCAATACTACCACCGTCAGACTGGGGCTCCTCCTTTACAGCAACTTTAATAGGCACCAGTTCTCCTTTCTGTTCCTCCATTTTTGGTATTACCTCCTCCTTAATGAGCGATGACTCTTGTTTGAAAGGAGGCAGCAGCTCTTCCTTCACAATGATCTTAGCCTTCGGCAGTGATGCTGCAAGAATCAAAGATAAAAAGAAACAAAGTTAGAAGATGTAACACCCAGTTTTTCAGATAAGGTAATTTTGAAATTTTATAATTATAATTATTATTTATTGATATTTATTTTATCTTATAATTTTGGTAATTTTTAATCATTTTTAAACTATTTAAAATCATGACTTGTGATTTGGTATTTTGCTAGTGTAACCCTAGAGATAAGTGACCTAGAGCCTAGCCATGTGATTAGGGTATTTCATTTATCATTTCTAGTATAGGGGTATGTTTTTTATTTTTCATTTTAGAATATTTTTGAAATTATTTATTTATTTATAATATTATTTTGGGGTTATTTAAGTCGGGTTCGAATTTTAACTCAATCCGACTTGTAACGGGGACCCGGGGTAGTTTTGACTCTAGGGACCCACATATTAGTTAGCCATGGCCTACATGATATTAATATTTTAGTTACTGGTTAGACTAATTATTATGGATAGGGTTTGGTTAGATTAGAGTTTTTAGAATGACCAAACTAGCCCCGACTTAAAACCTTTCCTAATATTTAATTAAATAGGCTAGTGGGGGTATTTTAGACATTGCAAATAGGGGGAAATCAGCCCACACTTGGCCGGCCCTATCTAGGGAGTGGAGAGAGACTCTTGTCATTTTTTCCACTTCATTTTTCTCTCTCTAGTTCTTCTCCAAATTTCTAGAGAGAGTTCCTATTGATTTCTCCACCAAATCTCTTTATTTTTTCACCCAACCTTCTTTTTTCCTTCTCCATTCAAGCCAAGGAGGAAGCTACCCAAGTTTAAGAGGATTCGGAGCTCGTTCGTGTCCGTTTGGGATTCCTACGTATCGGTGGCGTATCGGGAGGCCTTTCCTTCGATTCGATCTATCGGGAGGTATAAATCCCTTTTTCTTTCTCATTGTTTTCATGTTTAGGTTGATTTTGACCCATAGGAATGACTCCCATGGTTGTGTCTCCATTTGTGTCCATTTCGTGTCCATTTGGAGACTTATAGATGTGTCATATATGTAGGATCGTGTCCTAGTGGGAAAATCCCTAATAGGACACATGTGGATTTATTATATTTTGATTAAATGTTGTTAATATTTATTCTCAAATTTCTAGGTGTTTAGGGATGTGTTTTCCTAAGTATCATATTGTATAATATTACTAATATATATATATTATATATATATATATATA
>JANAVB010038370.1:0-23328 GCA_029216955.1 Iris pallida | reverse complement strand
TATATATATTTTTTTTTATATATATATATATATTATAATATATATATATATATATATATATATAATATATATAATATATATACAAATATAATAACAAAATATATATATATAAATATTATATATAATATATATATATATATATATTTTGTTATATATTTGTTATATATATATATATATATATATATATATATATATATATATATATATATATATATATATATATTTTATATATATATATATATAGCATATTCTTATGATATATATAGCATATTCTTATGATACCATGTTCTACTAATAGTTGACATACCCTATAAAATGATATGTCATGATACCTTAATTCATTAAGCATCCACATTTTGTACCATATCCTGACTACCTTACATATACCCTATATAGCAACATATTTCTAGTATCTTATTCTATATGTACATATACCTATAGATATCTACCTTGAGATATCTACCTTTGATCTTTGATATATGCATATATGTATCATAGGTTACCTACAATTGATATCAAGATACCTACATCCTTACCCTATGACATGTGTAGCTATAGATTATAGCAATTTGTTTACCTATATATCAATATACCCTTCTTCCATTATCTATCCAATTATCAAGATATCATAGCTTACCATACCATACCAATCATACACACATGGATTCACTCATCCTACTCTTGGCACTTGACATCTTGATATACTCATTACTAGTTCTAACACCCAATATCTTAGTATCTTGACCAATACCATATCTTCCTAGATACTTATCCAACTAATTCTAATACTAACTTGATACCAAATAGAAAATCTTACTCAAGTCTCAATACTCACTTATCATTACTCATAATACTTAAGTGTCATGATACTAATAACCTCATGGTACCTAGTACCTTGCCCCAAAACTTTATACCTTGACACATAACTTATTTATACTTGGCTCACTTGATAACCACTTATACCAACACTAACACACACTAACTAGCACATATTACCTAACAATAACATATTTATTTATTTATTTATTTATTATTTATTTATTTGTCACGCCCCAGAACCAGAATACTGGAGAGCGGGGGCAGACATAGCCAGCTACGTATATGAAATGGAATCAATCTCGCTATACGGTCACGGCTGTCTAGATACATAAGAGTTTATCTACAAGCCAACAGTCTCTTAAGGTCATGAACAAGCCTAGTGTCTCAATCACAAGCAAGTAAGTAAAAGTCACAAGATGTATGATCATTAAATATGCAATAGTAAGGCATCCCAAACATTACATATTCAGTGATCATGAAGCTAGTCGTTACAAAATGTCAGGACTAGCAAGAGTAGTCATACATGATCAACCCTAGGATCTGTTAATCATGTTACAGCCGTAGGCAGACAGTAAGTGCAATCGAGCTAAACAGGTGCTCGTCGGCTAAACGCCTCAAAAGAATATTTTACAATAGAGTGGAAGAGCCAAAAAACCCACTCGTTGCCCGGGTTCCGTCTAGTGGCCACCATCTGGCTGGAAGGTCGGTAGATCCTCTGGAGCTGCTCCAAAATCTGGCCACACAAAAACCAGGGGTCAGACCCCAGAAAGAGCAAGTGCCACAAAGGAGGCTTCACTTAAGAACTAAAACCAGCAATCAGCATAAGATATAAAAAAAGTAAGAACTGGAAATAAAGAAAATACACCAGGATGATATACGACGAGATAACATGGAACCATTCAGATAACCAGATTATAACCCGTAAACCAAACAAGGACCGGGGTTGTAACCCTTCGTCTGAACAGAACTTGGAATTCTCACCATTTATCGGTAAAATAAATACAAGCATTCTGGTCATTCAATAATCTGGAACAGGATCAGGGCAAGACTAGACTGGTTAGACTCCGTCCAATCACTTCACGGCCAAACAAGAATTACGGCTTGATACTTTAACTAACTAGGTTTGTCACAAGCCTAATTACTAACAAGATGCAGTAAGATTATTCCACAGCCACAAGCCCTGCAGACCATCCAGGTTACCCGGGTTAAAAGATTAGAGTTGAATTCAGGTGGGTACATCGTCCAGGAAACGAATGTACCCTTAGGTAGCTTGAAGTGTGAACACATGACAGTGTGCTGGAAATGTGCCCTACTCGACGGCAGGCTACAGATCCCAAGGCGGCCCAGGTAACGGGATTGCCTGTAGCTGGAAAATCTCATCATGACTAATGTATTAATCTAGTTATTAGCCTTAGTCCATTTTAGTAGGTACTCCTGACCGTGGTACTCAGGAGTCCCTGTCCTAGACATGCAAGACAGGACTGGTTTATATACAAACACAATCGCCCACGGTATCCAGATTAATTATACAGGTCATGTCATGTCAGGTAGCCGTCGCAACGGCTAAAATCATGTCAGGTTATCATGCCAAGTGTACTTGTCAGGAGTACGCCACGACGGGCCACTATCACGTCATGTCAGGTGATTATGTCAGGAGTGCACCACTACGGGTCACAATCATGTCATGCTCAGTTATCAATTCCAAACATATCAAGTAAATTCGTGATTATCAAGTTCAGGACAAAAGGCGTAAGGATATAAAATGGACGTTAAATATCTAATAAAATATCAATATACAGGGCTATAGAAGATCCAGGATAAGTAGGGTCAGGTCCAGTTGCGCCTAAACATCAGGCTGCGCCTGAGTCAGACTGCGCTCAAGTCAGGCTACGCTTAAGTCAGGCTACGCTCAGGTCAGGCTACGCTCAGGTCAGGCTACGCTCAGGTCAGCGTATGCAAGACATACGCTTCCAAAAGGCAGCGTATGTACTCCATACGACTCCTCATCAAGGCAGCGTATGAGGTCCATACGACTCCTTGCCAAGGCAGCGTATGAGGTCCATATGATCCTTGCCAAGGCAGCGTATGAGGTCCATACGACTCCTTGCCAAGGCAGCGTATGCAAGACATACGCCTCCAAAGGCAGCGTATGAGTCAGACTGCGCTGCGCTAAAGAGCGCACGTAGCTCAGTGGCACAAGCTAAAAAGCTCGCGAACTGCTCACTGTCTTCTCGAAATCAGCAAGAACTCCATGGTTTGAACCCAAAGCTTCAAAAGTCCATAACTTGGTCAAAATAAGTCCAAATCCAACTTTTCAAAGGTCAAAATTGGGTAGAATAAAATTCTCACAACATAGAACCATCAAAACTTGAAAACAAAGAATTTGATAGATCAAAACCACCAAAATTGAAAATAACTATTTTAGATCTACAAAAATTAAAGCCTCAAAATGGAAAATGACAAGTTCTAATGCGTCTTAGAAACATGAGAAGAAGCTATTAGAACAATAAAAATGGATTCTCTTGTGGAAGCAAGTTGCACTTGCCTAGACCTCTCTTCCCTCTCTTTGGTAGGTAAGGAAGTAATGGTGGAGAAGATGATAAAATGAAGAGAGAGAAAAAGAAGGGTTAATAAATATGAGTGGTGGTGGTAGGTAGGGGTTTAACCCCTTGGTTCCTGATGAACCAAGAGCAAATCCCAAACCGAACCAAGCCAACCCAAACCGAGAATAACCAAGCCCAGGAAGGAAATTAAGCAAAGAAATCATGCAATACAAGAATAAATACGTACACGTATTTCAGAATACGTAATACGAACCACAGGCATTACAACTCTACCCACCTTAAAAGAATTCCGTCCTCGGAATTTAATCAAGAGGCTTGAGGAGCAATGACAAGCTACATTAATCACATACAAGCTATAACTAGGCAGACAATCACTCATTCAAGTAAGGAATCGAAGGCATGAGGCATAAGAAAGACATTATACCTCACGAGTCAAACAAGTCGGGATATCACGATCGGATATCATCCTCACGCTCCCACGTTGACTCTCCCAAAGAGTGATGACCCCAAGCAACTCGGACTAACTTGATAGTTGTTCTTTAGGATTCTCTCTCCGGTCCAATATAGACATGGGCCTCTCCTTATACGAAAGGTTGGTACCAACAACCAATTCCGAATGATCTAGGATGTGGCTCGGGTCCGGGATATACCGTCGTAATTGGGATACATGGAACACGTCATGCACCTCGCTTAGCGACGGTGGAAGAGCGAGACGATAGGATACATCTCCTACTCGCTCCAGAATGTCAAACGGTCCTATATACCTAGGACTAAGCTTGCCCCGTACGCTGAAACGAATGACGCCACGGTTAGGCGAAATCCTCAGGAATACATGATCGCCGACCGAAAACTCGAGAGGGCGCCGATGAGAATCGGCCCAATGGCGCTGGCGATCTTGGGCAACTCGAAGATGATCTCTGACTCGCCTGACCACTTCAACTGTCTGGGCAATCATTTCTGGACCGAGCATCTGTCTCTCTCCAATCATCCCAGGCTAGCGGGGATCTGCACTTCCTACCATACAGTGCCTCGAACGGTACCATCTGGATACTGGCCTGGAAACTGTTGTTGTAACAGAATTCTACCAGGTGCAAGTGATCTTTCTAGAACCACCGAAGTCAAGTGTGTAAGACCGCAACATGTCTTCAAGAGTCTGGATCGTGCGCTCCGACTGGCCATCTGTCTGTGGGTGATATACTGAACTGAACTGGAGATGAGTTCCCAAACTCTCTTGCAAGCTACGCCAAAAGTGCGACGTAAATCTTGAATCTCGGTCCGAGGTGATACTGACTGGCACACTGTGCAATCTGACAATCTGCCTGAGGTACATCTCTGCTAACTGAGCCGTCGACTGACCAACTCTGAATGGAAGAAAGTGAGCCACTTTCGTGAGCCTGTCAACTATAATCCAGATAGCATCTTACCAGTTGGGGATTTAGGTAGTCCAGTCACAAAATCCATGGTCACATGCTCCACTTCCATTCTGGAATCGGTAAGGGCTGAAGAAGTCCAGCCGGTCTCTGATGTTCGACTTTAACTTGTTGGCAAACCAAACACCGAGAGACAAATCGAGCTATCTCCCGCTTCATGCTATTCCACCAGAAATGCTGCCGGTATCTTCGGCGGGATGGATGGAATACTGCAAACTGTGCGCTTCTGACATGATCTCCTGTCGAATATCTCCGCTGGGTACACAAAGACGCTTACCATGTCGAAGTGTACCATCCTCATGAATGCATAACTCTGGTCTTCGTCCTGCCTCACACTCTGCTCTGAGCTGAAGCTTGGAATCTGCCGACTGCGCCATCCGGATCCTCTCGACTATAGTGGACTGAACTTGCATACTGGCCATCAAGGCCACACTGGAAGGGAGAACAACTTCAATACCCATCTTCTGAAGATCGGCTAACAGCTCTGGTTGTGCTGTTAGAAAATAAACTCCCGCTCTCATGCTCAATGCATCTGCAACAACATTGGCCTTCCCAGGATGATACTGCAGGTTGACATCATAATCCACAAGAAGCACCAGCCACCTTCTCTGACGCATGTTAAGATCCTTCTGGGTAAAAACATACTTCAGGCTTGTGGTCGATGAAAATCTCCACCCTGTCTCCATACAAGTAGTGCCTCCATAACTTAAGTGCAAACACTACTGCTGCCAGCTCCAAGTCATGCGTTGGGTAATTCCTCTCATGATCACGAAGTTGTCGTGACGCATAAGCTATTACCTTCCCATGCTGTATCAGAACACATCCTAAACCTCTCTGAAGCATCACAGTACACTGAGAATCCTCCGGTCCCATCTGGAAGCGTGAGAATAGGAGCTGTTATCAGGCCTCGCTTCAACTGCTCAAAATAACTCTGACACTCTGCTGTCCAAGCAAATTGCGCATCCTTGCGGGTCAACTGCGTCAATGGCACTGAAATTCGAGCAAAATCCGAAACAAACCGCTGGTAGTAGCCGGCCAATCCAAGAAAACTACGAACCTCTGCAACTGTGAGGGCACTGGCCATGACTCAATTGCCACAATCTTCTGGGAATCCACTTTACTCCTCCTCGAGTGATGATATGACCCAAGTACGAAATGCGATCGAGCCAGAACTCGCATTTACTGAACTTGGCATAACTGGTGCTCTCGGAGGATCTGAAGAACTATACGGAGATGCTGCTCATGCTCTGCCTCACTCTTGCTGTAGACCAGAATGTCATCCAAGAACACAATCACAAACTGATCCAAGTAAGGCATGAAGATACGATTCATGAGGTCCATAAATACTGTCGGCGCATTGGTTGCTCCAAAAGACATAACAAGGAATTCCTAATGCCCATATCTCGATCTAAAAGCTGTCTTCGGGATGTCCTGCTCTCTGACTCTGATCTGATGGTACCCTGAGCGTAAATCAATCTTCGAGAATACTGAAGCCCCCTGAGTTGATCAAACAAGTCATCTATCCTCGGAAGAGGGTATCTGTTCTTGATTGTCACTGAGTTCAAGGTACGATAATCAACACATAACCTGGACGTACCATCCTTCTTTTTCACAAGAAGCATCGGGGCTCCGCAAGGTGATCCACTAGCATGAATGAATCCCTTGGTTCTGAGTTCCTCAATCATCTTGTATAATATCTCCAACTCTGACGGCGCCATCCTGTAGACTCTCTGACACTGGGGCTGTCCCAGGAATCAAGTCTATAGTGAACTCGATCTCCCGCTCCGGAGGCATACCTGGAAGTTCTTCTGGGAAAATATCTGGAAACTCCTCGACTATCCTGGGCAACTGAACTGCTGCTACTGCCATCCGCAATACTAGAGGAGATGACTCAACTTCGCCTCGGGAGAAAGAAAACTCCGGCTCGCCTGGAATGCTAAAAATAACCCTGCTAATGTGGCAATCTATCCTAGCATACTGGTTCCTCAACCAACAACATCCCTAGGACCACGTCATAATCGGCCATCGGGAACTCTATCAATCTAGCGGGGAATTCTCTACCGCTAACTACGATCCGACACGAGGAAAACACTCTATCTACTCCTACGAGTCCGTTACCAGTAAGTATATTAAGCCTTACTGATAATGACTCGGGCTCCAATCCTATCCGTGTCGCAAATCGTGCAGACATAAATGAATACGATGCACCAGAATCAAATAAAGCTGAAGCTGGAAAGGAGTTGACGAGAATAGTACCTGCCACTACCTCTTCTGGTGCCAATCCTTCCTCCACGGTCATCACCATAGCCTGACCGCCCTCGGGGTGCTGGTCCCCTCTGCTGAAATCCTCGCTGCCTGCTCTGACTCTGGGCTTGGACTTGTGCATACTGCTGGAGGTTCTGCTGCTGGAACACTTGGGTCTGAGACGGCAAGGGCCTCGGCAATGGATACTGCTGCTGCTGGACCGGAGCTGGTCCTCTCACCGAAGAGCTAGAAAGGTTGGACGATGATGAACCACCCCTATTCGGACAGGATCCAACCCAATGGTCTGGTGCTCCACAAACCAGACACAATCCTTGTGCCCTGCGATATTCTGCCACCACATGGCCTGGCTTCCCACAATGAGAACAACCCACTGCGGAAGATTGCTTCTGTCTGCTGCTGAGGGTACGTCGGAGTGGAATGCTGAACCGACGTTACTGAGGCCGCTCGCCTCGGAGCTCCAATAGTCAAAGCCCTCGCTGTCGGGGCGGTACTGAAGACTGATTCATCTGGCCGTGAGATCTCTTCCGACCTCCGGCCCTATCCACAATCCTCTGGGAGGTATACTCATGCCTCCGGGCTGCTCTCAAGACTGCATCAAAAGTCTGATGCTCAAACTGCTCAACTGCCAACAAGATCTCCAGGTGAAGTTCCTGCTGGAACCGCTGGGCTCTATCATACTCGGTTGCCACCAAAGTGGGAGCAAACCGACTGAGTCTGGAAAACTCGGCCGCATATCCGTCGACCGTCCTGCCTCCTTGCTTCAGATTGGTAAACCTCATCTTCAGATCATACCAAGCCACGGCATCGAAATACTTGGTCTGGAATCTCTCTCTGAATACTGTCCAAGCAATGGGTGCTGCTAATCCAACGGCTGTGCTGCCCACCAGCTGCAGGCTAGATCTAACAACTGCAGACGCACAACGGCCACCTTCTCGTTCTCTGGGGTCCTGGCTGCTTCTAGAATCACCTCTGTGTCCTAAAACCATGCATCTGCTGCGATAGCATCTTCACTACCGTCGAAGAATGGAGGGTTCAAGCGCTTGAAGCTGTTGGCCGTGCTGTTACCCTGATGACCACCCGGGTCAAAGCATCCGTCTCTGTCTGGTGCAAGGCATCTCCACGTCGGTCTTGGGAAGCTATCAAGGTCCTGACGATTCCTACCAAAGTGCCATCATCATGTTCTACAGGTTGAACTGGCTGGACTGGTGGCTCTCCGCCAGAAGGCACGACTCTGGAGGCTACTCCGGAATGCTGGGCTTGATCTCCAGGTTGCTGCTGTTCCGCGGGAGGTGCTCCACCTTGCTGGTCGGCAGGACCACGAACAATGCCGCTGAAGAAGACGATATAGGAAACAATAAGGAAGGATCAGGACAGATCAACGATACAAGCATATGATCAGGACAAGAATCCAGGGATTCAGAAGATACGAGCAGAGATCAAGGACGAATACTGATTGAGATATCTATTCGGTAAACCCTCACATATCTTGATTTACAAGACCTGCATGGGCCACCACTTAAACCATGTCACGCCCCAGAATCAGAATACTGGAGAGCGGGGGCAGACATAGCCAGCTACGTATATGAAATGGAATACATCTCGCTATACGGTCACGACTGTCTAGATACATAAGAGTTATCTACAAGCCAACATCTTAAGGTCATAAACAAGCCTAGTGTCTCAATCACAAGCAAGTAAGTAAAAGTCACAAGATGTATGATCATTAAATATACAATAGTAAGGCGTCCCAAATATTACATATTCAGTTGATCATGAAGCTAGTCGTTACAAAATGTCAGGACTAGCAAGAGTAGTCATACATGATCAACCCTAGGATCTGTTAATCATGTTAAGCCCGTAGGCAGACAGTAAGTAAGTGCAATCGAGCTAAACAGGTGCTCGTCGGCTAAACGCCTCAAAGGAATATTTTTACAATAGAGTGGAAGAGCCAAAAATAACCCACTCGTTGCTAGGGTTCCGTCTAGTGGCCACCATCTGGCTGGAAGGTCGGTAGATCCTCTGGAGCTGCTCCAAAATCTGGCCACACAAAACCAGCTGGGTCAGACCCCAGAAAGAGCAAGTGCCACAAAGGAGGCTTCACTTAAGAACTAAAACCAGCAATCAGCATAAGATATAAATAAAAGTAAGAACTGAAATAAAGAAAATACACCAGGATGATATACGACGAGATAACTATGGAACCATTCAGATAACCAGGTTATAATCCGTAAACCAAACAAGGACCGGGGTTGTAACCCTTCGTCTGAACAGAACTTGGAATTCTCACCATTTATCGGTAAAATAAATACAAGCATTCTGGTCATTCAATAATCTGGAACAGGATCAGGGCAAGACTAGACTGGTTAGACTCTGTCCAATCACTTCACGGCCAAACAAGAATTACGGCTTGATACTTTAACTAACTAGGGTTGTCACAAGCCTAATTACTAACAAGATGCAGTAAGATTATTCCACAGCCACAAGCCCTGCAGACCATCCAGGTTACCCGGGTTAAAAGATTAGAGTTGAATTCAGGTGGGTACATCGTCCAGGAAACGAATGTACCCTTAGGTAGCTTGAAGTGTGCAACATATGACAGTGTGCTGGAAAGTGCCCTACTCGACGGCAGGCTACAGATCCCAAGGCGTGCCCAGGTAACGGGATTGCCTGTAGATGGGAAATCTCGTCATGACTAATGTATTAATCGAGTTATTAGCCTTAGTCCATTTTAGTAGGTACTCCTGACCGTGGTACTCAGGAGTCCCTGTCCTAGACATGATGCAAGACAGGACTGGTTTATTTATACAAACACAATCGCCTACGGTGTCCAGATTAATTATACAGGTCATGTCATGTCAGGTAGCCGTTGCAACGGCTAAAAATCATGTCAGGTTATCATGCCAAATGTACTTGTCAGGAGTGCGCCACGACGGGCCACTATCACGTCATGTCAGGTAATTATGTCAGGAGTGCACCACTATGGGTCACAATCATGTCATGCTCAGTTATCAATTCCAAACATATCAAGTAAATTCGTGATTATCAAGTTCAGGACAAAAGGCGTAAGGATATAAATGGACGTTAATTATCTAATAAAATATCAATATACAGGGCTATAGAAGATCCAGGATAAGTAGGGTCAGGTCCAGTTGCGCCTGAGTCAGACTGTGCCTGAGTCAGACTGCGCTCAAGTCAGGCTACGCTTAAGTCAGGCTACGCTCAGGTCAGGCTAAGCTCAGGTCAGGCTACGCTCAGGTCAGCGTATGCAAGACATACGCTTCCAAAAGACAGCGTATGTACTCCATACGACTCCTCATCAAGGCGGCGTATGAGGTCCATACGACTCCTTGCCAAGGCAGCGTATGAGGTCCATACGACTCCTTGCCAAGGCAGCGTATGCAAGACATACGCCTCCAAAAGGCAGCGTATGAGTCAGACTGCGCTGCACTAAAGAGCGCGCGTAGCTCAGTGGCACAAGCTAAAAAGCTCGCGCACTGCTCACTATCTTCTCGAAATCAGCAAGAACTCCATGGTTTGAACCCAAAGCTTCAAAAGTCCACAACTTGGTCAAAATAAGTCCAAATCCAACTTTTCAAAGGTCAAAATTGGGTAGAATAAAATTCTCTACAACATAGAACCATCAAAACTTGAAAACGAAGAATTTGATAGATCAAAACCACCAAAATCTGAAAATAACTAATTTTTAGATCTACAAAAATTAAAGCCTCAAAATAGAAAATGACAAGTTCTAATGCGTCTTAGAAACATGAGAAGAAGCTATTAGAACAATAAAATGGGTTCTCTTGTGGAAGCAAGTTGTACTTGCCTAGACCTCTCTCCCTCTCTTTGGTAGGTAAGGAAGTAATGGTGAAGAAGATGATAAAATAAAGAGAGAGAAAGAGAAGGGTTAATAAATATGAGTGGTGGTGGTAGGTAGGGGATTAACCCCTTGGTTCCTGATGAACCAAGAGCAAATCCCAAACCGAACCAAGCCAACCCAAACCGAGAATAAACCAAGCCCAGGGAGGAAATTAAGCAAGGAAATCATGCAATACAAGAATAAATACGTACAGTATTTCAGAAATACGTAATACGAACCACAGGCATACAACTCTATCCACCTTAAAAGAATTCCGTCCTCGGAATTTAATCAAGAGGCTTGAGGAGCAATGACAAGCTACATTAATCACATGCAAGCTATAACTAGGCAGACAATCACTCATTCAAGTAAGAAATCGAAGGCATGAGGCATAAGAAAGACATTATACCTCACGAGTCAAACAAGTCGGGATATCACGATCGGATATCATCCTCACGCTCCCACGTTGACTCCCCCAAAGAGTGATAACCCCAAGCAACTCGGACTAACTTGATAGTCTTGTTCTTGAGGATCTCTCTCCGGTCCAATATAGACATGGGCCTCTCCTCATACGAAAGGTTGGTACCAACAACCAATTCCAAATGATCCAGGATGTGGCTCGGGTCCGGGATATACCATCGTAATTGGGATACATGGAACACGTCATGCACCTCGCTTAGCGACGGTGGAAGAGCGAGACGATAGGATACATCTCCTACTCGCTCCAGAATGTCAAACGGTCCTATATACCTAGGACTAAGCTTGCCCGTACGCCGAAATGAATGACGCCACGGTTAGGCGAAATCTTCAGGAATACATGATCGCCGACCGAAAACTCGAGAGGGCGCCGATGAGAATCGGCCCAATGGCGCTAGCGATCTTGGGCAACTCGAAGATGATCTCTGACTCCCTGACCACTTCAACTGTCTGGGCAATCATTTCTGGACCGAGCATCTGTCTCTCTCCAACATCATCCCAGGCTAGCGGGGATCTGCACTTCCTACCATACAGTGCCTCGAACGATGCCATCTGGATACTGGCCTGGAAACTGTTATTGTACGAGAATTCTACTAGGTGCAAGTGATCTTTCCATGAACCACCGAAGTCAAGTGTGCAAGACCGTAACATGTCTTCAAGAGTCTGGATCGTGCGCTCCGACTGGCCATCTGTCTGCGGGTGATATGCTGAACTGAACTGGAGATGAGTTCCCAAACTCTCTTGCAAGCCACGCCAAAAGTGCGACGTAAATCTTGAATCTCTGTCTGAGGTGATACTGACTGGCACACCGTGCAATCTGACAATCTACCTGAGGTACATCTCTGCTAACTGAGCCGTCGACTGACCAACTCTGAATGGAAGAAAGTGAGCCACTTTCGTGAGCCTGTCAACTATAACCCAGATAGCATCTCTACTAGTTGGGGATCTAGGTAGTCCAGTCACAAAATCTATGGTCACATGCTTCCACTTCCATTCTGGAATCGGTAAGGGCTGAAGAAGTCCAGCCGGTCTCTAATGTTCGGCTTTAACTTGTTGGCAAAACCAAACACCGAGAGACAAACCGAGCTATCTTCCGCTTCATGCCATTCCACCAGAAATGTTGTCGGATATCACGGTACATCTTCGTACTGCCGGGATGGATGGAATACTGCGAACTGTGCGCTTCTGACATGATCTCCTGCCGGATATCTCCGCTGGGTACACAAAGACGCTTACCATGTCGAAGTGTACCATCCTCATGAATGCATAACTCTGGTCTTCGTCCTGTCTCACACTCTGCTCTGAGTCTCTGAAGCTTGGAATCTGCCGACTGCGCCATCCGGATCCTCTCGACTATAGTGGACTGAACTTGCATACTGGCCATCAAGGCCACACTGGAAGGGAGAACAACTTCAATATCCATCTTCTGAAGATCGGCTAACAGCTCTGGTTGTGCCGTTAGAAAATAAACTCCCGCTCTCATGCTCAATGCATCCGCAACAACATTGGCCTTCCCAGGATGATACTGCAGGTTGACATCATAATCCACAAGAAGCTCCAGCCACCTTCTCTGACGCATGTTAAGATCCTTCTGGATGAAAACATACTTCAGGCACTTGTGGTCGGTGAAAATCTCTACCCTGTCTCCATACAAGTAGTGCCTCCATAACTTAAGTGCAAACACCACTGTTGCCAGCTCCAAGTCATGGGTTGGGTAATTCCTCTCATGATCACGAAGTTGTCGTGGCGCATAAGCTATTACCTTCCCATGCTGCATCAGAACACATCCTAAACCTCTACCTGAAGCATCACAGTACACTGAGAATCCTCCGGTCCCATCTGGAAGCGTGAGAATAGGAGCTGTTATCAGGCCTCGCTTCAACTGCTCAAAGAACTCTGACACTCTGCTGTCCAAGCAAATTGTGCATCCTTGCGGGTCAACTGCGTCAATGGCGCTGAAATTCGAGCAAAATCTGAAACAAATCGCTGGTAGTAGCCGGCCAATCCAAGAAAACTACGAATCTCTGCAACTGTGCTGGGTACTGGCCATGACTCGATAGCCACAATCTTCTGGATATCCATCTATCTCCTCGAGTGATGATATGACCCAAGTACGAAATGCGATCGAGCCAGAACTCGCATTTACTGAACTTGGCATATAACTGGTGCTCTCTGAGGATCTGAAGAACTATACGGAGATGCTGCTCATGCTCTGCCTCACTCTTGCTGTAGACCAGAATGTCATCCAAGAACATAATCACAAACTGATCCAAGTAAGGCATGAAGATGCGATTCATGAGGTCCATGAATACTGTCGGCGCATTGGTTGCTTCAAAAGGCATAATAAGGAATTTCCAATGCCCATATCTCGATCTAAAAGCTGTCTTCGGGATGTCCTGCTCTCTGACTCTGATCTGATGGTACCCTGAGCGCAAATCAATCTTCGAGAATACTGAAGCCCCCTTGAGTTGATCAAACAAGTCATCTATCCTCGGAAGAGGGTATCTGTTCTTGATTGTCACTGAGTTCAAGGTACGATAATCAACACATAACCTGGACGTACCATCCTTTTTTCACAAGAAGCATCGGGGCTCCCCAAGGCGATCCACTAGCACGAATGAATCCCTTGGTTCTGAGTTCCTCAATCATCTTGTACAATATCTCCAAATCTGACGGCGCCATCCTGTAGACTCTCTCTGACACTGGGGCTGTCCCAGGAATCAAGTCTATAGTGAACTCGATCTCCCGCTCCGGAGGCATACCTGGAAGTTCTTCTGAGAAAACATCTGGAAACTCTCCGACTATCCTGGGCAACTGAACTGCTGCTACTGCCATCCGCAATACTAGAGGAGATGACTCAACTTCGCCTCGGGAGAAAGAAAACTCCGGCTCGCCTGGAATGCTAAAAACAACCCTGCCAATGTGGCAATCTATCCTAGCATACTGGTTTCTCAACCAATCCATCCCTAGGACCACATCATAATCGGCCATCGGGAACTCTATCAATCTAGCGAGGAATTCTCTACCGCTAACTACGATCCGACACGAGGAAAACACTCTATCTACTCCCACGAGTCTGTTACCAGTAAGTATATTAAGTCTTACTGATAATGACTCGGGCTCCAATCATATTCGTGTCGCAAATCGTGCAGACATAAATGAATACGATGCACCAGAATCAAATAAAGCTGAAGCTGGAAAGGAGTTGACGAGAATAGTACCTGCCACTACCTCTCCTGGTGCCAATCCTTCCTCCACGGTCATCACCATAGCCTGACCGTGCCCTCGGGGGCTGGTCCCCTCTGCTGAAATCCTCGCTGCCTGCTCTGACTCTGGGCTTGGACTTGTGCATACTGCTGGGGGTCTGCTGCTGGAACACTTGGGTCTAAGGCGGCAAGGGCCTCGGCAATGGATACTGCTACTGCTGGACCGGAGCTGGTCCTCTCACCGAAGAGCTAGAAATATTGGACGATGATGAACCACCCCTATTCGGGCAGGATCCAACCCTATGGTCTGGTGCTCCACAAACCAGACACAATCTATGTGCCCTGCGATATTCTGCCACCACATGGCCTGGCTTCCCACAATGAGAACAACCCACTGCGGAAGATTGCTTCTGCTTCTGCTGCTGAGGGTACGTCGGAGTGGAATGCTGAACCGACGTTACTGAGGCCGCTCGCCTCGGATCTCCAATAGTCAAAGCCCTGGCTGCCGGGGCCGATGCTGAAGACTGATTCATCTGGCCGTGAGATCTCTTCCGACCTCCGGCCCTATCCACAATCCTCTGGGAGGTATACTCATGCCTCCGGGCTGCTCTCAAGACTGCATCAAAAGTCTGATGCTCAAACTGCTCAACTGCCAACAAGATCTCCAGGTGAAGTCCCTGCTGGAACCGCTGGGCTCTATCATACTCGGTTGCCACCAAAGTGGGAGCAAACCATCTGAGTCTGGAAAACTCGGTCGCATATCCGTCGACCGTCCTGCCTCCTTGCTTCAGATTGGTAAACCTCATCTGCAGATCATACCGAGCCACGGCATCGAAATACTTGGTCTGGAATCTCTCTCTGAATACTGCCCAAGCAATGGGTGCTGCTAATCCAACGGTCTGCGCTGCCCACCAGCTGTGGGCAAGATCTAACAACTGCAGGCGCACAATGGCCACCTTCTCGTTCTCTGGGGTCCTGGCTGCTTCTAGAATCACCTCTGTGTCCTGAAGCCATGCATCTGCTGCGATAGTATCGTCACTACCGTCGAAGAATGGAGGGTTCAAGCGCTTGAAGCTGTTGGCCGCGCTGTTACCCTGATGAACACCCCGGGTCAAAGCATCCGTCACTGTCTGGTGCAAGGCATCTCCACGCCGGTCTTGGAAAGCTATCAAGGTCCTGACGAGTCCTACCAAAGTGCCGTCATCATGTTCTACAGGTTGAACTGGCTGGACTGGTGGCTCTCCGCCAGAAGGCACGACTCTGGAGGCTACTCTGGAATGCTAGGCTTGATCTCCAGGTTGCTGCTGGTCCGCGGGAGGTGCTCCACCTTGCTGGTCGGCAGGACCACGAACAATGCCGCTGAAGAAGACGACATAGGGAACAATAAGAAAGGACAAGGATAGATCAACGATACAAGCATATGATCAGGACAAGAATCTATGGATTCAGAAGATACGAGCAGAGATCATGGACGAATACTGATTGAGACATCTATTCGGTAAACCCTCACATATCTTGATTTACAAGACTTGCATGGGCCACCACTTAAACCATGTCACGCCCCAGAATCAGAATACTGGAGAGCGGGGCAGACATAGCCAGCTACGTATATGAAATGGAATCCATCTCGCTATACGGTCAGGGCTGTCTAGATATATAAGGGTTTATCTACAAGCCAACAGTCTCTTAAGGTCATGAACAAGCCTAGTGTCTCAATCACAAGCAAGTAAGTTAAAGTCACAAGATGTATGATCATTAAATATACAATAGTAAGGCGTCCCAAATATTACATTTCAGTTGATCATGAAGCTAGTCGTTACAAAATGTCAGGACTAGCAAGAGTAGTCATACATGATCAACCCTAGGATCTGTTAATCATGTTACAGCCCGTAGGCAGACAGTAAGTAAGTGCAATCAAGCTAAACAGGTGCTCGTCGGCTAAACGCCTCAAAAAATATTTTTACAATAGAGTGGAAGAGTCAAAAATAACCCACTCATTGCCAGGGTTCCGTCTAGTGGCCACCATCTGGCTGGAAGGTCGATAGATCCTCTGGAGCTGCTCTAAAATCTGGCCACACAAAACCAGCTGGGTCAGACCCCAGAAAGAGCAAGTGCCACAAAGGAGGCTTCACTTAAGAACTAAAACCAGCAATCAGCATAAGATATAAATAAAAGTAAGAACTGGAAATAAAGAAAATACACCAGGATGATATACGATGAGATAACCATGGAACCATTCAGATAACCAGGTTATAACCCGTAAACCAAACAAGGACCGGGGTTGTAACCCTTCGTCTGAACAGAACTTGGAATTCTCACCATTTATCGGTAAAATAAATACAAGCATTCTGGTCATTCAATAATCTGGAACAGGATCAGGGCAAGACTAGACTGGTTAGACTCCGTCCAATTACTTCACGGCCAAACAAGAATTACGGTTTGATACTTTAACTAACTAGGGTTGTCACAAGCCTAATTACTAACAAGATGCAGTAAGATTATTCCACAGCCACAAGCCCTGTAGACCATCCAGGTTACCCGGGTTAAAAGATTAGAGTTGAATTCAGGTGGGTACATCATCCAGAAAACGAATGTACCCTTAGGTAGCTTGAAGTGTGCAACACATGACAGTGTGCTGGAAATGTGCCCTACTCGACGGCAGGCTACAGATCCCAAGGCGTGCCCAGGTAACGGGATTGCCTGTAGCTGGGAAATCTCGTCATGACTAATGTATTAATCTAGTTATTAGCCTTATTCTATTTTAGTAGGTACTCCTGACCGTGATACTCAGGAGTCCCTGTCCTAGACATGATGCAAGACAGGACTGGTTTATTTATACAAACACAATCGCCCACGGTGTCCAGATTAATTATACAGGTCATGTCATGTCAGGTAGCCGTCGCAACGGCTAAAAATCATGTCAGGTTATCATGCCAAGTGTACTTGTTAGGAGTGTGCCACGACGGGCCACTATCACGTCATGTCAGGTGATTATGTCAGGAGTGCACCACTACGGGTCACAATCATGTCATGCTCAGTTATCAATTCCAAACATATTAAGTAAATTCATGATTATCAAGTTCAGGACAAAAGGTGTAAGGATATAAAATGGACGTTAAATATCTAATAAAATATCATATACAGGGCTATAGAAGATCCAGGATAAGTAGGGTCAGGTCCAGTTGCGCCTAAACATCAGGCTGCGCCTGAGTCAGACTGCGCTCAAGTCAGGCTACGCTTAAGTCAGGCTACGCTCAGGTCAGGCTACGCTCAGGTCAGGCTACGCTCAGGTCAGGCTACGCTCAGGTCAGGCTACGCTCAGGTCAGCGTATGCAAGATATATGCTTCCAAAAGGCAGCGTATGTACTCCATACGACTCCTCATCAAGGCAGTGTATGAGGTCCATACGACTCCTTGCCAAGGCAGCGTATGAGGTCCATACGACTCCTTGCCAAGGCAGCGTATGAGGTCCATACGACTCCTTGCCAAGGCAGCGTATGCAAGACATACGCCTCCAAAAGGCAGCGTATGAGTCAGACTGCGCTGCGCTAAAGAGCGCGCGTAGCTCAGTGGCACAAACTAAAAGCTCTCGTACTGCTCACTGTCTTCTCCAAATCAGCAAGAACTCCATGGTTTGAACCCAAAGCTTCAAAAGTCCATAACTTGGTCAAAATAAGTCCAAATCCAACTTTTCAAAGGTCAAAATTGGGTAGAATAAAATTCTCTACAACATAGAACCATCAAAACTTGAAAACAAAGAAGTTTGATAGAACAAAACCACCAAAATCCAAAAATAACTAATTTCAAGATCTACAAAAATTAAAGCCTCAAAATGGAAAATGACAAGTTCTAATGCGTCTTAGAAACATGAGAAGAAGCTATTAGAACAATAAAAATGGGTTTCTTATGGAAGCAATTTGCACTTGCCTAGACCTCTCTCTCCCTCTCTTTGGTAGGTAGGAAGTAATGGTATAGAAGATGATAAAATAAAGAGAGAAAGAGAAGGGTTAAAATATGAGTGGTGGTGGTAGGTAGGGGGTTAACCCTTTGGTTCCTGATGAACCAAGAGCAAATCCTAAATCGCACCAAGCCAACCCAAACCGAGAATAAACCAAGCCCAGGGAGAAAATTAAGCAAGGAAATCATGCAATATAAGAATAAATACGTACACGTATTTCAAAAATACGTAATACGAACCACAAGCATTATATTTTTTATTTATTTATTTATAAAAAATATTTATTTATTTATTTATTCTAAAACAAATATTTAATTTAATAATAAGTCAACTGCAAATTTAAACTTCATAACTATATGTGTATGTGTGTGTGTGTGTGTGTGTGTGTGGTGTGGTGGAGGTGTACTATATCATACATATACTTGACAACCTATGGTACCTACATTTACTTGATATCTTACTACCTAGGCTCATAGGATACACAAAATGCCTATGTCGTATAGTCAGTTTTATACTTAAAATTAATACTGCACCTATTAGACCTATTCACTAAATTGTAGGGTTAAAGTATATCGTAGCCCTTTGTATCAGCTTTCTGAAACTTCAAATAGATTGCATTTCGTGTCCGAAAGCTCCCGAAATTGCGAAAACACCAAAACGCGTTCGTCTTTCGAACGCCTAATACTGAAACAGTTTTTCAGAAAGTTTCAGAACGAATTTGGCCTATTATATATATATATATATATATATATATATATATATATATATGGAAAGCTAACTTCGATACGATTCTTTTCAAAAAAAAAAATTAATCGGAGCCTGAGTTAGGAGTTATGATATTTCTAAGTTGTTATGGCTGCTAAAAACAAAGATGAATACTACGACAATTTGGACTATTTTAGACAAAAGAACACATGTATACACCCAAATCTAATTAACGTGCATATCATGAGATACCATGACACAATATCACGTATTCTATTTAGGACACATACACTCAATCTTGACTCAAAAAAGATACAAAAATCTCTTTGGGGACACATATCGAACACTTGGTGGTCATAAATTTGTAACAAATATAAATTGAGCAGAAATCAACACTACTCATGATAAAAAGATCTACCAAATTAAAAACTTCTAATACCTAGATCTATCATTAGAAAGTTAAATCCACCTATGGAAAGGTTCCTATGGGTTCAATGGGTGTTCCTAACCATGAAATTGGTAAAGAATAGAGATTTATCCAACTTGTGTGTTCCTCCTTTAGAGAACTCTGAATCCGGACACGGAAGGGATGAGTCTGACATGATCTCCTAGCAAGCTCCTTTTCTATGGATCTTCTCATGCTCTCCAATGCTCTAGGCCTTCATGATGGTAAGGATAAGTAAAATTGGAAGAGGATTGAGTGGAATTGGTAGAAATTAGTTTTGTTTGGGAAAGAATAAGCTTTGGAGAAAAAATAAGGCTAATGAGTGAAATGGAATGAACGGATGAATCCCTAATTAGAAATAATCTCTTATAGTAAGGTTTTGAACATGCCAAAATATCGAGTTTTTCCCTCTCCATTTGTCATGAATGGAATCTAATTAACTAAAGGAATGAATCTCTACAACTAAAAGATTATTCCTTTCATGACAACTAAACTTAATTAATTCTAATTGCTAAAGTCATGACTAACAATAACTAGTAGTAACACTTGTAAAATCTAATTGGCTAGCCACTAACTAACACTAATATAATTCTAGGCAACCAATAGTATAAAATAATATATATAAAAAAGTAATCAACCTAAAAAATTACCAAAATATTTCTGTATTGGAAAATGGTAGTTACATGTTCTACTCCTAGCACTAACTCTATACTAAACTCCACTTGTTTGTTAGGTGGCAGACCTGGCAACTCCTCCAAAAATACATCCATGAACTCCTCAACAATAGGCGACGATGGTGCTACCTACATAGACATGAAAGATTAAACTACTGGACACTCCCTTCTCAATGGTCCCCCGCATGAATTCAAACTCCGGACGGCCTAAGGGTCTGAAGATAATACTCTCTCTACGACAATCTAATATGGCATGGTACTGGCTCAACCAATCCCTTTCCAATACTACATCAAAATTTAGCATTAGAAATACCAAAATCTACCCTCTCATCTACCTTCTACACACTACCACTGAACGAGTTCTACATGTATTAGTGGCCGGCACAATACCTCCCCCGTAAGAATTTTCCAACTCTTAGGCAAGGGTGAGGCAGATACTCTATGCATTGCTACAAAACTATTAGATATGAAAGATAAAGTGGCCCCCGAATCAAATAATACAGTGGCAGGTATAGATGCTACTAAGATAGTATCTGTAATCACCACGTCGTTAGGTTCTTCCTCAGCTGGTATCATTGCAAAGGCCTGATCATGCCTCTATGCTCCATTATGCTCCCTAGCTCTCTCATATTGTGCCTGCTAAGTGGCCAAGGGTGGTCCCCTCTGTTGTCCTCCAGGTGCTGGTAGCCTTGGAACCGTAGTCGCCTGAGCAGGTGGTTTGGGTCCTGGTGGTGCTGGCCTATGATCTGCCCGGTTATGTCGCTACAGACACTCCCTGGCCTGGTGTTGATTCGAGCCACACGATAGACACTGCCCAAGCCTTCTCCTACAGTCTATCTAAACATGCCCTTTCTTATTGTAGAAATAGCAAGTCGGGAGATCCCTTGTTATGTAAGGGATAACTCTTTGCTGGTGAAGTCATTGGGGTCGTCTAATAGGTCCTCATGACTTGTCCCTTGGCTGGTGCTGGTGCTGTTGCACTAGGGCGCCTCGAAAGTACTTGGTCTTTGTTGATAGCCTCCTAAAAATAGGCTTCTGCTAGTACTTCATCATACGAAACTCTGGACTGTGTTATGGTGTATCTTTGGATCTCCTTCGTCAACCCATGATAAAATCTTTATGATTCGATATCAGGATGGTACTAAAATGACTAAGACGACTGAATTTAGTATCAAACTCGTCTACGGTCATGTTTTTCTGCTTGAGATGGAGAAACTGATCGTAGATAGCATCTCGAACTGTAGCAGGAAAGTATTTTACCTTAAAATACTCCAAGAATTACTTCCAAGTCTAGCCTCTACCGATATCTCGCTTGATCGACTTCTTCTAGTGATGTATATTTCCTTCAAGCTGGGTCCGAACAACTGTCAACCATAAGTCTTCTGGCAGCTACGAAGCATCAAAAAGCTTCTGAGTGCTGATCGTCCACTCGGTGATCTCCTTTGGTGTCTCCTTGCCTTCAAATGGCTTCGGGTTCATCTACCGATAACCACGAATAATGCTCACCATTTGAGCAGGTGTCGATGTTGGTGCAGGTGTCGGTACAGGGACTGGTGCTGCCAACCTCTCCATAACCATCACTAAGCTTTGCTTCATGGCCTCGGTCTACTACATCTATTGCTGCATCATGGTCTGAAAGAATTAGAACATCTGGGCCTATCCATCCGGCTAGAGCATCTGAGGCATCAGCCCATAAGGCTACTGCTGATATGCTTCGTAGGGCATCTGAGGCAAGAATTGAGGCGGTAGAGGCAACAGATCCTCCTATTGCATCTTGGTCTGGAAGGTATGACCCTCATGCTAAGTCGTAGTCAGAGGTGGTGCGAATCATGCTAAAGTCATCGGAATGGCTAGAATCATTCAGGGAGTCGGGTTCCCTGGCGTCATTGGAGTCCTGCCATCGCTAGGAGTGGTGTCATTGGTCTGGTTGGTTTCGAAGACCATGCATCCATTGTGCAACTGCATCTTGCTGCAAAATAAGAATCTTATAGGAGGAGTACAGAAACAAACTGGATGCATAAATGGGATAGTATTAACTTAGATTTTAAAGATGATAAATTTAGCAAGTGGATGAGATTTCCTAAGACTCCTTAATCCTAATTCCAGGCTCATCTTAGTAATTTAGGAAACCAAAACGACAAACAGACCTGCATGGGCCACCACAAAAATATGTTACGTCCTAGTTCTAAAATACCTAGGAACCCAAGGCATGAGCATGCTAGCTGTATAGCTAGAATAAGTATTCTTAATTTAATAGACTTATCATAATCGAAGTACGCTGAAATCCTATATCTATAATATAACAGTCACAGGTAATCTAATATCTCCACCGGTAGCTAGCCGAAAAGAAACCACTAGCACGAACATGGATGAACAAGACAACTAGCAATGAACATGTACAATAAATAGACAGTGTGTTTGAAGTACTTTTCGACATATGAACGGCTGGGCTAATACGGTACATCATACGATGTCTATCATTCAGTATTGGTACGGCTAACCCATATGTGAGGTTCATGACTTAGCTATCATTTAGTAACAATATTTAGGTTTGTTCACATGCCTACCAAGTATTTTTCTCCCGACTCACTAAACACTCAATAAATGAGCAATGATATAATCAAGCCTATCGTGTCACAGTCATGTCACAATCTGGATACTCAATAAAATACAGTAAAAGATAGCATTATAATATAAGAAGTACATAAAGCAATAGTGTACTTGCCTCGTTTAGTTGCAGTGACTTGATCATGTTGGCACAAAATAGTTACAGATATCATAAGTATGCAAGATGGCCTCTATTGATGGAACGGATCATGCCATTGGGTCTAGGACAGTCCAATTAGCATACGGATGATATGAAGTAGTCAGAATCATAAAAAGTAGGAACATATGACTAGTCACGATCAAGATTCGATATTCGAAG
>JANAVB010038369.1:32500-48390 GCA_029216955.1 Iris pallida | reverse complement strand
ACTTGGGGGAAGCTGATGATCTTAGGGATCAAGATCATCCGGACAGACACTGGACTAGCGCTATCACAGTCTCATTATATTGAGAAAATGATCACTCGTTATGGATATCGGGATCTTCCAGGGATCGATACGCCGTACAGGTGTGATCTGAAGCTGAAGCCTAATTCAGGGGAAAGCGTCAGACAGCTGGAGTATGCAAGCGTAATGGAATTTTGATGTATGCTACTATTGCCACAAGGCCTGACATAGCTTTCGACGTGGGAATGCTGAGTCGTTTCACGAGCAACCCAGGTGCTGAACACTGGAAAGCTGTGAAACGGGTTATGATATCTCAAGAAGACTCAGACTATGCAATGTACTACAGCGAAGATCGCTCGGTAGTGAAGGCTTCAGTGATGCCAGCTGGGTGCTCAGAGGTGGAGAGCGAGAGGTCCACAGGTGGATTCATTTCACAATGGATGGAGCTACTATATCGTGGAAGTCGAAGAAGCAACTATGCTCTCGCTGTCATCCATGGAATCTGAGTTTCTTTGCACTTGATTCCGCAGCCGAGGAAGAAGAATGGCTTCGGGAGCTCATGTATGATCTTCCAATGGTTGGGGCACAAATATCGGCGATACCGATATACTGCGACAACCAGGCGACTGTGGCGGTAGCATCAAACGACCTCTTCAATGGGAAGAAGAGGACTGTGCGGTTGAAGCACAGGGCAGTACACGATCTTATTAAGAGAGGTGTAATTGCAGTGATTGATGTTCGAAGTCAAGAAAATCTGGCGGATCCGTTCACCAAGGGCCTCAAGCGCCAGCTGGTCGATGACTCAGCATGTAAAATGGACTTGAAGGCATTCTGATATTAGTTATTGTATTCCTACCATAAAGTTTTATCTATTAGTTCAAAGATTTATCTACTAGGCATCTAGCTTTTGGTTCAAGGGGGACCATTAACTGGAAGAGTATCAGGAACGGTGGGTACATATTCTAATGGCAGGAAAGGTTACGGACCTACAACCTGTCACGACCCGTTACCCAAATCGTTGGGCCGGGCCGAGCCATGTCCAGCCTACGCTTGGTTAAAGCGCAGTAAGCTGTCTAGAATAAACAATAAAGGATCTAAGCAGCTAACAGTTCTAAAATCACTTTAAATGTTCATCACAATACAGCATCTATAGCGAAGGTAAACAAACACAGATTAATAATACATAACCAAAGTATCTAACTGGAGACAAAGTCAGTATCCAAATATAAGAACAGACAAAGTCTAAGTCTACTAAACACATGAAAGAAACTAAGCAAGGTTCCCCGCTGGGGCCTCTCTGGAGCTAAGGCCAGGTCCATGGTAATAGGGCATGTTCCTCAGGACTATCATCTGTAATATTTCAACAGGTCCAATCAGGATAGGAACGAGTACAACCCATCTAGAAAATCCAAGTAAATGACAGAGAACTCTAAAGCAGTTATAGACAGTTTTATTGATGATATGGTAATTATATTCAGGTGATGGATAGAAACAGTTAAGATACAAGAAAAGAAGGTAACAAACAAGAGAAGAATCATGGTAATGATGACGGTAAAAAAGCTAACTGAACTAGAATAACATGTATGAGTCCAGACAGTACAATATAAGTCTAATGTAATCCCAGTGTGAGTCCAGTCCATATAATCCGATACCAGATGATTTTTGAGATAAGATAAGTCCAAACGTGATCAATGAATCCAGGGTGAGTCCAACTATGATCTAACAGTGTGTTTTAAATACCGGTCGACATGTAACGGCTGTAGTATCAGGCACATCTCTTACGGATCAGGCAAGAGATGGCTATGCTTCCAGTAGATTCTAGTTGGAGATTCCAGATTTGGGGTATGTCTACATGTCTTACTCAATATTTCCCCGCCCAGCAAGTGAATCCAGTACAAGACACAAGAATCGAGATGAGTCCGGCCAAATGATGATTCCAGAAATGATTCCGGAATGATTCCAGTGATTCCAGTAATAGAGATCAGTAAGTAAGGTATGTGTCGCATACATGAATCCAGAAATACCATACGTGTTGATACAGAGAATCACATAGAACTAATTAGAACTGAAATACAGTAATTGACAAATAAATGAGAACTATCAGAGAATGTACTCGCCTGATACTCTGTAAAGAGTAGTATAATATCAGATGTCTGTACCAGGGTCACAATGTCCTAAAATAGAGTAATACAGTTATGACATGTCCAAAATGAAAGTAAACGAAAGAACTAATACAATCTATATGATTTCTAAGCCAATCTAGGTCAAAGTCAACTCTAATCAAACATTTTAGTCAAACTAGTCAAGTGGGGACCTAGCATAAAAAGTCTAATGTGGAGTGCCACTATACACAAACTAACTACCTAGGATCTTTACACTAGTGCGGGGTGAGGTCCAATACGTCTATAACTAAAACACACAAAATTAAAAGTCGTAATTATTCAATAAATAATTCAAACTGTACATTGAGTTCCAACAATTTTTGAGATAGACAAAAAGCTCAATATATATAAAATAAAGTAACAAAATAATTCTTGTTAATTATAGAAATTTATACTAATTTTTTGGGATTTATAAACCCTCGTAAATAATTATTAAAAATCAGCAAACATATATTAAAAATGAGTTCTGTTTTCCCATTTTTATAAAATACCAAAAGTACTTATTAAATACTAGAACAATTATAATAAATTAGCTAAATTAACATAGTATTTAAATATAATTTTTCAAGATTTTTACAGCAATTAAAATATATATAAAAATTCAAAACCAGAAAGTAACAATATCTAGAAAAATAATTATAAATTAAGGATAATACATAATCAAAATCTACAGATATTGTCGGATGATAAAATAAATATCACCAACGTGTCGAGAACGGTCAAATCAGCTAGGATAGCCTACCCATAAGTCCAATTTGGACACAGGGCAAAACGTAATTTCGGGTCAAAATGATGTCCGCCGTTGGACACACTTTGCACCGAAAAGCGTGTCAGAATAGAAGTCTACAAACCTAGCAAATTATATGTCCACGAATCCAGAATGACGATACGAACCCAACGGTATATCCGGAATAGGATTTCGATGTGCCGATCTCAAAATGATACGTTGACGCGACACTTGGTATCCGGTTTGCACGGAAATACGTGCCGGAGCAAATGTCTTCAAAACTCAGCAAATTATATGTCAACGAGTCCAGAATGACGATACGAACTCAACGGTATATCCGGAATGGGATTCGATGAGCCGATCTCAAAGTGACCCGTTGACTCGGAAGTGGGACCCACTTTGCACCGAAATGCGTGCCAGGGCCCACGTTCTCCAAATAAAACATACTTTATATGAAAACATGCCAGAACGATGCCACGAGTCTACTGGTGGTGTCAGAAATTGAATCCGGAGTCCCGGGTTCAAAAATGGAATTTAACAAGTGTAAATTAAAGAATTCGGACGGCCAACTTTGGCGTCGAATTCAACCAACCAAACGTGCTTATAATGAAACAAAACCTAAAGGAGGCAGGAAGAGGGTTATACCAGCTGTGCACCGGAACTGACGGTGCACAAAACAGAGCTGCGACGACGAAGATACGAACCCGCGAAGTTGGCATCACAAAACTGTCCAAAAACAGTTCAATTTAAAACGTCAATTAGTGGCCAGTTTTGAGGTATCAAACGACAAAATTAACGGACGAAAATTGACAGGAGTGAAGATGGATATACCGAGATTGCGACGGAGCAAAGAGATCGCCGATCCAACGGTCGGATTGACCAAAAATCCACGCGAAGTTGCTGCGACGGAGCGCATTTCCGAGTTCAAAACTCGCGCGTCACGACGGAATTTCGACGTAAACGCACAATTAGCCCATGCGTCGCGTCAGAGAAGGAGGCGCTGGCCCGGGGGAGTTCGCTGGAGGGTGCGCGCAGCTAGGGTGGGGCATCGCCGGCGGCGCGTGGCCGACGACGGCGGCCTGTAGCGCGCGGCTGCCGGCAACGACGCGCGAAGGCGCTGCCAGCGCGCCACTGCTGCTGTCTGCTGTTGCTACAGCGGCTGTAGCTGCTGCTGCACGGGGGAGGCACGGTGCGGCGGCGACGCGGCTGCCCGGCGGCGGACGGCGGTGGCTTGGGTGATGGAGGTGGTGGTGCATGGTTTTAATGGTTAATGGTGGTGGTGGAAGTGATGTTGATGGAGATGATGATGGTGAAGATGATGAAGAGGAGGAAGACAGAAGAGGGAGGAGGAGGTGGTGTTGCTCATGGTGGTGGTGGTGCGACATGGGGTCGGCCATGGGGGTTGTCGGCCGAAGCAGGTGGAGGGGATGGGGAGCTGGTGTAGTGAGAGGGAGAGAGAGTTTAATATGTGTGTGTGTATATTAAAAGAGGAGAGAGAGAGAGTTGATATAATAGAGAGAGAGAGAGATATTTAAGAGAGGGGGAGAGAGAAAGAGGTCGGTCCTCACAAAGGGGGGGTGCTGTGTACAGGAGGGGGGGGATGTGTGAGTGTTTGTATAAAGTGTGGGAGAGAGAGAGTGAGTTATTATATATATATATATGTGTGTATATATATAAGATATTTAAGAGAGAGGAAAAGAGAGAGATATTTTCCAAATAGGAAAAATAGGAAAACTATGTGGGGTATTTGGACAGTCATGAAAGAACAATATGGAGCTTGGGTTCGGGTTCGGTCGAGCCGGGTTGGGTCAAAATCGAACCGGGGGCAATAATTAAATTAAATACGTATTTATGAACACGGGAAAATAAATAATATACGGGGACTCCAATAAATGGGACACAAGTTGCAGGCGGGGAGTAGGCTTCGTGTGGCCACGTCCATACTTCGGGTTGACAGGTTGGGTCGATGTCGGGTCCCGAAATTAAATTGGAAAATAAATCAGGTTTCACGGTAGAAAATAAATCGGCCTAAATTGACCCGAAAGTTGTGCGAAGGAAATGGAGCACAAAATGGAGTGTCTGAGTGGGACACAAAGGTCATGGGTGGAGAGCGTCTCGAGTAGATCATTCATGAGAAGTTGGTTTGAAAACGACTAGTCTGGTGCTCCTAAATTAAAAGCCACGGTAACGTGCAAACGACGATCAAAATAAAAGTAGGAATAATATTCAATGATTAATTGGTCTAAGTTGACCCGAACTTGCGCGATACAAAAAGAGCACAAGGGAACGAGTTTAAGTGGGACAGGATATATCAAAATGAAGATAATCTTGTCTACTTAAAAGCTCGTGAAGAGAGTTTAGAGATTGGTATCCCTGACGCTCCAGAAGTCAAAGTCATGGAAAGGTACATTAATGATCTAAACAATTAAATAATAAAACATTTATCAAAATAATTTAGAAAATTTTAAAATAGCCCTGAAATTCAGGGGGCTTACATCCTACCCACCTTACAAGAATTTCGTCCTCGAAATTAAAAATCATCCAACCGGTCAAACTATAACATGTAGCTGCTCTGGCTACGATACTCAATCTGATATCCTTGTAATCATCTCTTCTGTTTCTCCTTACAATCTTTTTGGTTCAGGTTCAACAAAGTCCTTCTATCAAAAACTATGTCATATCCTTTAAAATCTTTCATACTAACATGGAACATTAACGTATACCCTAAAATATAGGTCATTCTCTGGACCTGTCTATAAGCCTAAAATGCTTAATCATCAACCATATTTTCAACCTCAATTGTAAATACTGGATTTTCTTATCGTATCCTAAGTATCCATATTCTATTAATCCACAGTTCCTTAGCATCATTTATCGTCAATCCTTTCTATATTTCTCCTTGAAATCATACGTTCAATTCTTATCCTTGGCGTAGAGCCTTCTTCTTTTTACTCAACAAGTCCTCCAAATATAAATCCTCGATTTCAAACTCCCGATTTATTAATTATCAATGTACATATGTCTTTGTCTTGTTTCTTGTCCTTTTAACTGATATCTTTCCGATCTCGTATGCAATACGATAACTCATTCTAACTTATTCTATATCAATCCGCATATCGATCTACCCTTTAATCACCTGTAATCAGCTATAGGTAACCAACCAAAATTCTACAAATGCTAAATCCTAATTTGCTAAACACAAGATTCTAATCCTTAATCCATAGTCATAACAATATAATATCTTATTTCTCCATCTTAGATACCCTATCATCAAGTCATACTATCAATACAATCATTCTTAATGGTTTCCAAGTCTGCTACAGTCAGTCACTTATACTCGTCCTATAAACTTAATCTAACCAATCCCTAGGAAAAGTACTTATCACAATCACACAATACATTTATAGTTATACTACAGGATCAGTCAACAAGGTTTTGCTATTTCGGTCGTCTATCAAGTAGAAGGTAACAAGGCCTAAGACTGGGTCAAGCAATCCATAACAGTGTCCAAACAAGTTAAAGGTCAAGCAAGACATGAAAGTTTATTGGAATATCTCCAAGAATGGTACGAAGACAACGAGATTTATAACGAGAAGAATTATCCAAGAGGTTAACGAAGAAAAGTTTAGTCAAGTCATAGGAAAGATGGAACATAAAAATAATTATGTCCAAAAGATAACATGAAAGCAATATGTTGGAGAGTCCTAGAGAGCCTATAATCCTAGTTGCAGATGTAGATAGAATGGAGTTAATCAAGACGGAGAAGAATGATAATAAGAATTTATTCTTGCTCATTCGGTCATAACGAAGTGAACCAAGCTGAGATATGATCTGATAACCATATACGTCTTCCTGAAATCATGTTGCCAGAATTTTTGCCCCACCAGTAAGCTTAGATGCAATAAACGGTAGAGTCATAACTAAGGTATACACCCTATAATATGTTATCTAGAATCTCGCCACGCCAACCGGTATGGCTGCGAGAAAATCTAAATTCTATGAATAGGATAGTATATCCAAAATCAGGCTCTATGTTTTTGTCATACCAGCTAATATGGCTGCGATAAATTCTAAACTTCATAACTAAAGCAGACGTTTACCTTATCAGGATATATCACAATTCAATCCACAAAATTTATCACGATGCAAGATCAAAGTTAACAACAAAATCAGAAATTAAATTCAACAACGAATTTAAAGAAGAGCAAATGGAAATAAGTGGAAACTGATTTCTAGATAAGATTAGAGTGAGATCCTCAGGGGTCATCCCAAGGGTACAAACTTGGTCTAAATTGACCCACTGAAATACAAACAAGAAACTAATTATAGCTAACGGTCCTATGCTGTGATGAGTTCTCCTATGTTGCAATCCTAGAAATCCTCTAGGTGTTCTAAATGTCATCCTAGTGTTATCAAGTTGTCCTAGGTCCTAATTGCAGGCATTTTGGTACAATAACGTAACCAAACAACTTAAGTCGAGACCTGCATAGGCCACCACTAAAAACATGTCACGACCCGTTACCCAAATCGTTGGGCCGGGCCGAGCCATGTCCAGCCTATGCTTGGTTAAAGCGCAGTAAGCTGTTCTAGAATAAACAATAAAGGATCTAAGCAGCTAACAGTTCTAAAATCACATTTAAATGTTCATCACAACACAGCATCTATAAGCGAAGGTAAACAAACACAGATTTAATAATACATAACCAAAGTATCTAACTGGAGACAAAGTCCAGTATCCAAATATAAGAACAGACAAAGTCTAAGTCTACTAAACACATGAAAGATAACTAAGCAAGGTTCCCCGCTGGGGCCTCTTCTGGAGCTAAGGCCAGGTCCATGGTAATAGGGCATGTATCCTCAGGACTATCATCTGTAATTTTTCAACAGGTCCAATCAGGACAGGAACGAGTACAACCCATCTAGAAAACCCAAGTAAATGACAGAGAACTCTAAAGCAGTTATAGACAGTTTTATTGATGAACATGGTAATTTTATTCAGGTGATGGTATAGAGAAACAGTTAAGATACAAGAAAAGAAAGGTAACTAAACAAGAGAAGAATCATGGCAATGATGATGGTAATAAAAGCTAACTGAACTAGAATAACATGTATGAGTCCAGACAGTACAATATAAGTCTAATGTAATCCCAGTGTGAGTCCAGTCCATATAATTCGATACCAGATGATTTCGATATAAGATAAGTCCAACAGTGATCAATGAATCCAGGGTGAGTCCAACTATGATCTAACAGTGTGTTTTAAAATACCGAGGTCGACATGTAAACGGCTGTAGGTATCAGGCACATCTCTTACGGATCAGGCAAGAGATGGCTATGCTTCCAGTAGATTCTAGTTGGAGATTCCAGATTTGGGGTATGTCTACATGTCTTCCTCAATATTCCCCGCCCAGCAAGTGAATCCAGTACAAGACACAAGAATCGAGATGAGTCCGGCCAAATGATGATTCCAAAAATTCCGGAATGATTCCAGTGATTCCAGTAATAGAGATCAGTAAGTAAGGTATGTGTCGCATACATGAATCCAGAAATATCCATACGTGTTGATACAGAGAATCACATAGAACTAATTAGAACTGAAATACAGTAATTGACAAATAAATGAGAGAACTATCAGAGAATGTACTCGCCTGATACTCTGTAAAGAGTAGTGTAATATCAGATGTCTGTACCAGGGTCACAATATCCTAAAATAGAGTGATACAGTTATGACATGTCCAAAATGAAAGTAAACGAAAGAACTAATACAATCTATATGATTTCTAAGCCAATCTAGGTCAAAGTCAACTCTAATCAAACATTTTAGTCAAACTAGTCAAGTGGGGACCTAGCATAAAAAGTCTAATGTGGAGTGCCACTATACACAAACTAACTACCTAGGATCTTTACACTAGTGCGGGGTGAGGTCCAATACGTTATAACTCAAAACAACACAAAATATTAAAAGTCGTAATTATTCAATAATAATTCAAACTGTACATTGAGTTCCAACAATTTTTGAGATAGACAAAAAGCTCAAATATATATAAATAAAGTACCAAAATAATCCTTGTTAATTATAGAAATTTATACTAATTTTTCTGGGATTTATAAACCCTCGTAAAATATTAAAAATCAGCAAACATAAATATATTGAAAATGAGTTCTGTTTTCCATTTTTATAAAATACCAAAAGTACTTATTAAATACTAAAAAATTATAATAAATTAGCTAAATTAACATAGTATTTAAATATAATTTTTTCAAGATTTTTACAGCAATTAAAATATATATAAAAATTAAAACCAGAAAGTAACAATATCTAGAAAAATAATTAATTATAAATTAAGGATAATACATAATCAAATCTACAGATATTGTCGGATGATAAAATAAATATCACCAACGTGTCCAGAACGGTCAAATCAGCTAGGATAGCCTACCCATAAGTCCAATTTGGACACAGGGGCAAAACGGTAATTTCGGGTCAAAATGATGTCCGTGTTGGACACACTTTGCACCGAAAAGCGTGTCAGAATAGAAGTCTAAAAACCTAGCAAATTATATGTCCACGAATCCAGAATGACGATACGAACCCAACGGTATATCCGGAATAGGATTCCGATGTGCCGATCTCAAAATGATACGTTGACGCGACACTTGGTATCCGGTTTGCACGGAAATACGTGCCGGAGCAAATGTCTTCAAAACTCAGCAAATTATATGTCAACGAGTCCAGAATGACGATACGAACTCAACGGTATATCCGGAATGGGATTCCGATGAGCCGATCTCAAAGTGACCCGTTGACTCGGAAAGTGGGACCCACTTTGCACCGAAATGCGTGCCAGGGCCTACGTTCTCCAAATCAAACATACTTTATATGAAAATATGCCAGAACGACGCCACGAGTCTACTGGTGGTGTCAGAAATTGAATCCGGAGTCCCGGGTTCAAAAATGGAATTTAACAAGTGCAAATTAAAAATTCGGACGACCAACTTTGGCGTCGAATTCAACCAACCAAACGTGCTTATAATGAAATGAAACCTAAAGGAGGCAGGAAGAGGGTTATACCAGCTGTACCGGAACTGACGGTGCACAAAACGGAGCTGCGACGACGAAGATACGAACCCGCGAAGTTGGCGTCACAAAACTGTCCAAAAACAGTTCAATTTAAAACGTCAACTTAGTGGCCAGTTTTGAGGTATCAAACGACAAAATTAACGGACAAAAATTGACAGGAGTGAAGATGGATATACCGAGATTGCGACGGAGCAAAGAGATCGCCGATCCAACGGTCGGATTGACCAAAAATCTATGCGAAGTTGCTGCGACGGAGCGCCATTTCCGAGTTCAAAACTCGCGCGTCACGACGGAATTTGACGTAAACGCACAATTAGCCCATGCGTCGCGTCAGAGAAGGAGGCGCTAGCCTGGGGGAGTTCGCCGGAGGGTGCACGCAGCTAGGGTGGGGCATCGCCGGCGGCGCGTGGCCGACGACGGCGGCCTGTGGCGCGCGGCTGCCGGCAACGGCGCGCGAAGGCGCTGCCAGCGCGCCACTGCTGCTGTCTGCTGTTGCTACAGCGGCTGTAGCTGCTGCTGCACGGGGGAGGCACGGTGCAGCGGCACGACGCGGCTGCCCGGCGGCGGACGGCGATGGCTTGGGTGATGGAGGTGGTGGTGCATGGTTTTAATGGTTAATGGTGGTGGTGGAAGTGATGTTGATGGAGATGATGATGGTGAAGATGATGAGGAGGAAGACAAGAAGAGGGAGGAGGAGGTGGTGTTGCTCATGGTGGTGGTGGTGCGACATGGGGTCGGCCATGGGGGCTGTCGGCCGAAGCATGTGGGGGGATGGGGAGCTGGTGTAGTGAGAGGGAGAGAGAGTTTAATATGTGTGTGTGTATATTAAAAGAGGATGAGAGAGAGAGAGAGAGAGTTGATATAATAGAGAGAGAGAGAGATATTTAAGAGAGGGGGAGAGAGAAAGAGGTCGGTCCTCACAAAGGGGGGGGTGCTGTGTACAGGAGGGGGGATGTGTGAGTGTTGTATAAAGTGTGGGAGAGAGAGTGAGTATTATATATATATGTGTATATATATATATATATATAGATATATATATATATATATATATATATATATATATATATATATATATATATATATATATATATATAAGATATTTAAGAGAGAGAGGAAAAAGGAGAGATATTTTCCAAATAGGAAAAATAGGAAAACTATGTGGGGTATTTGGACAGTCATGAAAGAACAATATGGAGCTTGGGTTCGGGTTCGGTCGAGTCGGGTTGGGTCAAAATCGAACCAGGGGCAATAATTAAATTAAATACGTATTTATGAACACGGGAAAATAAATAATATACGGGGACTCCAATAAATGGGACACAAGTTGCAGGCGGGGAGTAGGCTTCTCGTGTGGGCCACGTCCATACTTCGGGTTGACAGGTTTGTCGATGTCGGGTCCCGACTTAAATTTGAAAATAAATCGGTTTCACGGTAGAAAATAAATCGGCCTAAATTGACCCGGAAGTTGTGCGAAGGAATGGAGCACAAAATGGAGTGTCTGAGTGGGACACAAAGTCATGGATGAGAGAGCGTCTCGAGTAGTCATTCATGAGATTGGTTCTGAGAAAACGACTGGTCTGGTGCTCCTAAATTAAAGCCACGGTACATGCAAACGACGATAAAAAAAAAGGGGAATAATATCAACGATTAATTGGTCTAAGTTGATCCGAACTTGCGCGATACAAAAGCACAAGGGAACGAGTTTAAGTGGACAGTTATATCAAAATGAAGATAATCTTGTCTACTTAAAAGCTCGTGAAGAGAGTTTACAGAGATTGGTATCCCTGACGCTCCAGAAGTCAAAGTCATGGAAAGGTACATTAATGATCTAACAATTAAATAATAAAACATTTATCGAAAATAATTTATTTAAAAATTTTAAAATAGCCCTGAAATTCAGGGGCTTACACAACCACTGTTGTCTACTGTTGTTTCTGCAGAAACGGTTCCTGTGGGAAGGTTGGCTTAATTGCCTTATGAGTTCTCAGGCAGAGTGAATGCCTGGTTGCTTTACAGGAAGCACGGTTAGAGCAGCACTACAAGGAGTGAACTCCATGCTACAGTGGGGTGACTCCCAAATGAGTTCCTATATGTGGGGTGTTGCCTAGGAATAGGATAAAGCCTCGGCTTTGCAGGCCAAGTCACAGCGACCTAGCACCGCAAATAGCAGTTAGCCTAATGCTGTATGTTAAAAGTAAAGAGGGGGTCAGCACTACAAAGAGGTGTTTCCTCATGTTACCGTGGCACGACCCACAATGAGGTACCCGATTAGGGATAAAGCCTCGGCCTTACACGCCATGTCGTTGCGGCGTAACACCGCAAGGGAGCCTAAAGCTTCATGCTGGGTAGTTTGGCACTACAAGAGGCGGTTGCCTCATGCTACAGTATGACACTACGATGTGGTTTCCCGGTACGAGGTAAGGCCTCGGCTTTAAGCCATGTCATGGCGGCGTAGCACCTCAAGGGACGCAAAGCGCTTCATGCCATGTCTCTTTATAATGAACTCACCTATAGTGTATGGACAAGAGATATCAGGCCGTCTCTTGAGGGTAAACTTGCAGACGCCTAAAATTATACACTGAAACCAGGCTGGCACAGGGCCTTAATGTGTAGCCGAAGCACTTGTAACTACATTTGTGAGTGGAAAGAATTTTAGCTATGATGCAGAATTCAAGGCTTAGTCCATTCTTGTATTATGTCTGTTGTTTGACCCACACGGAAGATTCAAGTCGTAAGCGACATCTCTCCTAATGCATGTGGACAGTTACTGTGGGGAACACTTATACCCATATATATAAAGATATGTGGGGGATTGTTGGAGTTTGGTCTTTCCATAAGTGAATTTTAGTCCCATATCGGCTAGACCAAAGGAGTTGTATCTCTATATAATAGCTTTCCTATATTAGAGATGCATATGTGGTGTGGAGGTGCACATGGTGTGCCATATGGGGTTATTTTTCTAATAGAAAAAGGCTAAATCAACAATTAAAGCATTCATGCTTTTTTGCTCTTGGGAAATTTTTCCATGGGAGCTAAGCCCCGTAGGGGCTTAGCGACTCGGACTCGGACTCTGACTCGGACATGGACTCGGACTCGGGCTTATGGGCTCATGAGGCATAATGTGGCATTTTGTTGGCGCACTTTGCACTTAGTACGTCAGCATCGTCGCTAGGCGCATAGTGCGCTTTAGTTGCGCTCGTTGCGCTCGCCACTTGCGCAGCCACTTGTGCAAGCCCAGTTGCGCTGCCCAGGTGTGCTCCCAGGTTGCGCTCAGGTTGCGTTTGGGTGCGCTGGGTTGCGCAGGGTTGCGCTGGGTTGCGCAGGGTTTGCTGGATTGCGCTGGTTGCGCTAGTTTGTGCAGTATGCGCAGTGTGCGCAGTGCGTGCAGTGCGCGCAGTGTGCACAGTTCAGTGCGTGCTCGGTCGCACAAAGTGCAAGGAGCGCTGGGTGTGCGCGGTTGCAGCAGAACGTGCGTTTGCATATTTAGACGGTTCTGGGCGGTTGCTACATGTTCGGGTGGTTATTACCACGTCCCTAACTTTTGGCAACCGTCCAGTTGCTGCAGGGCCTATATAAGGCATCCTCTCTCTCAAGGCTTTTACACACAGAAAGAGAAGCTACAAGAAAGTTTCCGAAGTGTTCTTTAGCACAAGTAAACAAAGATTTCAGACGTGTTCTTTAGCACAGTTTTGATCTGCAGCCTTCGAGAGAGAGAGAGAGGAAAGGCGCCGCACCAGCGTTGCTTTTGCACGGGAGTACATGTCCATCCGAGGAGTCAGAAGCATGAGTGTTCCAAGTTCTCCGACGAACTTGCTGGTTCCTGGAAGTTGTTCGTGTAGAGCGAATAAAGCTTTGAGCAACGATGATCATTCACCCCAGCAGGAGTTCTTCCATCTTTCGCCAGTCACCTTCTTCGTTGCTGCCAGTAACTCTGATTGTATCTTCTTTTTAGAAGTACTATGATCTAATTGCTGTGATTACGAAATCTTTTTAGATTCTCGTAATATCATAACGATATCTTTTTAGATCTTCGTTATACTTGCGCAACCTTCCTAGAAGTGTTGCGTTGGAACATTATTTTTACAATTGTTTCATATTTTCTGTTTTCCATCGAAAAATTGTGTCCCGGCATTAACAGATGCCACCTCAGGAAGTTGTCCACCATACTTCTCGTTTGGTCGACTAATAGTATTAAAACCCCACCAATAAGCCATGGAAGGGAAGAACTAGCTTGAAGCTGTAAAAGATAATCCCAAAGTTGTTGCCGCCCTTCTTTGGTGTTATTCCCATGCACAACCGAGAGCATAGCTGGGGAGGGGAGTACTGGGTTTGAAACTATGATAGTGAGGGCTTGGTCAAAAGCATCAATGACTTCAATAGCAGTGTCAAAGCGAGCCATTAACATATCACCTTTGGAATTGGCACAAGATGTGTGGAAACCAAGCTAGCTTCAGCTGATAAGAAAATAGCTTTTCTACAGCCACTTTTGGCTCTATGACAATGAGAAGGGGAATTTTATTTATTCTGCACAGGGAATTTTATCATTTAAGAGTCATAGGGTTAGCTATACCTCTAATGTTCCAACTGAGAACTTGAAACTTTATTGGTTGATGAGGAAGAAGTTGTTGATGACTTGGAAGAGGAGCATTGTATCCGATGATCAGCTGGTGTTAGGACTGCTTTCTTTGCTTTTTGGATCCTGTAGGGGGGGGCTTCTCCGCCTCTTCCGATGATCCAACCTCCCCCGCATGTGTGACGTTCCTTTGCGGAAGTTCCGCATCGACTTGGTCGGCCCTCAATGAATTATGTATATTGCTTTCAGCCTCTCGGCCCTCCTGGATCTCCCCTTCTTCTATATTTCGAGCCGGGTCCTGAACAAAGGAGTCTGTAGTTTCTTCACCTCTAGTTCTGCTATGCCATCTGGAGAGAGGATATGCTCAGTAGTGGTAACATTCATGTTAGGAGCAGACATGGGGTCTTGCTGGAGGATTCTGCATTGGGGGAAGCAGGCCTGGGACCGTTGGATCTTCCGCGGGCATGGTTGATGTCATCAGTGGCAGAGAGACAGGACCGACCCCGGTCTCTGTGTTGGGGGAGTCCTCATTGAGGGGCTGTTTGGATGGCAGCATTTCCTCCGTAAGTGGCAGTTTCCGGTTGTAACTGCAGCATCTCCACCGAGATCCATTGTTTGGATGGATGGTAAAAGTGGCAAGCAAGTATTTTTTCTCTGACACTTGCCACTTCCTGTCCCCTTCTGTTCTTCACATTTCACTCCTTTCACAAAAGGGAAGGAACTGTGGTGAAAGTGGTGGAAAGCTGTTGTCATCATCGTTCGCCCGTCGTTCATCCGTCCGAGGGAGAGTCGGAGACTCGAAGCAAAAAATGGCAGATCGGCTGATGGGATTACAATGGTCCGACGCCGGCCACCCTCGACGAGCCATGTGGCCGCCGGTGCTGCCGACGTCTCTCGACGATGACCTCGGCCGAGTTGGTGATGGTGCAGACGGCCTCGGCCTTCGGCTACAAATTGTGGCGGAGGATGGCGCTCGCAGAGGGGCGTCGGCGGAGAAAAATGAGTGAAGAGGAAAAATAAGTAAAGAGAACATGGACTCTCTTTAGCATAATTACCTATTAATTAGCATAATTAGACGAAAAAACTCTGAGAAGAGAGGAAGAGTCTGAGAAATGGGCATGGAGAGAGGAAGAGACTCTATGGAAGACTGGAGAAAAAATGAGTGAAGAGAAAAGGCTCTCTTTAATTTGATTAAAAAAAGGTTTAGAGAGAAAGAATATATAAAATATATATTAGATATTTATTTAATTAATTTAGTGTAATTTATCTGTAATAAATATATTTAATTTGTTTAATTTAATAATAATAATAATAATAATAATAATAGTAA
>JANAVB010038369.1:0-27500 GCA_029216955.1 Iris pallida | reverse complement strand
TCATCTCGGCATGGATCACCCTTCCAAACCTTCCCCTAGTTTGTTTCGTGCCCGTAGCTCTCAAGAGAATCGTGAGCTCTTTCGGATCTCTGGTGGCTACCGCAGAAGAAACACACACCCTATCCAAAGGTAACTATACGAAGATATGTGTGGAACTTGACCCGTCTTCAGACCCCCAGATTCAGATCAACCTCGGCGGATGGTCACACCTCCAAAATCTGGAGTACGACAACAACATAATCTTCTGCAGGCACTGCTATTCCAAAGGACGCTTCACTAGGCATTGTTTTAAAGCTCACCCGGAGCTTCTGAAGAAAGCCCCCCGCAAGCTGTGCTCCCGAAAGATGACCCAAATCATTTCCACATCCCCTATTCTCCCCATCCCTAATTCTCACTCCCACTTTATTGATAGCGACAGCTCCCCCAACCCCCGATCTCCTTCGGAGAAGGCCATCGCCCTATGATCCCTCGGGCATCCTTCTCAATAACCAGTTCAACATCCTCACCGTCATCCCGTCCGACATTCTACGTGAGCAACCCCAACCAGGCCCGACCTCTCCCGAAGTGAACGAGAAGTCCACCGACCCACATCAGACAAATGACACTTCCCCGAATGGAGACGGAGCATATCAAAAGGCTTTGATCATCTATCCCGACCCCCCCGCTGAATCCCATCTTACCCTCGGGAGAGATTTCGCGATCGACTCGACGATGCTGAGTATAGTCCCGGCTGACAGGCTTCAGCAAGCCATAGAAGCAGGTTTCCTAGACCCCGACAACCCTCTCTGTGCTATTGCCGAGATAGACAAAGAAGATGTCTCCCCCCCGAAGGAGGGTATTGGACACTCCGCTCATGGCACGTCAGACTCGGCGGATGACGCTAAAGGGATACCACAGAAAGCCTCCAAAATCCCCATCAACAAGAAAAAAAACTAGTACCCACGGCCATGACCACTTGGTCAGCCACTAAGCTTAATACCCACCCCCTCCACAACCAACCCAATGTCTAACATCCTCTTGTAGAGTGTTAGAGGGCTGGCCAACAAACCAACCTCGAGGAGATTAATTAGCCTCAAGAAAATCCACCGAATCGATCTTCTGATCATCATTGAACCCAAAATCCCCCAAAGGAAACTCAAATCCATTCAACTCCAACTCGGTTTCGCGTTCGCGGTTGCCGAATGCCATGACATTTGGATCCTTTTCACCACCAATTGCAGAATCGTCATCGTGAACGACTCCAATCATACGCTTTCCTGCTGGGTAGATCACCCCTCCCTTAAGTTTCGAGTACTTATCTCTGCTGTTCACGACAGCTACAACTAACCCGAGCGCAAGAACCTTTGGCATACCCTCATGGACACCCACCAACACCTTAATAATCTTTCGTGGATCTGCCTTAGAGACTTCAACACAATCTAGTGCCGAAAGAAGAAATCGGGGGGGCGCCCCCCCAGCCGGCGATGACCGACTTCTACACTTTCATCTTCAATGCCCACTTGCCCCCCTTGTCGTTCTCAGACAACGCTTTCACCTGGTGCAACATGCAAGAAGGCGCCCGCAGACAATACTTTCGTCTGAATCGAGTGCTGGTAGACAACCTGGACCGACTTGGATCTCACCACAAACCTCTCTCACCTCAACACCACATAATCAGACCATTCCCCTCTCCTGATGGAGATCAGCAGCAACTCCATCCAGATCAAAAAAACCTTTCCGCTTCCTAAACTTCTGGAGCCATCACCCCCATTTCAGGAACATCGTGGACTCCGCGTAGAGGTCTACCAGCAACCCAGACCCCCTCATCCGCGTAGCTGTCAAGCTCAAAGTCACAAGGGGTGCATTATCGACTTGGAACATACTCACGTTTGGAAATATTTTCCAAGCTATCAAGACAGCAGAAGATGACATCACTCGTGCTAATATCCTGTTCGCAGCGAACAGCTCGTCGGAAGCCCGCACCGCCCTGAACCTTACCAAGGCGATACTCAAGTCCAGGCTGAAGGTCGAGACAAAATTATGGAAGCAAAAATTCAGATTGACCTGGGATACCAAGGGTGACAGAAATTCTGGCTTCTTCCATGCCTGTGTCAAGGGTCACAGAAATTAGCTCAATCTTTACCAAATCTCGGACAACAACGACATCCTCCTCAAAACTTCTACACCAAACTTTTCTCTAAAACGAACGTCGTTAAAGATGAGGCCTTCCTGGCTAAGTTCCCCAGCCTGATCAGTGAACAGGAGAACGGTATGCCGTTGACCTCTCGCCCTCCCCGGAAGAAGTCAAGTTGGCTGTCTGGTCCCTAGACGAACACAGCACTCCCGGACCAGACGGTTTCTGTGGAGTTTTCTTCCGTTCTTGTTGGGAGATCATCGGGCCTGACTTTTATGATGCCGAGGTAGAATTTTTCGAAGGAGTGAACTACCCTAAATCAATCTCCCGGACCAACCCTATCCTGATCCCTAAAAAAGATAACCCGGAGACATTTAAAAACTTCAGACCGATCAGCTTATGCACATTTACCAACAAAATTATCTCCAAGATCATCGTGACCCGCATGTCCATTCTTTTTCCCAAGTTCATCTCCGAGGAGCAGAGCAGCTTTGTCCCCGGTCGGAACATTGCCGATAACATCTTGCTCGCTCAGGAGTTGATCACTTGCATGAAATTTCCATCCAGGGGGAACGTCGCCATCAAATTTGACATGGAGAAAGCCTATGACCGCCTGGACTGGTAATTCATGATTTGAGTATTTAGAGCCTTCGGGTTCTCGAAGACTTGGATCGACATTATCTTCAGGTCCGTCAACAACTCTTGGTTCTCTACGGTCATCAACGGGCAAACCGATGGTTTCTTCAGATCCAGCCGCGGGGTACGACAAGGTGATCCTTTATCTGGCACCATTTTCATCAATGCAGCCAAAGCGCTCAACAGAAACCTAAATAATATGGCGAATACCCTAGATTCTGTCACTATCACACCACCACAGGCTGCCTTCTCATCATGCATCTGGCATATGCCGATGACATCCTCATCTTCTCTTCCGGGGACATCGGGTCGGTGGAGGTGGTCTGCAGCACTCTAGAGAAATATACCAGATGCTCTGGCCAACGTATCAATGCTGACAAAAGCGTCATCTATACCCACCACAACGCCGACTGGAACCACTCGTCCACCCTCACCAACCTAACCTCCTTCTCTATCGCATACCCACTGTTCTCCTACTTGGGATGCCTGCTGGTGTACGAAAAATCAAACTCTGGCATTTTCGAAGGTTTGGTAAACAAAATCAAAAGAAAAATCGAAGGTTGGCACAACGCGACCCCTTTCCCGGGAGGCAAGATAGTCCTCATCAAGCATGTCCTATCCTCCATCCCTATCTACACCGTGGCAGTGTGATCCCCACCCAAGAAAGTCCTTTCCGAGATCGAGTCCCTTTTCGCCAACTTCTTTTGGGGCCACATCGACGACAAGGATAAGCACCACTGGGCCAGCTGGGATACTATGGCCAAACCTACCGATGTGGAGGACTTGGCTTTACCAGATTAGCGCACATCATTGATGCCTGTTCAATAAAGTTGTGGTGGAAGCTCCGTACGAATAAGTCCATCTGGACTAGGTTCATGAAGGCCAGATATTTCCAACATTCTCACCCTGTGACTGCCGTCGCCAACAATCGATCCTCTGCATCCTGGCGTCGGATCCTTCATGGCCGCTACCTCGCTGAACCCTTTATCATCTGGAACCCCGACACCCTACAGTGGTCCCTCCCCAGTTCGATGGCGCCTTCACGATGGCCTCTGCCAAGTCAAAGGTGAGAGGCACCGACTCACCTGCTCTGTTGATCGCTCTTTTTTGGCACTCCTGCATCCCCAACAAATGGTCGATCCTCATCTGTAGAGCATACCGCCGGAAGTTACTTACCAACGACTCCCTTACCTCCATTGGCTACAACTTAGCATCCAAGTGTCATTGTTATATCTCTCACCAATCAGAAACAACTGAAAACATCCTTCTCTATGGCTGCATCGCTTACCATTTGTGGTCCAGTCTTTCTCAGCGATGCGGCCAGGCCCCCTATATTGGGAGCTTCAACGATCTTCTTACCAGCTGGGGATCCTCTCACGGGCATCAGATCGTCGCAGCCGTTGGCATTTGGGTGCTATGGAAGAACAGAAACAAATTTAGGTACAAAGGTCACCAATACACCCCTCAACAGCTTTTCAGGAAAGTACTCCGGTAGTGTCTTCGCATCAGCAGAAGGTGCTCCTACGCACCGGAATATTTTTGGCAGGAGCTGTAATAGTCCGACTGGCACCTTTTGTTGTGCTCGGTCTATTTTGGTTTCCATTTTTCGGTTTCCTTTCGCGCTTGGCGCGCTTACTTGTATAGGCTTCGGCATTTTGCGCCTGATACATCAATAAAGTCCCTTCGTTCCAAATAAAGTCCTTTCGTTCCATATATATATATATATATATATATATATATATATATATATAGATCCCCTATCCTCCACCATCTTTATCATTACGGCGGATGCGTTGAGCAGAAACCTTAATAAGATGACGACCACCCCCAACTTCCAGCACTACCATACAGCTAGCGGCTGCCCAATCATCATCCACCTGGCCTTTGCTGACGATATCCTTATATTCTCATCTGGAGACGCGGGATCGGTGGACGTCATCCACAATACGCTCCAGGCCTATGAAAGGTGCTCAGAGCAGAAGATCAACCCGGATAAGAGCGTCATCTACACCCATCACAATATCAAGATAGAGCAAGAGGCTAGCATATCAACCACCACATCATTCCCCATCAAGCACCCTCTATTCCTCTACCTTGGGTCCCCCTCGTATATGGGAAATCCAACGTCAGGATTTTCGAGAACCTGATCAACCGCATCAGGAAGAAGCTCGAGGGCTGGCTCAAAGCCACTCTATCCCCAGGTGGCAAGATTATCCTCATCAATCACGTTCTCACGTCCATTCCCATTTACCACCCTGGCAGCATGCTCCCCCCAAGAAAGTCCTATCCTACATCGAGAGCATCTTCAACAATTTTCTATGGGGACACAGCGACGGCCACTGTAATGCCCCGCTCCGCACGGCACATTACGCTGAAGCGTTAACTCAACGAGTCGCGTTGACCGAATGAAAATGTATCGATGCGAGTCGATACGAGAGTTACATTGTCCCGAGCAACGCATCGAACTAAGTCGATGCGAAGAGTTGCCTTGTCCGAAAGAATACATCGAGTGAATCGATACGAAACGCCGCGTTGCCCGAAGGATGAGTGCGTTGAATCGGCTCGAAGATTCTAAGAAATCGAATCGACCAAGGCGCAAGTCCGAAACGATGCAAGTATTGATTTTTAGTTGGTTCGTGTGCAGGTTATACTTTGACGGGAAAATATTAGAGGTTGATCTTTTGCAATATTTAGTAAGGGGTCCGCGAAATCAAATCGTCGCCTTGCGACGGGCTGAGACTTGGGCACGCTAAGGCAAATCATACGTATGATTCAATAAAACACGAAGTGCTCGAATGGCTAAGTCAGGAGAGTGGCCATGCAACGAAGTTAGGGAATCGAACCGCATCGGCTCGGCGAAACGACAAAGGCGTATCGACTCAAGGTGGGAGGATTGACTTATTTTTACTTCTTCATTCGATAAGTCAAATATATCATTGTATGCTAAGTTAACCTATCGACGCCACGGGCGTGGTCCGATCGGAGATAAATCATAGTGTGAGTCGAACACTAAGTTAGAACAATTGAAATAAAACGTGCATCAATATGCACGAGTCGCTATGGGATATTAGATATTGCATAGGCGAGCGCCTCGGTGTGCAAGCCGTAAGAACATGGGATAACTATACTCGGCGAGTGCCTTAGTGCATGAACCATACCGTGCCTTTGCGCACGAGTTAGATGGCTAGAACATTGAAAGACAATAGGCGAGCGCCCTAGCGCGCAAGCCCGAACATTGAATGCTAAGTTATGAATATTGGAAATACGGTCGAAACGTGCCTACGTGCACGGGATAATAAAAGATGGCTTCGTTGCGAGAGAATACAGTTGTGGCATGAATGTGGCGGAACTGTCGGATATGACATGGTGCCTCGAAAGGTGTTCGAGACCTTCGGGTCGTTCGGTTGACGAGCATTGAGTTGAGGCACGATGCCATTGAATCATTGAAACGAAGTATGAAATGTGAGAACATAGAAAGTTAACGAAAGAAATACGAGATGATAAAGTCTGAGTCTTGGACTCAAGGCTATGCTTGGTTATTTGAATGATAGTGCTTTGCATGGTCGAATGGAATGGACTTGAGATAATTGCGATGATATCTTCCGTGCACGAAATGTTCCCTCTGAACGGGCGTACCGGGGCACCGGGACCGTTCGGCCTAGGAGGGATGTAATCTTTGATAGGCGTACATCTGCGAAGTCCGATTAGCACTCGGTCGTAAATATAAAAAGTCGCAAATGATGGTAGGCACTAAGTTTCGGTAGTTGGGATAGCAACCCAACCCGTGAAATGTCGGGCTACCCAAACAAGAGAGAGAAAAGAAGGAGAGAAAAGAAAGTAAGTAAAGATAAAAGAGAAACTCCTTTAGTCTATTCCGGCGCGGATACGCCCACGACCTTCATATAGTTAAGGAACGATGGATTGAAAGTGTAGGCGCAGATGCGTCCCACATAGAGATCCTGCTTAGAGATGCACATATAACATGACAGGGAAGGAATGCGGCATATTCACCTTGCGTCGGTGCAAGGGCGAGTGCGTCGACTTGGTAAGTCGCGCCACGAATCAAACACGAGATTGTTTGTTTGCTTGTCTATTCAATTCGATAACATGCTGCTATGATAACATGCTTTACACTTTCGAAGATGCCATGAAATTGACCGTAAGGAGAACATAGTAAGATCATAAGCTAAGTTGTATGATTCAACATAAATATTAAAATATCGGTTTGGAAAGATGATCTTTGCTTCAGTAGCGAGGACAAACGTACTGATCCCCCACCAGCTTCATGCAGGGTGCAGGGAATGGATTGCTCGCGGCGAAGTGTTGCTTGAACGCGTTGAGGCTTGGAATGCCGAAGCATGCAATCACATTGACGCTCGGACTATGCAACAGGATTGATGCGGCCGAGATATAGAAGGCATAATGTATGGAACGGTGAAATCCTTTGTGGGCAAGAGAGAACCTGAGTGTTGTAGCCAATCTGGCATGTATTGTTAGGCTATCGAAAGCCATTGTAATCTCAGTTTCGAATATCAATAAAGAGAATTGTTTCGTATACTCTATTTCCTTTCGTTGTTATTATCGAATCAAAAGATAACCATTTGAGAACTTGTCATCTTGCCTTGTACGAGCGCAACTTCAGGCTCGTGCGGCATCATGCCCCCTGCGAGGACGATGATTCGGGTGATTCTGGGTCAGGGCGTGACAAATTGGTATCAGAGCTCTAGGCTCAATTTCCTCTGGACGCTTGCTCGTTTCAATTCCAAAGAGTTGCCCACCACCACTTGAAATCACTCTTGACTCTACTCGATGCCGCACTGGATGTTCCATACAATAAGTCTAATACAAATCATGAAATTTTGCCGCATGTGTTTTGGAAATTTCATGATGTTTGCTAAGAAAGTCGCGAAAGGTATATTGCATTGAATGCAACGAGCCGTAAAAGAATGTTAGTTGCTGCAAGTGCAATAAATTATGAAATACGATTTGAGATGTTGTTGCAACGTAACACGTTGAATGAGAAATAAAACGATGCACGAAGTGCAACGAGTTAATGGTGAATATGCGTTAAAAATGAAAGTGAGAAGTGATAGGCCAATACCGAATGTGTTAAACGAATTGAGCATTGACTTGGAAAGTCGAAAATAAATCGTTGCACGATGTGCAACGCGTATTGGAAAGTAAAATTATTGCACGTGGTGCAACGCATATCAAATTAATCGTTGCACGAAGTGCAAAAGAAATTGGAAATTGGTTGTACAAAGTGAAATGAAATATCGGAAATAAATCGTAGCACGATGTACAACGCATATCGAAAGTAAAATTTGTTGCACATGGTGCAACGCATATCCAGATAAATTATTGTACGAGATGCAACGTAAGAAAAGAATTAAAATCGTAAATCGATAGAACAAATCGTTCGGTTGCACACCAAACTTATGTTGGCAAGCGAGAACATTGACCGCATCGTGTCGGATTTTGATAGAATCAAAGTTACGGTTGTGATCAAGCACGATCACTGCGGAAATCGTGAGTCGGAAGAGATTGTCGGTTTATACTAAGTGTAATGCGAGGGAAATGGCTTGAATTTCGAGTGGTATATGCCATACCACGTAGGCGATGAATGACTCGATTCCGAGTGGTATATGGTATAGCACTTGTGCGATAAATTTCATCGACACGTTGTGAGAATTGTGGAAGGTTTGTCCGCAACGGACGGAAGAGTACCGAGACTCGATTGGAAATTTGTATCGGTATGTTGATGCAAGTGATCATTGAAAATCGGTTGGAACGATAAGGCGAGACTCATATCGATGAACGATACGTCGGACGAAAGTTATAAGTTGGTCGGACGACCGAGACTAGCGAAATGATTATGCCTTGATGCAATAATCGAATCGACGGGAAAGGGAATACTCGAGCTTACAAACGAGTCGCACGACTTGCGATCTCGATAGAAATGTTGAGCGAGGCGAATCGAATTGCACGACTAACGATTTCGATAGAAATATTAGGCGATGCGAATTGTAATCGAATCGCACGATGTGCGACTTCGGTGAAGAGTTGGTTGATGTGAGTAATCGTGCCTAAGAAATAGTTGGTTACGTTACGGCGACACTCATTTGAGTACGACTGAAAAACACGCGAAACTTAGAGGGCGAGATCGTATAACTCGAGGGCACGATGTTGGATAATCGGTAACTCGGTTACGCGATCAAAGTATAGCGGGATGCGACAAATCGGAAAGCAAGTGATGCGTATAGAAAAGTTTGTGGCGAACTTGGAAATATGCAATGCAAGTTGTCGACGTTGAAACGGATTCAAAGTTGACCCTTACGCTATCGAAATTGATACGGCGTATTGAGATCGATACGTAAGGAAACGTAAGCACGATGTGAGAATACAAAATAGAGTGTGCCTCGTGCTATGGAATTTTGTAAGTAATGATACGAAAATGAACGAACTTGGTTGATCGTAAATTTTGTGATTGATCAAAGACGAGACTATAAGTCATCGACGATTGCTCGATGCGTATAGCATCTCGTGTGTCGACCCACAAATAAGATAGACTCGAACTTGAAACGAGTAGATGTTTCGTAAATGGCAGAATCATCGACGGCCGTGCATGACTTTACTCAGAAGATAGTTGTGCATCAGTTGCGCCGATAGAAACGGTGTCCGAAGTTGGGTAGTCGCATAGAATCGTCGGAACGTGATTTGGCTCCGAAATAAGATATAGCATGGTTCATAGACTGTCCTTCGGTGATGATCCACAGTTATCGAGCGTAGCTTCGGGGCAGCTGACCCTAGAAGACTTAACCGCCAAATAAAATTGAATGCTGCAGACCGTAAGATGACCCATGCGATATCACATATGGGATTGCACCGATAATAATATAGCACGGTGCATGTTGACGATAAGTCTAGGCGATTGCGAGAAACGTGCTATGCACGAGAGGGAATGATAAGGAATGACTTACGAGTCATATCGTTAGATTCGGATTCACCTTGCAATTGAGCTTGCGTGAATCGAAATTTACATTCGATGTTACGAGATAGATAAGTTGGGAATTTGGCTAGTGAATTCCTACTCGTTAGGAAATTGAATGTAAGACGCGTCGTAAGGACCTTCGTGCTAAGGCGATCATTGCCTTGAGCACCGTCGCCTTGATGTAAACTTTCATGTCGGATAGATTGTGGCCTTTGTGCAATGTTAATTTAAAGTTGCATCGGGAGAAGTTAAGCACGGGGGACTATGTAAGTAACCTAACAGACGTAGTCCTGAATGTTGATGCGATTGCAAGTCAATAATGGAAATCGTATCGAGATAAGTTGCATAAGCAAGACTTCAAAAATAGTTGGGTGGCGACTTCGAACGTAAGGCGTTACGGAGACTCGTTGTGATTGGATGCGCGACGGCTCGACGCGACGTATCGAATTGATAGTCCCGATGAAACATACGAAATGAGAAAGGCGATTTTGAATTACGTCGCCTGCAGTAACTTTATTGAATGAATCACGTATGTAACAATATGCATATGCAATAAAATTACGAGAACAAGTGCTAAGGATAAGTCCGAACGAGAGTACGAGATGGCAAGCATAGGATTGAAATTTACCGGTAAGCTTTATTCCAATTTGCTACCGCTGGACTTGGTCAAAATACATATATCTTCGGGACGCCTTGAATAGAGGTACGAATCCAAATCGAGTTGTATACAAATTCAAATCGAGTTGCAGGAAAGACTTGAGTTAAAATAAAAGCTTGCAAGATAGTGTGAGATTGAACAACGTTGGTGGGACGAGATCGTGAAACGATCTATAAAATACTTAGTCGGTGTTGGTTTTAGTTCGAGGACGAACCTTATTTTGAGTGGTATATTCTGTAATGCCCCGCTCCGCACGGCGTATTACGCTGAAGCGTTGACTCAACGAGTCACGTTGACCGAATGAAAATGTATCGAGGCGAGTCGATACGAGAGTTACGTTGTCCCGAGCAACGCATCGAACTAAGTCGATGCGAAGAGTTGTCTTGTCCGAAAGAATGCATCGAGTGAATCGATGCGAAATGCTGTGTTGCCCGAAGGATGAGTGCGTTGAATCGGCTCGAAGATTCTAAGAAATCGAATCGACCAAGGCGCAAGTCCGAAATGATGCAAGTATTGATTTTTAGTTGGTTTCGTGTGCAGGTTATACTTTGACGGAAAAATATTAGAGGTCGATCTTTTGCAATATTTAGTAAGGGGTCCGCGAAATCAAATCGTCGCCTTGCGACGGGCTGAGACTTGGGCACGCTAAGGCAAATCAGACGTATTCAATAAAGCATAAAGTGCTCGAATGGCTAAGTCAGGAGAGTGGCCGTACAACGAAGTTAGGGAATCGAGCCGCATCGGCTCGGCGAAACGACAAAGGCGTATCGACTCAAGGTGGGAGGATTGACTTCTTTTTACTCCTTCATTCGATAAGTCAAATATAATATGTATGCTAAGTTAACCTATCGACGCCACGGGCGTGGTCCGGTCGGAGATAAATCATAGTGTGAGTCGAACACTAAGTTAGAACAATTGAAATAAAACGTGCATCAATATGCACGAGTCGCTATGGAACATTGGATATTGCATAGGCGAGCGCCTCGGTACGCAAGCCGTAAGAACATGGGATAACTATACTCGGCGAGTGCCTTAGTACATGAACCATACCGTGCCTTTGCGCACGAGTTAGATGGCTAGAACATTGAAAGACAATAGGCGAGCGCCCTAGCGCGCAAGCCCCGAACATTGAATGCTAAGTTATAGAACGTTGGAAATACGGTCGAAACGTGGCTACGTATACGGGATAATAAAATATGGCTTCATTGCGAGAGAATACAGTTGTGGCATGAATGTGGCAGAACTGTCGGATATGACATGGCCTCGAAAGGTGTTCGAGACCTTCGGGTCGTTCGGTTGACGAGCATTGAGTTGAGGCACGATGCCATTGAATCATTGAAACGAAGTATGAAACGTGAGAACATAGAAAGTTAACGGAAGAAATACGAGATGATAAAGTCTGAGTCTTGGACTCAAGGCTATGCTTGGTTGTTTGAATGATAGTGCGTTGCATGGTCGAATGGAATGGACTTGAGATAATTGCGATGATATCTTCCGTGCACGGAACGTTCCCTCCGAACGGGTGCACCGGGGCACCGGGACCGTTCGGCCTAGGAGGGATGTAATCTTTGATAGGCGTACATCTGCGAAGTCTGATTAGCACTCGGTCGTAAATGTGAAAAGTCGTAAATGATGGTAGGCATACGGTAAGTTTCGGTAGTTGGGATAGCAACCCAACCCGTGAAACGTCGGGCTACCCAAACAAGAGAGAGAAAAGAAGGAAAGAAAAGAAAGTAAGGAAAGATAAAAGAGAAACTCCTTTAGTCCATTCCGACGCGGATACGCCTACGACCTTCATATAGTTAAGGAACAATGGGTTGAAAGTGTAGGCACAGATGCGTCCCGCATAGAGATCCTGCTTAGAGATGCACATATAACATGACATGGAAGGAATGCGGCGTATTCACCTTGCGTCGGTACAAGGACGAGTGCGTCGACTTGGTAAGTCGCACCACGAATCAAATACGAGATTGTTTGTTTGCTTGCCTATTCAATTCGATAACATGCTGCTATGATAACATGCTTTACGCTTTCGAAGATGCCATAAAATTGACCGTAAGGAGAACATAGCAAGATCATAAGCTAAGTTGAATGATTCAACATAAATATTAAAATGTCGGTTTGGAAATATGATCTTTGCTTTAGTACATGCGAGGACGAACGTACTGATCCCCCACCAGCTTCATGCAGGGTGCAGGGAATGGATTGCTCGCGGCGAAGCGTTGCTTGAACGCGTTGAGGCTTGGAATGCCGAAGCGTATTGAAGCGTGCAATCGAATTGACGCTCGGACTATGCAACAGGATTGATGCGGCGAGATATAGAAGGCATGATGTATGGAACGGTGAAATCCTTTGTGGGCAAGAGAGAACCTGAGTGTTGTAGCCAATCTGGCATGTATTGTTAGGCTATCGAAAGCCATTGTAATCTCAGTTTCGAATATCAATAAAGAGAATTGTTTCGTATATTCTATTTCCTTTCGTTGTTATTATCGAATCAAAAGATAACCTTTTGAGAACTTATCATTTTGCCTTGCACGAGCGCAACTTCAGGCTCGTGCGGCATTACGCCCCCTACGAGGACGATAATTCGGGTGATTCCGGGTCGGGGTGTGACAGCCACGAAAAACACCATTGGGCCAGTTGGGACACCATGACTCGTCCCACTGGAGCTGAGGGTCTGGGTTTTTCTAAACTTTCTCACATTGTTAACGCTTTCTCGATGCAATTGTGGTGGACGCTGCGCACTAGTAAGAACTTATGGTCTAGGTTCATTAAAGCCAGATACTTCAAGCATATCCACCCGTCCACGGCCATCGCTAATAGCAGATCATCCGCGGCCTGACGACGCATCCTCCACGGATGGACCCTAGCCGAACCGGCAATTCGCCTCAAGGTGGGCAGAGGGGAAGCATCACCATTCTTGGAGCATTGGATAGGAGATTTCTTGCTCACTCCCACTCCGACGGCTCCCAGAATCAGTACCATCAATGACCTATGGGACCCTCATAATAACTCCTAGAATTAGATTAAAGTCAGGTCTTGGGCTGGGCCCGAAGCTGCCGATCTCATTCGTCGTAGCAGTTTCAAAATCGGTCCGAATACAGATAAGCTCGTGTGGTCGCCCGATGGTGATGGCGCCTTCTCGGTCAAGTCTGCCAGAAGAGTTATCCTGAGCAACACGATCCCTTCCCCTACCATTGCCTCGTTCTGGCAGACGTGCATCCCCAAGAAGTGGTATTTCTCATCTGGAGAGCCCTACGCAACATCCTCCCAACTGACGACAAGCTCAACGCTATCGGGTTCAGCCTCGCCTTTGCATGCACATGCTGCTCTGATCGATAATCGGAAACAGCCAACCACATCCTAAGTCAGGGGGACCTACCGGTCAAGGTCTGGAGAGCTCTTTCCTAGCGTTACAGATTACCTCAGGGAGTAGACAACTTTCACCATTTCATGGACACCTGGGCTTCAGCGTCCCATGGCCACCAGATCGTAGCGGCGGCTGCCACGTGGGTTATCTGGAACAATCGAAACAAGGCAAGATACGAAGGCCATCAGTACAGCACGGACCAATTAATTTGGGAGACCATTCGTCAATGCCACAAACAGAGACCCCTCTGTAGGCATGGCCAGGAGGCTTTCTGGAACTCTCCTTTCATCGGCTTAGCCGTTTTGTTTCTGTTTCCCTCATTTTTGTCAGTATACGTATATAGGCTTCAGCATTTTGCGCCTTATGGTATACTTGTAAAGGTTCGACCTTTTCGGCTTTATCGAATAAAGTGGAAGGTTTTCTAAAAAAACAAAACAAAAAAATAAAAAAAAAAAAAATAAAAAATAAAAAATATATTTTCAAGAAGGAGCTTTATTGATGTATCAGACGCAAAATGTCGAAGCATATACAAGTAAAAGCGACCAGCGCAAAAAGACAACAAAAGCTAAAAGGAGGCTAGAAGCAGCCAAAAAGACCTGTTTACGATTACCCAAATTGCGTCTTTTTCTCTTGTAGATCATAGAAATCCGGACATAAAATCCATGGTAATGTGTTTCCACTTCTACTCTGGGATGGGTAATGGCTGAAGCAGACCTGTCACGCTCCAGTCCCAAAATATAGGACTAGTAACACAAGCATACTTGCTAATACAATCTAAAAGAAGTTCCCAATTTAATGGACTTACGCTAGACGTACTACGCTAAAAAGTGTGGCTGTTGAGATTAAGATAAAAGCAAACACATGTTCGAGCAAACTCGAAAATAATATACGTTTGCAAAACTAAATATATATTATTGAAAGCAAACACATGTGTTCCCACTTCCACTCTAGAGCAAACTCGAGAATAAAAGCAAACTTATATTATTCTCGAGTTTGCTCAGACTAGGAACACAAGCATGCTAGCTAATACAATCAGTTGTCTCATTCCATTCGCATTATTGAATGCATGTAACTCAAGGGTCACGAAGGGTTGTGTGGCTGTTAAGATCAGGATAAAAGCAAATTAGAATAATCTATTTCCTTTCCTATTGTACCTTGCTCATTAGACTAGTTTTGCAAACTTATATTATTCTCGAGTTTGCTCGGACATGTGTATATGGGGCGGTCGACATGTGTTTTCTTTTATCCTGATCTCAATAGTCACACTTTTATCTGTAATTTGCTCGAACTATGAACACAAGCATGCCAGCTAATACAATCTTGAATAAGTTTCCAATTTAATAGACTTACGCTCGACGTACTATGTTGAAAAAGTGTACTAAACTATGCTATCTCAATTATATCTCATCCACATGTAAGTAAATAAAACAAGAATGAACAACATGTACTATAGTCGGCCGCCTTATAATACATATTCGAGCAAACTCAAGATAATATAAGTTTGCAAAACTAGGCTAATGAGGAAGGTGCAATAGAAAGGAAATAAAAAGCATGAGAAAATGATAAACGAACATTACAACGATACCTGAACCCTGCAGCCAAGATCATACCATCTACCTATCTATACTATAAGCTCAGCAACAACCTGTAACTTTAGAAACAATGTATCTCCATGGTCCGGCTCCAACTGCAGTCGAGCAATCACGAACGTCGCTTTGGTTTCTCGATCGAAAGACGTCTGGAGAATTAATTAGAATTTTTGTACCGAAATGTGTCCAGTCTGGACACTAGTCTAGATTCTGCTATTGGTCGATCGGCCCTATTACGTAGATTTGTCTTGCTTCGGTCGACCCCCAGCGCTCCGGGGCTTGCTAGGGTTGAAGAGGATGATCTTAGGATGGCTGGGATGAAGGTGGAAGGGAAAAGATGGTCGGGAAGAGGGAGCTTTTTGTTCAGCCGGAAAGAGGGGAAGCGCGGCTTGTGTGGAGAAACTCGCTCGAGTTTTGCACAAATATGCATAAAATATATTTGGCAAATAGGAAGAAAGGGTTTACGTGAGAAAGAAGAGGTTGGGGTAGAGTAAGACATTGGTTTGAAGAGATTTGGAGATGATTTGATAATTAAATCAAAAGATGCAGTAGGATATGTCCAAATAGATTAAAATAAAGCCCAAATTAGGAAAGTAATTTTGGAGTTGTTTAAAAAAATAGATTTGAATTGATATAGCTGTAATTAATTCATAAAAAATCAATATAAAATATTTCTAATATGTTAGGGTACCCTAGAATATGCTCTACGAACCCTAGAATATAAAACAGTCCAATAAGCCTATAGTTTCCACTTGTATGCCACTTAAAAAAATAGCACTTAGGAACCCAATTGAGTGGGACACCATTGGCATATGTGAAGTAGACTCAAAATATATCAAAATTGTACATTGGGTTGATTGGGTTAGACTGATGTTGAGTCCAGAATTTAAGTTGGAAGTTATGACAAATTTTGCGGTAGATAACTTCTTGGCCTAAATTGACCACAAAGTTGTGCAAAGCAAATAGAATACATGAAATCATATTTGAGTAGGATATGATATACCAAGCCGAAGATAAAATTGTCTAGGTCAAAACTCATGAAGAAAGTTTTTAGAGATTGGCATTTCTTGTGCTCAAAAAATCAAAACTACGAAAAATAGTATTTAATGATCAAAATAATAGTAGGAAAAATATCTATTATAACTATATTAATTAAAATAGTAAGAATAAAAAAATAACTCTAAAAATTCGGGGGCTAACAAGACCACTTGGCATCTGCCTCTCTGCTTTCATTTGCTAGCACACTAAGCATCCGGATACAAACTGTGCCACCTCCCGCTTCATGCCATACTACCACACGTGCTCTCTCAGATCCCTATACATCTTGTTGGCACCAAGATGCATAAAATACTGAGACCGATGTGCTTCCTGAAGAACCTCCTCCTCCAGCTCTCCACTAGGCATACACAATCTAGTACCATGCCTCAACGACCCATCCTCGGTAATAGAGAAGTCATCCAATAATCCTGCCTCAACCTGCTCTCTGATGCTTCTCAGAGTCACATAATCAAACTGAGCTGACTTATCCTGTCCATCAGCTCTGACTGAATCTGTAAACCCCACATCTGTATATCAATCCCTGGAACCACCAACTCGATATCCAAGCTTTTCAGATCCGCCAATAAGTGACGACCTAAAGTCAAGTACATAGCTATCGGATACCTGCTCAAGGCATCGACAACTACATTGGCATTCCCTAGATGATGCTGCAAGGAGATATCGAAGTCCTTCATCAGCTCTAACCACTGCCTCTGCCTCATATTTAGCTCTTTCTGGGTAAACACGAACTTCAAGCTCTTATGATTTCTAATGAACTCCACACACTCTCCGTACAAATATTTCCACCGCTTCAGAGAAAAATGGCCGCTGCCAACTCCAAATCATGGGTAGGATAGTTCTTTTCATGATGACATACTTGTCTGGATGCATAGGCAATCACCTTCCCATGCTGCTGAAGAACGCAACCCAAACCTCTCCCGGAAGCATCACTATAGATAGTGAATCCACCTAACCTTGATGGCAATGTCAAGATAGGAGGCGATGCCAAACTCTTCTCCAGCTCCTCAAAGGAAGCCTGGCATTCCTCAGACCATACAAACTCCACATCCTTTCTGGCGAGTCTGGTCATTGGCTTTGCAATCCTGGAAAAGTCCTGTACGAACATGTGGTAGTAGCCTGCCAGACCCAAAAACTCTGAATCTCTGCAACTGAGCTCGAGGTAGTCTAGGACTCCACTGCTGCGATCTTCTTCGGATCCACTAAAATCCCAGCACCGACACAACATACCCCAGGAACTCCATATATCCAGGAAGAACACACTTTGACAACTTCCCATATAGCTGCTCCTTCCTGAGAGTCTCCAGTACAATCCTCAGATGCTCCTCGTGCTCCTCTGGCATCTTCGAATAGATGGGAATATCATATAAATAAATACCACCACAAACTTGTCAAGGTATTGGTGAAATACCTTATTCATCAAGTTTATGAACACCATCGGGGCATTAGTCAACCCAATGGCATCACAATGAACTCATATTGGCCATAACGATTCCGAAAAGCAGTCTTCGGAATGTCCTCTTCTTTACCTTCACTTGATGGTACCTGACCTTAGATCTATCTTCGAAAATACCTTTGCGCCACTCAACTGATCAAATAGATCATCAATCCTTGACAACAGATCTTTATTCTTGATAGTGAGGTTGTTCAATGCCCTGTAACCGATGCATATGAGCACCGATCCATCTTTTTTGGGTACAAATAATACTGGAGTACCCTAAGACGAAGAACTGGATCTGATAAACCTCTTATCCTGCAACTCATCCACTTACTTCTTCAACTCAGCCAGCTCGTTGTTGTTTATCCTATAGACTTATTGCAAAATAAGCTCTGCACCCGGCACCAAGTCTATAGAGAACTCAATATCCTTATCCGGTGGCAATACCAACAACTCATCTGAAAATACATCCATAAACTCTGCTATCAAAGGATGAGGTTGTTGGCCCATATGGTCATGATCAACCTAATTTCGATAATTAACTTAAAATTCCAAAATCTGATATGTAGTATAAAGACTACAGAAGACCGCAACTATTCTCATCAGCAAGATTTTTGTCGAAATATTCTGTATTTTTCTTTTATTTGAGTCTAGGTTTTTGTAAGTTGGATATCACTGGCTGTCACGCCCCAGAACCAGAATACTGGAGAGCGGGGGCAGACATAGCCAGCTACGTATATTGAAGTGCAATCCACCTCGCTATACGGTCACGGCTGTCTAGATACATGAGGGTTTAACTACAAGCCACCAGTCTCTTAAGGTCATGAACAAGCCTATTGTCTCAATAACAAGTAAGTAAAAGTTACAAGATGTATGATCATTAAATACAATAGTAAGGCATCCCAAACATTACATATTCAGCTGATCATGAAGTAGTCGTTACAAAATATCAGGACTAGCAAGAGTCTAGTCATACATGATCAACCCTAGGATCTGTTAATCATGTTACAGCCCGTAGGCAGACAATAAGTAAAAGGTACAACCGAGCTAAACATGTGCTCGTCGGCTAAACGCCTCAAAAGAATATTTTTACAATAGAGTGGAAGCCAAAAATAACCCACTCGTTGCCCAGGTTACGCCTGGTGGTCACCATCCGGCTGGAAAGTTGGTAGATCCTCTGGAGCTGCTCCGAAATCTGGCCACACAAAACCAGCTGGATCAGACCCCAGAAAGAGCAAGTACCACAAAGAAGGCTTCACTTAGGAACTAAAACCAACAATTAGCACAAAAATAACAATAAGGTAATAAATAAGACAAGAGTTTAAGAAAAGCATAACAGGGTGATATACGATGAGATAACCATGGGACTATTCAGATAGCCAGGTTACAACCCGTAAACCAAACAAGGACCGGGGTTGTAACCCTTCGTCTGAACAGAACTTGGATTCTCACCATTTATCGATAAGATAAATACAGGCATTCTGGTCGTACAATAATCTGGAACAGAGTCAGGACAAGACCAGACTGGTTAGACTCCATCCAATCATTCACTCCAAGCAATAATTACGGCTTGATACTTTAACTAACGAGGGTTATCATAATCCTAGTTACTAACAAGTTGCAGCGAGATTATTCCACAGCCACAAGTCCTGCAGACCATCCAGGTTACTCAGGTCGAAATATTAGGGTTGGATTCAGGTGGGTACATCGTCCAGGGAACGTATGTACCCTTAGGTAGCTTGAAGGGTGCAACACATAACAGTGTGCTGGAAATGTGCCCTACTCGATGGCAGGCTATAGATCCCTGGAGCGCCCAGGTAACGGGATTGCCTGTAGCTGGGAAATCTCTTCATGACTACTGTGTTATTCTAGTTATTAGCCTTAGTCCAATTTTAGTAGGTACCCCTGACCGTGGTACTCAGAGTCCCTTCCTAAGCATGATGCAAGACAAGACTGGTTTATTTGTACAAGCACAATCATCCACGGTGTCCAAGTTATTTATACTTGTCAATTCATGTCATGTAAGCTGTCGCAACAACAGCCCGAGATATATCATGCCAGGTTTACTTGTCAGGAGTGCGCCACGACGGGCCACTATCATGTCATGCTAGTTCCTCGTCACACCATGTCATATACAATTGTATTGAATCATGTCAATCAAATCGTGATTTATCAAGTTCAGGACAAAAGGCGTAAGGATATAAAATGGGCGTAAAAATATACAATAAAGGTAAAGGTGTACGCTATAGGAACTCAAGTTATACTGAGAGTTATATGGCATGGGCATAATAGTAATAATTAAAATATTCATAAATACAAGCTATGAAAGAGCCATGCGGCTGGGCATATGCGACCAAGAATTGATCTCATGCGGTGGGAGGGAGCTGTCTAAGCGCCTCGGGATGGAAGGGTCATGCGGCTGGCGAGGGAGTCGGGTTCATGCGGCTGGGGAAAGAAATCCATGCGGTCGGGGGAATTAAGAGCCCATGCGGCTCGGAACAAGAGCAGCTCATGCGGCTGGCGGAGGATAGATCTCATACGGCTGAAGGGGATGAGTCCTTATGCGACTAGAAAAGGACTAGTCCCCATGCGCCAGGGAATGACAGTTGCATATGCGGCTAAAATAACAGGCACATATGCGCTGGCGGGGAAACCGAGCCTATGCGGCTGGCGGAGCAGTGGAGCCTATGCGGCTGGCGGGTTGAGGGTCCAAGCGGCTCGAAGAATCCGGGTCATGCGGTTAGGTCCAGGCAATAGTGCATGCGGCTGGAACTGACTTGCCGTATGAATGTTCATGTGGTCAAGTGCTGCCATGCGGCTCGGGACTGTGCTTCTTCTCCAAATTTCCGAGAAGAAGCACACCATGAAGCCATGGCTTCCAAGCTGCATAAAACCTTCATCCGGAGTCCAAATTCGAACTTCCATAGTCAAAACGGGGCAGAATGAAATGCTCTACAACTTAGAACCATCAAAACTTGGAAATAACAATGCTGAGTAGATCAAAACTCAAGAAATCCGAAAATAAGATAAACTTAGATCTACAAGAATCTGGCCATGGAAAGTAAAAATGCCAAGTACTAAAGTATGTTAGAATGCTGTAAAGGAGAAAATAGAAAAATAAATTAAGTTCCTCCATGAAGCAAGTTGCACTTGCCTAGACCTCTCTCTCTCTCTGGTAGGTAAGGAAGTAATGGTGGAGAAGAGATAATTAATGAAGAGAGAAAGGAGAAGGGGTTAATAAATACTAATGGTGGTGGTAGATAGGCGGGTTCACCTTTGGTTCATGATGAACCAAAGAAAACCAAGCCAAGCCAACAAACCCAAGAATAAACCAATCTATGAAAAACTAAGCAAGGAATCATGCAATACAAGATAAAATGTACACGTATTCCAAAAACGTAATACGAACCACAGGCATTACAGCTCTACCTACCTTAAAAGAATTCGTCGTCCTCGAAATTAAATTAAGAGGCTAGAGGGACAAGGACAGGCTATACTAATCACATGCAAGCTATAACTAGGCAGACAATCACTCATTCAAGCAAGAATCTAAGGCATGAGGCATAAGGAAGACATTATACCTCACGAGTCAAACAAGTCGGGATATCGCGATCGGATATCATTCTCACGCTCCCACGTTGACTCACCCAAAGAGTGATGACCCCAAGCGACTCGGACTAACTTGATAGTCATGTTCTTGAGTATCTTCTCTCTCCGGTCCAATATAGACACGGGCCTCTCCTCATACGAAAGGTTGGTACCAACAACCAATTCCTAATAATCTAGGATGTGGCTCGGGTCCAGGATATATTGTCGTATTGGGATACATGGAACACGTCATCCACCTCGCTTAGAGACGGCGGAAGAGCGAGACGATAGGACATCTCCTACTCGCTCCAGAATATCGAACGGCCCTATATACCTAGGACTAAGCTTTCCCATATGCCAAAACGAATGACGCCACGGTTAGGCAAAATCCTCAGGAATACATGGTCGTCGACCGAAAACTCAAGAGGGCGCCGATGTGAATCGGCCCAATGGCGATGGCGATCTTGGGCAACTCGAAGGTGATCTCTGACTCTCCTGACCACCTCAACTGTCTGGGAAATCATTTCTGCTCTAAGCATCTACCTCTCTCCAACATCATCCCAGGCTAACGGGCATCTGCACTTCCTACCATACAGTGCCTCGAACGGTGCCATCTGGATACTGGCCTGGAAGCTGTTGTTGTACAAGAATTCTACCAGGTGCAGGTGATCTTCCTACGAACCATCAAAGTCGAGTGTACATGATCGCAACATGTTTTATGAGTCTGGATTGTGTTCCGACTGGCCATCTGTCTGCGGGTGATAAGATGAGCTGAACTGGAGGTGAGTCCCCAAACTTTCTTACAAGCTGCGCCAAAAGTGAGACGTAAATCTTGAATCTCTGTCCGAGGTGATACTGACTGGCACTCTATGAATCCTGACTATCTGCCTGAGGTACATTTGCTAGCTGAGTTGTCGACTGACCAACTCTGAATGGGAGAAAGTGAACCACCTTCGTGAGCCGGTCAACTATAACCCAAATAGCATCTCGACCAGCTGGGGATCTAGGTAATCCAGTCACGAAATCCATGGTTACATGCTCCTACTTCCATTCTGGAATCGACAAGGATTGAAGAAGTCCAGCTGGCCTCTGATGTTCAGCCTTAACCTGTTGGCAAACCAAACACCGGGAGATAAATCGAGCTATCTACCTCTTCATGCCATTTCACAAAAAGTGCTATCGAATATCTCGGTACATCTTCGTACTGCCAGGATGGATGGAATACTGAGAATGTGCGCTTCCGACATGATCTCCTTCCTGATATCTCCACTGGGTACACAAAGACGCTTACCATGCCGAAGTGTACCATCCTTATGAATGCATAACTCTGGTCTTCGTCCTGCCTCACACTCTGCTCTGAGTCGCTGAAGCTTGGAATCTGTTGACTGCGCCATCCGGATCCTCTCGACTATAGTGGACTAAACTTGCATACTGGCCATCAATGCCACACTGGAAGGGAGAACAACTTCTATTCCCATCTTCTGAAGATCTGCTAACAGCTCTGGTTGCACAGTTAGGAAATAAACTCCGTCTCTCCTGCTCAATGCATCTGCAACGACGTTGGCCTTCCCAGGATGAAACTGCAGGTTGATATCATAATCCAAACGAAGCTCTAGCCACCTTCTCTGACGCATGTTAAGATCCTTCTGAGTGAAAACATACTTCAGGCTCTTGTGGTCGGTAAAAATCTCTACCCTATCTCCATACAAATAATGCCTCCACAACTTAAGTGCAAACACTACTGCTGCCAGCTCTAAGTCATGGGTTGGATAATTCCTCTCATGATCATAAAGTTGTCGCGATGCATAAGCTATTACCTTCCTATGCTGCATCAGAACACATCCTAAACCTCTGCCCGAAGCATCATAATACACTGAGAATCCTCCGGTTCCATCTGGAAGCGTGAGAATAGGAGCTATTATCAGGCCTCGCTTCAACTGTTCAAAGAACTCTGATACTATGCTGTCCAAGAAAACTATACATCCTTGCGGGTCAACTGGATCAAGGGCTGAAATCCGAGCAAAGTCTGAAACGAATCTTTGGTAATAGCCGGCTAATCCAAGAAAACTACGAACTTCTGCAACTGTGCTGGGCACTGGCCATGACTCTTCTGGGGATCCACTTCTACTCCTCCTCTGGTAATGATATGACCCAAGTACGAAATGCGATCGAGCCAGAACTCGTATTTACTGAACTTGGCATATAATTGGTGCTCCCTGAGAGTCTGAAGAACCACATGGAGATGCTGCTCATGCTCCGCCTCACTCTTGCTGTAGACCAGGATGTCATCCAAGAACACAATCACAAACTGTAAGGCATGAAGATGCGATTCATGAGATCCATGAATACCGCAGCGTATTGGTTGCTCCAAAGGACATAACAAGGAACTCCCAATGCCCATACCTCGATCTAAAAGCTGTCTTCAGGATGTCCTGCTCTCTGACCCTGTTCTCGTGATATCTTGAGCGCAAGTCGATCTTCAAAATACTGATGCCCCCTTGAGTTGATCAAACAAGTCATCTATCCTCGGAAGAGGATATTTTCTTGATTGTCACTAAGTTTAAGGTACAATAATCAATACATAACCTGAACGTACCATCCTTCTTTTTCACAAGAAGCATCGGGGCTCCCCAAGGCGATCCACTTGCACGAATGAATCCCTTGGTCCTAAGTTCTTCAATCATCTTGTATAATATCTCCAACTCTAACGGCGCCATCCTGTAGACTCTCTCTGATACTGGGGCTGTCCCGGGATCAAGTCAATGGTGAACTCGATCTCCCGCTCTGGCGGCATACCTGAAGCTCTTCTGGGAAAATATCTGGGAACTCTTCAACTATCCGAGGTAACATCACTGCTGCTACTGCCATCCGCAACACTGGAGGAGAAGGCTCAACTTCACCTCGGGAGAAGAAAAACTCTGGCTTGCCTGAATGCTAAAAACAACCCTACCAATATGGCAGTCTATCCTAGCATACTGGTTCCTTAACCAATCCATCCCTAAGACCACATCATAATCGGCCATCGGGAACTCTATCAATCTAGCGGGAACTCTCTACCGCTAACTACGATCTGACACGAGGAAAACACTCTATCTACTCCCACAAGTCCGTTACCAGTAAGTATATTAAGCCTTACTGATAATGACTCGGGCTCCAATCCTATCCGTGTCGCGAATCGTACAGACATAAAAATACGATGCACGAGAATCAAATAAAGCTGAAGCTGGAAAGGAGTTGACGAGAATAGTACCTGCCACTACCTCTTCTGGGGCCAATCCTTCCTCTGCGGTCATCACCATAGCCTGACCATGCCCTCGGGGTGCTGGTCCCCTCTGCTGAAATCCTCGCTGCCTGCTCTGACTCTGGGCTTGGACTTGTGCATACTGCTGGGGGTTCTACTGCTGGAATACTTGGGCCTGAGGCGGCAAGGGCCTCAGCAATAGGTACTGCTTTGATGCTGGACTGGAACTGGGGCTGGTCCCCTTACCGAAGAGCTAGAAAGGTTGGACGATGATGAACCACCGCTGTCCGGGCAGGATCCAACCTTATGATCCGGTGCACCACAAGCCAGGCACAATCCCTGCGTCCTGCGATACTCTGCTACCACATGTCCTGGCTTCCCGCAATAAGAACATCCTACTGCAGAAGGGTACTTCTGCTTCTGCTGAGGGTACGTCGGGATGGAATGCTGAACCGACGTTACTGAGGCCGCTCGCCTCGGAGCTCCAATGGTCAAAGCTCTGGCTGCCGGGGCTGGTGCTGAAGACTGATTCATCTTGCCGAGAGATCTCTTCCGACCTCCGGCCCTATCCACGATCCTCTAGGAGGTATACTCATGCCTCCTAGATGATCTCAAGACCGCATCAAAAGTCTGATGCTCAAACTGCTCGACTGCTAACAAAATCTCCAGGTGAAGTCCCTGCTGGAACCGCTGGGCTCTATCATACTCGTTGCCACCAAGGTGGGAGCAAACCGACTAAGTCTGGAAAACTCGGCCGCATATCCGTCGACCATCCTGTCCATCTACTTCAGATTGGTGAACCTCATCTACAGATCATACCGAGCTACAGCGTCAAAATACTTGGTCTGGAATCTCTATCTGAATACTGTCCAAGCAATGGGTACTGCTAACCCAACGGCCTAAGCCGCCCACCAGCTGCGGGCAAGGTCCAATAGCTGCAACGCGCACGGCTACCTTCTCGTTCTCTGGGGTCCTGGCTGCTTCTAGAATCACCTCTGTGTCCTGAAGCAATGCATCAGCGGTGATAGCATCTTCGCTACCATCAAAGAAGAGAGTGTTCAAGCACTTGAAGCTGTTGGCCGCGCTGTTACCCTGATGACCTCCTCTGGTCAAGGCATCTGTCACTGCCTGGTGAAGACATCTCCACGACGATCTTGGGAAGCTATCAAGGTCCTAACAAGACCTACCAAAGTGCCATCATCAGTCTCTACAGGTTGGACGGGCTGAACCGGTGGCTCCCCGCCAGAAGGCACGACTCTGGAGGCCACTCCGGAATGCTGGGCTTGATCTCCAGGTTGCTGCTGGTCCACGGGAAGTTTCCGCCTCGCTGACCGGCAGGTCCAGGAACGACGCCGCTGAAGAAGACGACATAGGGAACAATAAGGAAGGACCAGAAAAGACCAACGATACAAGCATATGATCAGGACAAGAATCCAGGGGTTCAGAAGATACGAGCAGAGATCAAGGGCGAATACTGATTGAGACATCTATTCGGTAAACCCTCACATATCTTGATTTACAAGACCTGCATGGCCACCACTTAAACCAAGTTACGCCCCAGAACCAGAATACTGGAGAGCGGGGGCAGACATAGCCAGCTACGGATATTGAAGTGCAACCCACCTCGCTATACAGTCACGGCTGTCTAGATACATGAGGGTTTAACTACAAGCCAGCAGTCTCTTAAGGTCATGAACAAGCCTATTGTCTCAATCATAAGCAAGTAAGTAAAAGTTACAAGATGTATGATCATTAAATATACAATAGTAAGACGTCCCAAACATTACATATTCAGCTGATCATGAAGCTAGTCGTTACAAAATGTCAGGACTAGCAAGAGTCTAGTCATACATGATCAACCCTAGGATCTGTCAATCATGTTACAGCCCGTTGGTAGACAATAAGTAAAGGTACAACCGAGCTAAACATGTGCTCGTCGGCTAAACGCCTCAAAAGAATATTTTTACAATAGAGTGGGAGAGCCAAAAATAACCCACTCATTGCCCGATTACGCCTGGTGGTCACCATCGGGCTGAAAAGTTGGTAGATCCTCTGGAGCTACTCCGAAATCTGGCCACACAAAACCAGCTGGGTCAGACCCTAGAAAGAGCAAGTGCCACAAAGGAGGCTTCACTTAGGAACTAAAACCAGCAATTAGCACAAAAATAACAATAAGGTAATAAATAAGACAAGAGTTTAAGAAAAGCATAACAGGGTGATATACGATGAGATAACCATGGGACTATTCAGATAGCCAGGTTACAACCCGTAAACCAAACAAGGACCGGGGTTGTAACCCTTCGTCTGAATAGAACTTGGATTCTCACCATTTATCGATAAGGTAAATACAGGCATTCTGGTCGTGCAGTAATCTGGAACAGAGTCAGGACAAGACCAGACTGGTTAGACTCCATCCAATCATTCACGGCCAAGCAAGAATTACGGCTTGATACTTTAACTAACTAGGGTTATCACAATCCTAGTTACTAACAAAATACAGCGAGATTATTCCATAGCCACAAGCCCTGCAGACCATCCAGGTTATCCAGGTCGAAATATTAGGGTTGGATTCAGGTGGGTACATCGTCCAGGGAACGTATGTACCCTTAGGTAGCTTGAAGGGTGCAACACATGACAGTGTGCTGGAAATGTGCCCTACTCGACGGCAGGATACAGATCCCTGGAGCGCCCAGGTAACGGAATTGCCTGTAGCTGGGAAATCTCTTCATGACTACTGTGTTATTCTAGTTATTAGCCTTAGTCCAATTTTAGTAGGTACCCCTGACCGTGGTACTCAGGAGTCCCTTCCTAAGCATGATA